>LIAE01010038.1:0-373320 GCA_002287525.1 Diploscapter pachys
CTTCGATATCCTGTATCTTCTTGCGCAGGTCATCAACGCTTGGGCTTCTTCCCTTTTTCTTCGGTTTCTTCTCCAATTCGCCAAGTCTCTTTTCGATGTCGCCAATGTCACTTCTCGCCTTCGCCAACTTTGCACAATTTGCTTCCTTGTCGACTTTGAGCTGATGGATTCTCGCCAGCAGTGGATCTCCCAATTCTTCCGGTAGACTCCTGGCATCCTGCTCCAATCCGATGATATCTTGAGGCGACACGTCATTCAATGGCTTCTTTAGAATGTCATCCAGGCGGTATTCAAGCTCCTTCACCTGAAACTTTCTCATATGTTCTGAATTCAATTTTCTTTCAAATCCATCAGAAAATCATCATAGCCTATCTTTTGTGACAAGATATTCTTTGCAATATGTCAAACTCAGCAGATAAAAATCTGAGTCAGGGGACTTATAATATTGATGACTATTATTTGCTAGTTACCAATTCATTGGAAGATTTAAAATGCTTCCTACCTTATCATGATCTTGCTTCCTCTTCTTCAGATCATTAATTCTGGCCAATAGCTTAGCTTCCTCATCTGACGGCAATTCGACGATTTTCAGTAGAAGTGAATCGATATCCTCCGGGGAAATCGAGTCTATTGGCGCTTCCTCTAGGGCTTCCAGTTCCTTGTTGATCTCGTCCAGTTTCTTGTTCAACTGAAAGTTTTATTTTTTTTTCCATAATTTATTGATGGTACGTTCATTTTTTTGTATTCAGTCACGGCAATAATGTCATTTTTTTTTTGATAGAATGAACGTTCATCATGTTATCGGACAGCAATTTTCATAAATCCTACCTCATCTCTATCACGCTTCCTCTTCTTGAGCTCCTCAATCTGGATCAGAAGTGGTCCCGCTTGCTCGCGCGGCAATTCGGAAATGGTGTTGGTGAGAATCTCGAGCTCTTCTGGTGACAAGATATCAATCGGCTTATTTGCGAGATTATCTAGCTCGTTCTTCAAATCAGCAACGGCCTTGTTGAGCTGAAAATACGGAAATTTGAATTTTATACTTATTTAAAAGCTGATTCGTGAAATCTTCTAATTTTCACCACATGAAATGAAAATACGAGAACTAGAGGTAGGGTAGAGGGTAGGTTCGGATAGGGTATGAGAATTTAAATTCCTTTTACGATTTTAAATTCTGAACGAACCTTATCATGATTCTCCTTGTCCTTCTTCAGTTCATTCAACTTGGCAGCCAATTTGTCGCGAGTGTCCTTCGGCAAACCTTCGATGGCAAGTTGCAGTGTCTCGATTTCATTTGGTGACAGGGAATCAATAGGCTTCTTCGTCAATTCATCCACTTGATAGATGAGCTCTTGGATTTGATGTTGGACCTGGAATATTCCAAATTTGAGAGAAGTCGTATAACTTGAAAAAAAATAGTCACACGCCGTTATCCTCTTTCCAAAAAATGCCACTTTTCAATAAGAGAAAGAGGGGTTTTCGCGCTCTGGCTTTACTCGCCGCTTACGGGACTAGCGTCAAGTTTTATTCTCGTTTATTGATTTTTCGATTTTCTCGTTTTAAATTGCCTAATTGTCATTATCGATTTGTTCGTGGTTAATTGATTAATTATCGATAATTAGTCACTTAACCACGAATAAATAAATAATTAGGCAATTAAAGCGAAAAAAAATCGAAAAGGCCAGAAGGACGAAAATAAATGACGAATTTGGGCCGCCAAACGACGATGTAAAGCCAGAGCGCGAAAACTCCCTTTTCTCTCGTTGTCAAGTGGCATTTTTGGAAAGGAGGGAACGGCGTGGCGAAAATAATGTTGGATAGGATAAACTTGGATTTCTAATACCAAAGTAAGCTTCAAAATAGTTTTAGATAATTATCTTACTTTTTACTAGAATAATCTTTGAATGCAATACCTTATCATTCTCTTTTTTGAGATCATCCAATTTGGCCAGAATCGGTTCAGCCAACTCCTTCGGCAATCTAGAAGCGATCAGCTGCAGATTCTCGAGCTCAGCTGGTGACAAGTCTGTGATTGGCTTGTTGTCCAAGTCTTGCAACTGATATTCGAGCTCCCGGACTTGGCCTTTGATCTGAATTTTTTTTTGAGTTGCAAAAACCAGATAATTTCATGATACCTCATCTTTGTCAGCCTTCGCCTGCCTCAATGCGTTGATCTTGTCCAAAATTGGCTTCGCCAAATCGCCGGGCAAGTCCTTCGCATCGTTTTCAAGCGAGAGCAAGTATTCCGGTTGTAGACTGTCAATTGGCATGGATTCGAGCTCCTTCAATTTGTTGAGCAGATCTTGGGCCTGAATTTTTGAGAATCATAAATAAATTTTCTCGTGAAATTTTATGACCTTATCATGATTAGCCTTCCTCTTCTTGAGATCGTTGACCTTGTCCAGGATCTGTTTCTGCTGGTCTTCAGGCAACGAATCTCTTGCCATCCTCTCAATGGATTCCAATTCTTCTGGTGACAGTTGATCCAAAGGACGGCTTATCAAGTCATTCAACTGATAAATCAATTCGTTGACCTGTTGTTGGATCTAGAGTTTCATAAATTCGTAGAAAAATGATTCTAATTTAAAGATTACCTTGTCCTTCTCTTCCTGTGCTTTCAATTCATCGATGCTGTCAAGAATATTGGCACGAGCGTTTTTGTACTGTTCCTCAATTTTGGACAGAATGTCGATGGCCTCAATTTTCTTAATTTCGTCTTCTGGGTTGTCTGAAAACTATTTATTCCCTTGGAAACAATCGAAATTTATACCAGGCTCGATGGATTCCACGATCGTTCGCATCCTATCAATGGCTCCCTCAAGCTGCTGGAGGCGTTCATCAGCCTCTGCCAGTTGTCGGCTGTCTGTAATCAACCGAATTGTTTTAATTCTTATTCAAAATACTGAAGAAAGATTGTTTTTAATCAGACTCGAAACTTTTAATCCAATCCGATTGAATTGGGTCGGATCGAAAAATTCGATCCGACTTCCAAATCTGTTTTAACAACAATATACTTAAATCTAATAGTCATTTTAAAAATAAATTTATACCTGGTTGATCAGCTGCAATCTCAACAGCCTCTGTGGCAGCCCGATCCAATTCCAGCGCCAACGCAGCGAGGTCGTTCTGCACTGCCAGCTTCGAGGTGGATGGTTCTTCTTGGAGCGATGAGTCCACCACGACGAATTGCTCTCCTTCGACTTGCGATTTGACGAACGGCACCTGACCGTAGTTGATCTCATCGATTCTGTCGTCGATGGTTCTTCTGAAGTTATTAATTGTTTTTTGAAGTTATTATTAATCCTGAATTCAAAATAACTACGGATCGTAACATATTTAATTCTGGTTAAATCACTAACGAATCTTGTACCTGGTGTTCTTGAACTGTTCTTCGATGCCAGAAAGGACGTCCACAGCATCGGTTTTTCGCTGTTCGTCCTCTTGCGTGTTGCAGTCCAAATTGTCAATGATGTTATGCATTCGTTTGATGGTCTTATCCTGTTTGGCTAGGGTGTCACTGGCAGCTTGCAAAGCGTCGACATCGCCTGAAAGCAAATTAATTGATATTTGAAAAAAAAAGTTTTATCTTCGCATGTGTTTGAAATTTTGACTAATTAGGCTATTCCTAATAATTTTCGAAAAATGTATATGAATCAGGTACCTGGTGACTCAACGTAGCCTTCAGCCTTGATGATGGCTTCTTGCAACTGCTCTGCCAATCTCTTGAGTTCTTCGAAGTTCGCCTGGTCGTCCGCTTCCGGAATTTCGAAGTCAGACAATGACACTGGAGTCTTGTCCTCGACGACTTTGCGTTCGGGCAACAACTCCCAGAGACTCTCCTCAGCAGGCATTCCTTCGAGAAGCTCGTCCACTTCGCTATAATTTTATTCATGAGAATTGGAATACAGATTGGACTTTTTAACATAGGGTAAAATTATAAATGAACTAGGAAATTTTCAGCTCAAAGGTTAAAAAAATCAATTTTTAAATCGTCACTAAATCTGATACCTGATGGTGTTCTTCAATCGTTCGTCTGTGTCTGCGATGATGCAAATCGCCTCTGCCTTTGGCATTTCTGGCAAAGTCTCTGCGAGATCGTTCATCTGATCCAAGATCTTCTTCTGGTTCTCGAGTAGGTTTTTGGCACCTTCGATGTCAGGTCGGTCTGCTTTCCTGGCCATGGATTCTGCTGTATCGATGGAAGCTCCGATGTCAGCTGCCATTCGGTTAATCTCGCTCAATGGAATGGAGCTTTCTTCTGGAATTTCGGGCAACAACAAGTCATCGATTTCACTGATGGCGTTCTTCAAACGCTCATCCGTATCCGAAATCACTCCGATTGCAGTAGCCCGTGGGAGTTCCGGAAGGCTTTCAGCAATCTCTCCCATCCTGTCAACGTTCTTCTTCTGATTGTCGAGCAGATCTCGGGCAGCTTCAATGTCGACTCTGTCTCCCTCTCTAGCCATTGCCTCAGCGGTATCAATCGCTCCTCCGATGTCAGAGGCCATGCGGTTGATTTCGTCGAGCGGAGCTTGACTGGTAGTTGATTCTTCGGGAATACTCGCCAGGATGTCGTCCACCATTGTCATGGCATTCTTCAGCCTTTCGTCTGTATCAGCAACGACGCGGATAGCATCAACTTTCTGGGGCTCTGAAATGAAACGGTATTTTCTATGAAAGACGGAAAATAGTCAAACCAGGCTGTTTATTGGCAATGCTAAACATGTGTTCGATGGTCTTTCGCTGATCCTTGAGCAGGTTCTTGGCAGCCTCCACAGTTGGTCTCTCCCCATCTCGAGCCATAGCCTCGGCAGTTTCGATGGATGACCCAATTTCTCCTGCCAGACGGCGAACCTCGTTGAGAGGATTGTAAGCCGGTCCGGCCAATGGGTCGAGTCGTGGCGAAAGGAGATCTTCGCCGATACTCGGTGGTTCAGGCGATTGAATGTCAAGATCGCGGAGATTGCTCTGAAGCGAGATATAAATGGACTTGAAAAAGAAAATATTGACTTTACCTTGACCAGTTCCAATTTCTCATGAACGACCGGCTGCTGTTTGGCCTGCTCAATGGAGAGGAGCTTCTCTTCGACCACACTCATGACGCTGGTCACCGTGTTGGAGACCATGAGAAGGACCTTTTTCTTGCGTTTGCTAATGCTACTCGGTGAGCTTTCTCGGGATGATTCGAGGATCTCGCATTGTACGTAATCTCTGGAATTATTCCATAATTGTTTACTTTTTCAACAAAAAATTCTACCTTGGTTTTTCGCAGATGACCTTCAAGAGGTCCATTTGCATCTGGAGTCGATCGAGCTCTTTGGCAATCTCTGCCTGATCGATAGGTTTCTTCTGTTTGACGCTGTTCTCGAGTTGTTCCAATTGTTGCATGATTTCGGTGTGTTTTTGCTTCAAGTCCTCTTCCTCGCTGACTTCTGCCTGCAGCGGAAGAAGGAGTTGTCGGATGTTCTCTCGGACGAGGTAAAGCTTGTGACGTCGAGCTTCGTTCTCGGGCGTTTCGCCGGTTTCCTTGTCGAGCATGTCACTGCACTCTTGCTCGTATTTCTGGAAATTCCATTTGATTTCCTCTAAAAAATTACTTAATATACCTGCAGTTTCTGAATATCAAGGACAGCGTGTTTCATGGGTTTTGGTCCTGGGGTGTAGCTGGTCTGAAATTGTAAATTTTGATTAAAAACCAGAGATTTTCATACTCTGATATCTTCGACTCTTCTGATGATCTGGTCTAGTCTGTCTTCCTTTCCGTCTCCTCGCTCGGAGGTCACGTCGATAGATGACGTAATCGACAGCACGGACTCGGCACGCTCCAGTTCCGAAGAGCCGATTGAGCTCACGGAAATCTACAGCGAACATATCTTGACGGAAACATTTTCAAAATACTACCTGAGATTGGAAAGGCATTCCATGGATGGCCGTGGAGACGTGGAGAGGAATAAATGCGCCGTCCTCGGATTGCTCGTAGGGACGCAACTGATCGACCAGGCCACGGTATCGAATGCACATCGCCTGGACTTCAGCTCGGTTTGGCACGTTTAGGCGCTCAAGTTTGCCGACCAAACGCTCCTTGTTCAGAGCTGCTTGAAGCAAGTAGCGACAGCGAGCTCTGTAACATTTATTTGAAGCATATCTCTCAAGATTTTACGCGATACCTCTTTTCGTCCTCATTCGGACAATTCTGGGCGTTGATGATGTCGGATTCGAGCGCATTGAGCCATGCCTCGAACCGATCCAATTTGTCCTTGAGTCGACTTGGTTGTGCCTGAATTCCACTATTTATCGAGAAAATTGAGCATTCTTTGTACCTGGTAATGACCGATCTTTCTTTCGAGTCGCTCTCGCTGCCTGGCCAGATCGGCCAATTCGGCACCGCAGAGCTTCTTCAGCTCTGGACTCAGTCGGTCTTCCAGCTTCTTGATATCCGATTTCCAAATTGCGATGTCTCCGTCAATATAATTGATCAGATCTTGCTTGTTGTTGGTTTCGATTAGCATGTTCACTTCATCTTCGATTCCTCTGAATTTAAAGCCTTTATCTGAAAAACAAAAGTGGGAGATACCTGTAGCGCTGCGTTAGCCAGTCGACGTAGCAAGTGATGATGTGGAGAATTCTCTTGGTTCGCAGCTCCTTTCGTCGATTGTATCGCTCCATCAAATGGGCGAAGCTAGCGCGTTGGTCCTCAGACATAGGTAGGTCCTGAATTTCATGGTTTCTCGTGTCATCTTTTTCATGACTTTGGGATATGACAAGGAATTTTTCGCTTTGATTCGTTTTAATAAGAAAGGAATAATTTCCCAGTACCTTCAGTTGTTCGAGAACATTTTCTTCCTCGGTGTCCATGTCTTTGAGCGTACATATGACCGGGATGAACTCATCCGTCTTATCGGTGTTCGCCAAAGGCATACCGAGCAGAGCCTCGAAGCGTCGCAGAAGTTCTTCCGCTGACGGACCGGATTCCTAGGATATCTTTGATAAAATCACTACGGGTCTCGAGCCGTACCTCTCCCAGCTGCTGAGTGCGAAATTTGCGGATGAGCAGTGGAGCGGAGAAGTCTTCGATGCGCATGTCAGCGCGCTCGCGCAACTCGTTGAGGAGGCGTGCGTCGTTCTCGAGTTTTGCGCAGTGGTCGTTCGTCTGAAAGGAAGAAGATCATCAGAGGTTTTTTTTCAATTGAAAGTCGACCTTGGCAATTCCAAAGTATTCAGAAAAAATGTTCGAATCTTTTCAAAATTGAGCCAAGACTCTTTCAAATGTTGATTATTTGATCTATCAGAAGAGGCTTCTAGATGTTATTCAACAAGAAATGACTAGAAAAGTATTTTTTACGACTAAATTGGCTTACGATTCGTTCTCTAGTTTCGGATTCGCTGGAGGTGGCCAACATGCTGATGTCTTGTTGGGTGTCGGCGAGGAACGCCTCGACCCCATTCAGATAGTCGCGTCTTGCGGTCATCAGCTCGCGCAGCTTGTCGCGCTCATAGATTAGGAGGTTCAGTCTGGAAATTTTCAGGCTTATTTTAGACAACCAATTTGATCCATCAATTGAAGAAGTTGTAGCATCGCATTCAGAGATTTTTTTTTTAAAGATGACACTTATGAATTTTCTCTGATGAAGTACGGTCGACGTTACATAAAAATGCACTTCATGAACGTCCCTGGACGCGCTGCGCTACTTAAAGTTTTCAAACTGATTAATTTATGCTTACTTTTCGTTAAGTCGATCAAATTCGAGTTGGAAGAAGGAGCCGTGGATGGCGGCGAGTTCGGCACGCAGCGCGTTCGCCTCGCGCACCCACTCGTCGTCGCATCGCGCGATCAGCTCCGACAGATTGATGCGGACCGCGGTCAGCTGAAAATCCAACGCTTCGACTTTTTAGCCAATGTTAATATACCAATTTAAAAGTTTATTCTTTAACGTCTTAATTTAGCAAGACTTTATAACATTGGAAGTCTCCTCTCTATATTATTTTGTTAAATGTTGCGGCGACTTTGCCACAATTTCTATTGCTATCAGTTGAATTTTATGCACAGATCGATAACAGTGAGTATGTTATTTTCAATACTTGTTTGTCTGATATCTAACATTTCATTTTTGCATTCCTTCGTGGTCTGGTTTTCATGTTCATGCGTATTTTATATTCAATCAACAATTCTCCCTGAGTTTCCATTTTCGTATCACTTTTTGCAGAAGACTCATAATTTTGCAATGTGATAGGTAAGTTCGAGAGACAAATGATCAGGGAAATAACGATCAATAACATTTTTCTCCGCTTTTTCAGTTGGTGTTCGAAAGATATACTAAAATTTTACGACTTTACAAAGCTCCTATCACATTTTGAGGCGCAGGTGATTTATGCCTTGTAAAAACAACAAGATTTCAATACCAGATGTGCGTCTCATGAAACTGATAAGACTTGTCAAAAATAGTCGTTGATTTCAGAGAAATTTTTCTTGAGAACATTTTGGGAACACTTTTTAGGGGAACATTGGCAACATTTCAAATGTTTGTACAGCAGGAAAATATCAAGCGAGAGATGGTTTTTATCAGGCGGCAAATTAACTCCCGGAGTACAAACGGACATTTTTTGCATGATTGATTGCGGTGTTTTGCAGCGGGCGAATTGCAGAGAAACGGATGATTTGCTGGGTTCAAGGTCTGCGGATTTTGCATCACTCTTATTGACTGATCCATATGAATGAAAGAAATAGTAGGACGAAAGTCTGACCCTAGGATTCTAAAATTCTAACCTAAGAATTTCAAAAATTAAACTTCGATTTTCCTCTGGCAGTCTGGAAATATTGATTTTTCGATATGGCACCTCGATAGCGATTTTAATTCCCCTTTTATCTTTCGACTCTCTCAAAATCGAATGTTATTTCGGGTTTTGAAAGTTTCCCTCACGTGCATTAACTAGCGCACATGCGAGCGTTCATCAATTTCTCTCAAAAAGATCGGAAATATTGAGGAAAGAGAAAAAGATCAATTTTGTAATTAAAAAGTAGCAAAACATGAGGATTTATCAGTTTTTTATCAAAGAAAAATCAAAATAGCTTTAGAAAGGGATCAATTCTTAAAGAGTAACAAAAGATAGGGATTTTTTATCTTCTTTTTCGCTTTTTGCGCCACTCGATAAACACAGTTCTGAAGGATGGCACATATCTGTCAATAAAATATGAGTAGGAGAGAGCGTCTTGATGACGAAAGGGCTAAGTTATTTTTCGAACTTTCTAAAATTTCAAAATTGTAACTTTCTCAAAAACCTTATAAAAACATGGAAAGTATAGAAAATGCGCGATTTTATACGAAGATCAGTTTTTTTATTAATGGAACTGGATAATTTTGATTAAAAATCAACATTTCTTGCAAAAAATATCGATTTTTATGAAGATCATCTTTTTCTCGCGATTTTTACCTATGCAAAAGTTAAAGATCGCCCGATTTCTAGGGGATTTTCTTGCAATTGGAGCTTTTTCATCGACTAGCTCTGCTAAGGCTTATTTTTCAGCGCCATGCTTTCTGCTGAATTTCGAAAATCCGTGCGCCAACTCATTTTGCCGTGTTTTTGCTCGAGAACTCGACAGTTGTTGGAGAAATTCTCTAATTCTTTCGGATCTCTCAAAATTTAGTACTCTATAACATTTTGCTAACCCTTATGATTCAACTTTTTAAGCTAACAAAATTCCTTATCACTGAATTTCACGAAGAAAAAAAGTTACGGTTAAAATCAGTGGACCTCTACGAAGATCAAATTTTTATCACCTAAAATTGATTTTTCCGCGTTAAATTTTGTGTTTCAAGAGTTTTGTCACGAAATTTTGCAGAAATTATTGGTAAGATGGCACGAAATCGTTGCGTCGCTGTTTGTATAAAAAGTGGCAAGGTCATCGGGGCTGAAAACCGAGAGAAGGGGCGGAAAATTGCTGCTGTATACCGCGGAATAAACCCGAAATTAATCGATAAGAAAAACGCCATATTGCCCTAATTGCGCTGGGATGTGACACTGATAAAAGTAGATATATGAATTAAAAATAACGACTGGAAAATGATCGGAAAGGGGATTTCTTGGTTCAATGAATGAAGATCAACCTTGAAAATTTTGAAACCAAACCAGAAAGCTTGAAAAAATATTCTTCTAGAGTCTGGCAAAAATAGAAACTCCGAGAATTATATTGAAAAACTATATCAAATATCAAATTGCATAGTTTTTCGTCGTCTTTCAGATATAGTTAAAATTCGAATATTATTTTTTACAAATGAAAAAAACGAACCTGGTCCAAATAGATGGAGTTCCATTGTAGATTCTGGTTTTTGATATGTCGAATGGCGTCGTAGAAATTTTGAAGTCGCTTGAAGAGTTCCATTTTTATGCGCAGAACTCGGCGCGCTCGCTGCAGTCGATCGTCGAGGCGCGGGCAAAACTGCACGAGGGCGGGGCCAACCTCCTAAATGTGTTTTTTTCCTGCTTGTTTTGATTTTTTTTCTCAGATTTCTCAACTTTGATCATAGCTTCTCATGAATTTTTGCAGGATTTTTGCATAAAAATAACTTTTGACGAGGCAAACATTTGTGCCAAAAGGGACCATATTGAAATTAAAGAATCCTTGCAGAAATTCAAATTTGTTCATCGATTATGACAACATTTTTGCAGGGCTTCGATGAGATTTTATATATAAGTATATTGATCATGGCATGGCGAACATTTTGACGCAAAATATCCTGCAGAAAATTTCAGAGGTGAAACCGAAATAGAGGGATTATGAAAATAATGATAGGGGTTTGAAAGGATGAAACAAAATATAGAACTAAACGAATTTTTTTAATAGATTTTTTAAAGCAACAAAATATTAAAATCAAACTACAGGATCATTTGTATGAAATTCAAATGACAATTTTTCTGGCATTTCCTATGGAAAGATTGTAATAATAATAATAAGCGCATAGAGGCCACGTTATATAAAAGGAGATATTATTGATGGCGACTGAAAATAGCTAGAGGGCCTGGCCTGAGGAAAAATGAAATGACGAAAAAACAAGCTGAGAAAGAGAAACATAGAGAATAAACGAGAGAGAAAAATAATCAGAAAAGGCGAAATAGTAAGAGAGCCCTTATTTGATAAAAGAGGTGAGAAACAGGGCTGTAACGGAATCAAATTTAGAAAATTTTCGGAACGGAATCGGAACGGAATTTAACAAATTTTAAATTTTCAAACGGAACGGAATTCCGCGGAATGGAAAATTTCAAATAGCTAACGGAATACGGAACGGAATTCCGAAAATTGAACAAAAATGCTCGGAATTCCGAATTAAACGGAACGGAACGGAATTCCGTTACAGCCCTGGTGAGAAAAGATAAAGAATTTGGAAAATTTCCGTTTTCAAGCTGTAAATCTGCCAATAAACCTTCTCAAAATTTTGAGAGGAAGGAACAGCTAAACAGGTCGTTTCTCGTATTGAGACAAACTAGCTGCTGATAAGAAATGAAATTAGAGATAATTGAACATGAGAGGGAAAAGAAAGAAGTTAAGGAAAAGAAGGAATATCAGTAAATTTACGTAGGGCATGTATCAAATATCTAAAGATGATATGCCTCTATCTTATCTCCTTCTTATCATGAAAACTCAACATCGAACTCAAGTCAAAAAGTGATAAACAGGATTTTCAAAAAAAAAAAAAAACAAAACAATCTATCCTTACGGATAATTTTGATCAATATTTTTGAAATTCGATGAAAAAATCCTGTTTTCGGGGTTATCTAACTCAGATTTTTTGAGGTAAACAAAGTTTGAAACTAAAGGAGATCTAAATTTCTAAAATGATTACGTTCTAGCGAACGAGAAGGAAGCGTGATTTTTAGGAAATAGACGAAAATAGCGATTTTGGCCCTGATTTCAAGCGATTTTTCACAACGATCAGTAGAATTTCAAAGGCGCCAGACGTTTGAAAGAACTAGTGAGTTTCTAATAGAGAGATAGAACGAAAGATAGAGGAATTATTAAGAGGGCGCAGAGAAAAAGAGTCATACAGCCGGTTGGAAATAGAGAGCACTGAAAGGCGAGAGGCGCAGAGTGAGAGACGAAAATGAAGAGAGGGCGGGGTTACGAGAGGAAAAAAGACGGCAAAAGTTGCAGATTGTGTAAAGAGAAATCAGTGATATGAAGATCCGGAGAAGAGCTACATGCAGAAACAGTTTTGTAGTTATAGCTCAGTTGATAGGGAATTGGAGCTAATTTCGGTAAAAATTTTTGAAAATAAGAAGGTTTGAGAAACATAGGCTTTAAAACTGGAGATAAAGTGTTTCGGTTGGTTAGAAACTTGATTATTTTTGGTAAAAATTCTTACTTCGATGAGATTGTAACTGATTTCACAGTCGGATTCGTTAGTCATAGCCAGAGAATCCAATCTTTCGCCCATGCATTCTTCGACCAGAATCTCGACTTCACCAAGGATCGTTCTGCAAAAATTTGTATTTTTGAAAAGTCGTTTACAATTTAGCATTTCAAATTTGAATTTAGAACTTTGGAATATCTTATATCTGATTCTATTATTACTCGAATTTTTAGGTTATCTAACTTTCGTATCTGAAAAATCAATGATTCCGTCTTCAAAATATGCCAGATGGTTTTAACTTCAAAGGTCTGTTTTTTTTCATAGAACACTATTGTCATGTCTGTCTAAATTTGTACAAAACTCCTGCAAAACTCTCCAATATTTACCCTCCTTCTCTCTTCCTAAAAATCAGGGTTTGCTGAAAAATGACTGTTGATTTCGAGAATAACCTTGAAAATTGGTAAGTAGATGGTTTTTATTATCGATTGAAAATTAGGTGAAAATCACCTAATGGTTTCCCCGAGATCCGACATTTTCATAGTGTAAGAGCGGTCCCACATCGCCCTTAGTTCATCCAGCGTATCGTTATCTGAAAATTAGCATATTTCTGTTGAAAATTAGGTTTTTTCTAAGAAGTTCAAACTTTTATTCCTAGAAATTTAAATACCGCATTAAAAATTAGCATATTCCATTTACCGATAATCCTGTCCCTCTGCAGATATCGAATGATGACTTGGATTCTTTCAATCAGGGTCTCGAAAATCTCGAATTCCGTTCGCTTCCTTCGCCAATCCTCACGCAGTCCGTCCAATTTCTTGCTCTGCCAACCTATAAGTACAAATTTGCGTCATGCAAATTTTGGATTCAAACAATTTCCCCATTAAAAATCATAGGCTATGATTTTTTCAAAAGAAATATTTTAGGTTAGAATATTTTTCTCATAAAAATTTATAGGTTAAGATTTTTTGCAGAAGGAAACTTTTAGACCACCAAATTTTCAAAATATTTGTCCCCAACTTACCTTCCAGAATCTTATCGCAATCTTCCATGTCCCTAAGCGACTCTCTGATTTCGTCTTCATTCCTTTCTTTCTTCTCGATGATTTCCTTCTTCTTGGCAATCACGGCACGAATGTACTCCTAAAATTGTAAATTTTAGGTTCCGCCTCTTTTTACTAAAAGTCAGGTAACATCAGGATGAGACTTCGGGTGATTAGCGGCTTGAAGAAATAGCATGTAGGATTAGAAAATCTCATAAACGTGTAGTTGATTGACTTATTCGGATTGCGCAATATTCAATACCTCATCTTAACGTTCCATCAAAGTGATTCAATTATAAACATATCATTTGGCTAACGCCAATCCCGCTTATATTTTCACCGGATGGGAAATCTGCTCCAAAGCTAAAATCGAAAACAAGCAATAAACAGCGTATGGACACTTGGCTTTTCTCCATTTTGCCCCGCCCACATGTGTTTTCTCTGTTACTGTTTATTGCCTGTTTTTTTTTATTTTAGCTCTGAAGCAGATTCGCCATTCGGTGAAAATATAATCGGGATTGACGATAATATAAACGGGGGAATGGGAGGAACGAGAACTCTCCTCGGAATGAACCAAGAATATGATTCTCTCCATCCTCTCTCTTCTCTCCGATACTTATGCTGTCTATAATAATTATTGGCAGCTGAATAAATCCGTTATCGAGTAAGTTGTTAATGATTATCTTCAAGTTTGTGCATGTAGTCTAACTGTAACTCCCATTAGCCCTCCGTTATAAACCGTTTACTAGCTTAGCATTCTCTTTCTTCCACATGCTATTTCCCAATTAGCGAATTTTCCAAGCTATCCGAAAGTTTGATACCTTATCAATGGGAGAAGGCGAAGCCTCAGTACCACTTTCTCGATGTAGAGTACTTCTGCTTGATCCCATACCATCCGAAGCGCGATCGAATTTTTCCAACAGCAAGATGTAGTTTCTAAAGTGGTGCCAGCCAGTTAGTATTTTGATAGCGTTGCCAAAAATGATAACGAACCTGATACAAACCAAATCGCTACCATCTCTTCCTACGGCTTCAATCATTCTCCTCACATCATCAATGACGTCATCCGCTTTAGCTCGCTCCTGAAATTTATGGTTTTACCAAAAATCGAACTTGGAGTTTGTCTAAATTAACAATTTCTTACGTAGGGATCCGGATGGCTTCGCCACTGCGCTACTTTGTCGATATATTCCTCGATAGTGATCATTTGTGGATGGACACCCTTCAGGATTCGTAATTTCTTTTGCAGATCCATTTTCGCTACTCGCTCTTCCAATTCATTAGCATAGCCCCGTGTGGACCTTTCTCTGAGGGTCATCTGAAAATGATAATTCGAAATCCGCTCGTTTTTTCTGAAAAATTCAGGATATGATACCTCGAGCTTGAGAACTTCATTAGCGCATTCGTTAGAGTTGGTGATTTTGTGGATTTCGGACGATGTAGAAGGTTGAAGATCAACCACCAAACGGGCACCGACTTTTCCCTGAAAATTATTTAAATATACCGATAATTTTTATTTAATTTCGTCTTATTAAAGCTAAATTAGGCTCATTTCTGCATAAATTTGATAAGTCATTAATTTTGTTTCAATTTTATTTTTGAAGATAAGACTCATGTATTTTCGAAAATACTTGAGTTTGATTATTTATCGCTCATTTACTTTGTTCTATTTCCAAATTCTTTATTTGTTCTTCATCCGAGAACTCAGAATCAGCAAACAACTCGCTTTTGCGGCCATTTTTTACAAACTCTCATTGTCAAGACGCAACTGTCAAGGAGTGATAAGACTTTGATAAAAAATATCTTTGATGATAAGGAAGGATCAGATTAAGTTTCGTAATTAGATCTTATCATAGCACAATTTAAAGCTGGAGGATGAATTTGCAAAATTTCAGTTTTTCTATCTTAAAACGGTATTTTGGGATGCATTTTTAAAAGTAATTTTTTATCAGCACACAAATTTAGATCAAAATGATTGAATTTTTGCGATCTTAGAAATCCATCTTCGATTGTGTTTTGGAATCTGTTTGCAGATACTTTTAATTATATCTTGTCAGAACACAAGCAATTTTTCGATCGAGGGGTCGAATTTCAAAATTTCAGATATTTTTCCATTTACCTGATAAGTGCTATTCTTGCTTCGCTATGTGTCTCCCTTTTGATTATCATCAAAATGATAAAATGTTTGCATATCTCTGTGTTGTTTTTGATGCTGTCAGATTGTCGCAAGCAAATTACAGGCCTGTTTTCATTTTTTTGCATTCTTATTCATTCTTGTTCACTCTCTCTTCTCTTCTTTCTTTTTCTCTTCCTTTTACTCTTTTTCTCCTCGACTTTCATCTGTCACCTCAAATTAGAGCTGGTATTTTATCACCAAATTACTCCCGCGCCTATTAACATTGTCGTCTTCGCATTTTTTCGCAACGGCATTTCCGAAAATTACGACTTTCGAAATCTTATAAAAAGGTCCTAGATTTTGACGAAAGAACGCGCAGAAAATTGACAAAAATAGATCATAAAAACTTTGTCAAATTGGTACATGTGATAGGGAAAAATGGAAATTAAACAAGGAAAATGGTATGACCAAATTCGATGTTTCAGGATAAAATATTGAGTTTAAAAATAAGTTTAAAAATAAATTTAAAAATAATTAATTAATATGAAAAAATATATTTAAAAGATAAATATTTGAAGTTCCTACCTGCGGAGTCTCCTTTTTGGTAACTGGCCTTCGTCCCAAATCCGAGAAATGTTTCCTCAGCGCCTGCATTCTTTGATTGATCGAGAATCTCGCGGAAGCGGACACCAAAGGCAGCAAGTGGTTCGTTCTCTGCTCCAACTCCGCCAAACGGGCTTTTTCGCCTGAAAATTTGAATTTTATTTAAATTTATCGATTTTGTCGGGAAATTCAATTTTATTTGAAATTCTATCTTTTTCCTCCTTTGAAAATTATATTTTATCTTTTTAGTTTAACAGATTTTTTCCAATATGTTCAGACATAAATTTCATATGAATTTACAAAATTTATATGGCGAAATATCGAAATACTGTTAAATCAAATGCTAAAAATGTGCTTCGAAGAGTTTGTTGACCTTTTTCATCTGAAATTAATATCTACCCCTGAGATTCTCCGTTCCATTTTCCAAGTCCAATCTGACGACTTCTTCGAGATGCCAAATTTCTTGCTCCCATTCCGTCCAAACCCCGCGAATATTTAGCATTTCATCTCTCAGCTTCTCGAGTTTGGTCATTGTTGCGTCAACTTTCTTCTCGGCAGCGTTAATCAGGGTTTCCCCTTCCAGTTTGGTTGGCGGTGGCTCCCGAATGACCTGCTGAAGTCTGTTGACGTAGGTAGCGCATCTAGCCCTAGGATTTTCGCCGAGTAGCTGATTGTACTCCTTCAACCATCTATTCAACAGCGACAAAGAATCGGCAGATCTAAAATGATTTTTTTCAAAAATATTTTCGATGTTTTTCTGGTCTGACCTCCAAAGTTCGATCTTCTCTTCAATTTCGACCAGGTAAGTCAGAATTCGATAGTGGGCCAGAAGGATTTTCAAGGAAGCGAGTCTGATGGGATGTTCTCCAGCCAAAGTTTCGAATCTTGCCTTCAGCGGATTGATTAGTTCCATGGAGACGGTCTTGTTTTCTTCGATGCCTTTTCGGAGAGCTTCTTCTTGCGCTCCAAGTTCGATGAAGTGGTTCTGAAAATTCTCCGAGTTTTTATGAGGATCAGCTTTTTCTTATCCTATATTTGGATGATTCGTTCAAAAGTGATTTATGACATCAAAACATTGTAAAATGTATGGTAAAGATAAGTCTTTTCTTAACCAATTTGGTCGTTTGATCCAAATGACATGCGTAAAAATTGTCTTAAGATTTATAAAAATCAAATTATATAAAATATCTTACATTATGTCCGGAAATCAGTGTCATGAGTCGATTTACGGTTTCTCTCGGATTTTCCGTATTCAAATTGAGCGGCGTCAAAATGATGGACTGTCCTTTGGTGGTCCATTCCGAGATCGAAGCGAATGGCTCGGGTAACGATTTTTCGAGTTTTACAGACGCCTTTTCGAGCTCAGCCCCAATGAGCTCCCAGCTGAATATTTGAAAATCGATAATTTGTAAAACATATTAATTTTTAAAAACCATTTTAGTTTCTTTAAAATTTGTTTATTTTTAGCTTAGGTATAAAATTTTCTTAATAAACTAACCGTTTTTCGATATCAGTCAACTCGTCGACCGTGTAGTTCATTTTCGTTGCCATAATCGTGGAAAATAGTGTCCTGTATTCGACGTACTCACGACGAATTCGGAAATAGACCTGAAAGTTAGAGAGGTTTTGAAAATCGATAAAATTTCGCTAAGTTAGAGGGTAATCATTGAATTTGCGAGTTCATTAGTGTTCATCTTATGAAAGAACTAATCATATCGGTAAATAAAATTGCTAGGGTACAGTAGTTTTTCAAAACATAAAATGGGACTTCGAAAATATACCACAGCTTATGAAGGTATTCTTAATCATTACCTCAATTTCTTCTTCGATTAACTTCATGGCACTGGCGACCTTCAGCCATTCCATGAATCCACTTTGCTCAGTGTCCTCCATCGGTTTTCTCTCGCCGAACGCTCGAATGAATTGCGAGACGTAGGTCATAATTGAACGATGGTCGGGCTTTTCACAGATCACGTCCTCCACCTGAAATATCAATGAATGTCGATCTTCATTTGACTTTCAATGGATAAATCAATTTCTATAGAAAATAATGAGAAAATGATTCTATAGGAGATTTTCACCATGAATCTAATAATTTTCTTTGAATCCTACAAAATTTGTGGTATTTTTCAGAATTATATAAATTTATAACTTTGTTTTACAAAATTGTAAACTTCATACTTCCAAAAGAGATCGAATTTTGAGATGCCTTTCCGCCATGGCCTGTGCCAATTCGACGTTGCTTCGTTCCGACGACTGTTTGACTCGATTCATGTCTATCACGTCCGGGCGCCAGCGAGCGACCATCGCACAGAGAAGGACTCCGTCCCTCCATGATTTGTCCATATCGTTGACTTCAAGACCGAAGTGCCTAAATTAAATTTTATAAGTTTTTTAGGTTTTTCGTATTTCAATTGGAGAAAAATATGGATATCTTGGTATCAAGTTGTAGATCATGCCGAGAGAAATATTCTTATACCGAAATAATTATCATTTTGAAAAGTCCGTATATGATTGACTAAGATTTATTTGATAGAATTTTTGTAAAATTGAAGAAAGTATGCAAGCTCACTTAGCCACGTGCTCCCTGACCCATCTGATCATGGTCTGTTCGGCGCTGCTCCTGACGTGCTTCACGCTCAGCTTCGACTTCGAGTCGGATTTGGTTGGAGTCAGAAGGGAAACCAGACGGCGCTTCAATGGACTTCGAGGGCTTCTAGAAATTATTTCTGGAGTTAACTTTGAATTTGAGTTTTAAACTTAACAATTATGATTTTAGTTAGATAAGCTTCATTATCTTTCAAGCAAAATCTTGAAACTAAACAGCCACATGAAAATTGAGCTAAGATCAATTTTGCAACATACCTCGGAGCCTCTTCTTGGCCTGACGTTGAAGCTCCTGGAGTTTGTTCTGGAACTTCCACCGAGGTTGCTGCCCAGCCCCATTCTTGCAGCAGTTGGATGTTGGTCTCGATCTGGAAAAAATTTATCAAGGAAATCCAAAAAAGTATTTTTCCTTGCATTTTAATGTTTTTTTCCCTAAATATGCATTCATTTAGATTTATAATGTTATTCCAGGAATATCGCATCAATTTGGCAAGATAAATTATCATTGTTTCTGCATCCATCAATTTATCAATATTCACGGATGATAAATGTTTCTGGATGGTGCAATCAGGGAAAAGGTGAGAAATCGACCACTTGGCGCAAAAATCTTGGGAACCGGTCGCGTATTTCGGACGGTTTTCCAACGATTTTCGTGTTTCGCGTCAAGATTTATGACTGTGAATTTCACACACTATTTTAGAAATTAACGACTTTTAGATTTCCTAATTAGAACAATTTTGGGGGAATTTAATTTCATTAGATATTTGAAATTGCACAGATTTTTGAGAGAAATAAACATTTATGAAATTTTACCTGGAAGTACAAAATAATTTGCCAGATTAAGCCGAGGATGATTTTCGGGTTGCCGTCTGCGATGTCCCCTAAAGTTAATTAAATATTTTTAATTCACATAGAATTTTCTGAAGATCAGCTTTTTCTTTAGTAAAGACTTAATAAATTTACAAAAAAAAATTCAGGTAAAAATAATTATTTTAAAATAGTACCTGGATTATTATTGATTAGCTCGAGTCCTCTCCTCCTCAAAACGGTGAGCGCGGTCGTCAAATTCGCGATGTGATGGACTCGCGATCGCTTAGAGGATTTCTTGTTGTTCACGGGCTGAAAAATCAGATTTTAAATCCATTTATTTTTAAAAATTTATATTTATACTTATGTATTGACCGAACTTTTTAAATCGCCCTTTATCATTTTTCTTACTCAACTTCTTTTTCAATTTAATTCATTTTTCTCTTTAACTTTATTCATTTTCTTCTTCTATAGGATATTTTATAGATGAATCAGAACCAAACCGAACTAAATCCAAAATATCCCCCAAAAATCTAATTGCGGGCCCCCCATGTATGTATTAAATTTCAATAGAATTTTTTCGACATTTTATATCACCTTGCAAATTTTGTGTGCCATTTTTAGAGATGGCTTTGCTAATCAATTTCACCTTCGCTTGCAAATTCAACTTCAGAAGCCTCTTTTCCTTTCCTTATCAATTTGTAGTGACGCAATAATTTCAAGAGGAGGCTCTGTTCAAATTTATCAATTCCTTTCCATCCTTTCCGCTCTCTACAATAATCATGTTCTGTCGAAATAAAGAGCATGAACGTGAACCGAAGATAAATAAAAAAGCAAAGAATTGCCTTCTCTGACTTCTCTTACAAACGAATACTATTTCTCTTCCTCTATCTCTATCTCTATCTTTTCTTCTCTTAAAATTTCATACTATTTCTTTTCTTTCTTTCTCTAATCCTCTAAATTTCAAGTACTATTTCCACAAGACGTGCTCTCTCATGAAGTTCGCCTAACCTCTTGACCCTTTATCAGAGTTTCTCTGTACGCACCGCTCTTTCTTTCTCTTCCCATACTATTTTCTCAGGGATGATTGACAAAACTTGATATATCAAATACAAAAGGAAAAGGGATAAACTCTTTACTATAGAGAAAGATAGCTCTAAATCTCTCAAAATCGCATTATATCTATCTCATACGCATGCTGAAAAGTTATGCGGTAAAGTCAAAGAAAAATAAAGATAAGTTGTCAGATTTTTATCAGAGTAATTATCGTATCATGTCTTCTTTTGTAGTTTTGATGAAGATAAATTGTATACATTTTCATATCGAAAAAATCGTATTTTTCCTATAGTCAAAACTATTTTCATATTGAGTATCTCTCCGAAAAATATCAATTCATAGAAATTGCGTAGTTAATATTCACCCCCTTTTCTGTGTATATTTTGTTTATAGTTGTTGGATTTTTGCGTCTTTTCGTCTCTCTTATTTTCACTTACTATTTCCTCTGTTCTAGGCAACAACAATCAATATATGCAGTGGCGAATACAAGGAAGAGAGGGAGAGAGAAGGGGAGAGAAAGAAAAAGAGAAAGAAGTAAAGAAAGAGAGACTATTCGCATAATGAACATAAGCGCAATCTGGCAACAATGCGACTCTCCGTCTCTAAACTCTCTCACTTTCTCTCCCTATAAATACCCCGTGAAATTAGAATATACTCCAAAATTTGCATTTCGGTATAAAAACCGGTAAGAATGAAGTCTGTATGTTTAGCCATAGGAGACTTTTGAGTGGTTGAGAGTTAGCGCAATACACAACAAGAATAGGAAAACAATATGTCTTAGGTAAATATAGAGGATGGGTGTCAATAAAATATTGGCCTGAGATAAAAAAATAACCTTGGTTTTCTAAATTTTTCGATCTAAAAATGCCAAATGGCAAATTTTATGATAGCCAAATATTTGGATAGTTGATTTCTAGTGGATGGCATATACAAAATGAATCACGTCTTCAAAAATATTAACTTTTAAGGTCGGAATACAATAAAGCAACTTAGACCGGAAGTTAAAAGTAGAAAAAGGGATAAAATAAAATCGCGGCTCCTCAGAAGTTAAAAATCAGAATGAGTTCGAATAATCAAAATCGTGCATTAAAATGAGAGAAAAGGCGTAAAACCGAGTGCATCTTTATTCTCACTCTCGCACTTTCAAAGAATTAACCCCCGAAATCCAAGGTCAATGAAAATTTCAAAGAGAAATGAAAAAGTAAATTTAAAAATAGAAAGCTAAAAAACTTACCAAAGCCTCTCCGGTTAAAACTTCGATTAGATGACAAAGTAAAACTCCATCTCTCATATCTTCATATAAATCTGCAACTCTTCCGGAAGAGGTATGCTAAACTAGGCAATTAAGTCTTTTTATTGATTTTTTCTGAGTATTTTGATGATTCAATTCCGTCAAATTACATGCAGAAAATCGATTTGTTCCAAATGTTCAGTTTTTGTAATAGAC
The DNA here is from genome assembly GCA_002287525.1 of Diploscapter pachys. Classification (NCBI taxonomy): domain Eukaryota; kingdom Metazoa; phylum Nematoda; class Chromadorea; order Rhabditida; family Rhabditidae; genus Diploscapter; species Diploscapter pachys. Next base: position 22,020 of record LIAE01010038.1, read on the forward strand.
CATTAGAGTTAATTGAATTAACAGAAGGAGATGTCAAGTATTTTACAAAAAAAATGCTATTAAAAATGATAACAGATTGGTATCTAATTACCAAAAATGGTAACTCTTACCTCTTCGAGGTGGTAATTGACCCATCTTGTGAAAGTATTCTTTTGGGCTCGTTCGTCTTCATCTGAAAATTTAAAAATAGCCTTTTTAAAAAGGTGATCTTTTCCAAAATTTTAGATCTCTTTCCCATTTTTCGAATTAGCAAATATTGAGATTTCCTGAATTGAACAGTGTTGGCCCCACACCCTTAAGTGAAGAGATCACAAAAATGAAGAAATTGAAAGAAATTCGACCCTCGCCGCTTTTTCGAGGGCCCAACAAAAAATAGGAAATGAAAACTCTAGCGGAAAATCTACGTAAATCGCAAAACCTCGCATGTATTTTGTTATTCTACTTGCTAAGCATTTACATTCCTGATAATTTCACGAATAAACTACAGAAATGCCGATTCTGCATGAAACTTTGCAAGAATCAAGTTGATCCTTATTGGAAGAATGCAAAATTGCATGGTTCTATTAAGAAAAAAGTTTATCTTCATGAAAAAAAATCAACAGAAAAACGTAATTTTTATTGGATAGGCCAAGAAAAAAGTGATCTTCACTAGAAATTAGCATAAAGGACATATTTTACGGGAAAAACCTACTCGTTTTGACGGCGAAACAAACGCAGCATGGGGATTTCGGGTTAGGGGGTGAGGAGGACGACATTTCCAAATTTTCTTGGAAAATGTGTCCTCTTTCAGGGAAAACCGTCCTCGATACGGCACCACCACTCGCTATAGGGGAATAGAGTGGAGAGGAGTGAATGAAAGAAGGCAGGCGAGAGTGCGAGAGAGTGTCAAGAGAGGCAGAGTCCAACCCCCCAAGGCTACATGCCACTCTGCGTCTATGCCCCCGATAGAAATAGGAATACCCATAAAAGTAGCGGTAATTATAGCGCCGGAAATGATGAAAATCAGGCTCAAAGTGGGCATAATGAGCTCGAATTGGATAGTCTTCCATCACTTTGAGTTTAGCTCGATCGATTTTCGTAGGTATTTTCGAAAAATCGCTTGAATTTTCGAGTCGAATATCAAATAATGAAAGGTTTCATGTAGAGGCGCACTTTTAACAGAGGTAATTTTTTCAGGTACTGAAGCGAAATGATGAAAAACTTTGTTTGATGAGAGAGGTAAAACAAAGTTTGAGCAAGATATTAGCATGATGTGATGATGAAATTTTTCGTGGGGTAGAAATGATTAAAAACTTGGGAGAGATGGGGTGGCCGTGATGAAACAATTGAATTTTACCGTGATGCGGGAAGCGTAGTCCGAATAAAGGCATTTCTTCCCGGTGACTTCGAAATTTGTCCCCGAAATTTCGAAGGCTCGGACGATGAAAGGTTGGCGATCAAGCCAGATTTTGGTAAGTAGTGGAAATAAGTATTTCTGGTGAGATGAGTATTTTGTAGATCTGAAAAATATGGAGAATAAAAAGTTTCAAGAAGTGACGAAGCTAGGGAAAAATCATGAAATTTGGAATTTCAAAAAGGGTTATTCAATTTTCGAAAATATTTTTAAAAATCAATACAAATGATAAAGTTTCCAAAAATGACAATGAAAAGATGAAAAGCATCATGCGCGTGCAGAAAAATACCCCAATGCCATTGCTCAATTTTAAATGAGAAAAAAACGAAGAAATAATACGGCAAAATTAGAGAGCGGAAAAGAGTCGGACAGAAAATACGTCGATTCCTAAAACGGAGAAAAGGAGCCCGAAGGAGAAAATAGGCATGAAAATAGAATGTGAAAGTGAGAAGCGAAAGAAAGAAAGAACAGAACAGAACAGAAAAACAGAATAAGATAATAAGAAAAAATAAGAGTAAAAGAAGGAGAGAGCAAAATAGCATATGAAAATGGAGAAACGAAAGAGAGATAAAAAGCGCAAAAATAACGACATAAAATAAATCTAACTAGAATCACCAAAAAACAAAATCATAAAGAAAGGAATTAAAAATTTAGATTTAGAAAATTAAAAATATCTTCAAAGGTGGTGAAGGATCAAGCTTCTTCGTCCAGTAAAATGTTTTAATTTTTGAAAATCCGAAAAAGTGAACAACTTTCAACATGTTTTTGGCGCGCGAGGTTAAATGTCTAAAGAATGTTCTCAGAGGAAGAGAAATTTCGACTAAACAACCGTTTTGGCGCCAAATTTCCAGAGAACTAAGAACTTCAAATTCGATTTTTCCTCATGAGAAGATTTCGGCGTTCAAATTTTAAGAGTATCATGTTCTTAACCGGCGGAAATCAATTTTCCTTAACAAATGTTTCTTAATTCGATTTTTTGAGCGTCAGTATTTTTCTGGGGCCTTGCCTTTGAATTTCGTTTCAGCACAAAAGATTCAAAGATGGGTGGAGAGAGCCTTTAAAAGTGAGAGATAGAAAAGATAGTAAGAGGGAAATAGTATGGGAAAGCTAGAGAAAGAGAAAAGGCGAAAAGATTTTAGCCACAAGCGTGAAAAATGTTAGCAAATATTGAAAGCGGCAAAAAATAAAGAAACCGTGCGCGGAGCTCAGAGAAAAAATAGCATTTGAAATTAAGATACCTAAAGAGAGAAAAAGAGAATGAAAATAGTTTGAACATTCTGAAGAAAAAGTTCGAGAATTCGAAGTTGTTAAAGATCTTTTGTAGGTAGTTTCATAAAAATGAAGATACTTAGACTTAATTAGGGTGATTAGATAATAGTGGGTAATCAGAGCAATAAAAATTTCTGGGGGCGTGGTAAATCAATTGTCTTCAACATGATGTTTCTAACTCCAAAGAAATTATTGGATTTTTACGACCATCTTTTTTGCTGATAAGAGACCCTGAAGTTCTTCCTACAAGAGTCATAAGCAACTGAAAATAAAAAAATGCGAAAATAGAGAGGTTATAAAATCTCTCGACTATTATGAAGCATGAGAGATGAAAAGCGGTCAGGATATAAAAAAAATATTAATCAAGGGAATTTCTAACAGTTGGAAATTTGAAATATGAAACATTCAAGTAGTGATGAAATATGCAAAAAAAAAAAAGCTGAACATTTGCCAAAATTAAAGGGAAGTCGAATTTGTTGATTTTTCGACGCAAAAATCGAACATGGACAAGTACTTGAGAGATAGAAATAATTAGAAGAGAGGGAAAGAAAGAAAAATTCAAAATGGGAGAGAAAGAGTGATAATTAAAAGAGAGGAGCAGAGTCAGAGAAATTTTAAATAGTACGGAAAAGAGTAAAAACAAACTAGTTTTGAAAATGTTTCGTTTTCACGATTCTTCGTTCTAACGCCCATAATAACCATGAAAAATGTAACAGAACACTCGGACCTTCGTCAAATTTTTCATTCTTTTATTTTTTTAAAATAAAAGCTGACCTTAATCTAGTAATTAAAATTTTAACGATAAGTTTAATTGTTTAGAAATTGGATCTATTTTGAAGAAGTTAATTTTTATTTTGCCAAAAATACCAAAATTACGGAAGAAAAAACTTTCGAAATATTCGAATTGACTTGCGCAAAAACATTGAAACAAGATGTCGAAATGCTTGTGGTGGAGAATGTTTACCCGCAAAATACGAAAAATCGAAGAAATCGCGTTGCTTTTTGCCAGGGCCGATATACGAAAAACTGGAGAGATACGAACCGGATAAATTTTGGAGAGATGAAAGAATTTTTGCAAGGAAAACTACGCAATTTAGGCAAGTAGGATTTTTAATTCGAATTTTTTAATCTTAGATACAAATAGGGTAATATTTTGAAAGATGAGAGAATTTTGCATAAAATATGGCGCAATCCAGGTAAGTTGGGCCTGTATATTACATTTTGTCTAAACATTTCATAATTTAACAGCCTTAAGAAGCTGGTCTTCGTCATAAAATTATTCATTTTAAAAATTTTAGGTAAAAAGTGAAAATCTTGTGATACCAAAAATGGGTAAAGTGAAAGAAATTCCGAGAGGCAAAAGGAAGCGCGCGATGCCCACTTTGAAGGTCATCTGGCCATAGTAAAAGTGGACGAAAGTAAAAACCATCCCAAATGGAAACTCCTTAATTCTTTGGCCAAATAAATAAATCGATAGAAATTCAGATTTTTCTCTTAGATTTGATTTTAGATTATAAAGAAAACGTTGAAGGGCAATTTGTAAATGGAAAGGCAAAAAAACTATCCTAGCTTGAGTATATTTAACCAAATCCAAATAAATCAATTGGGGAGTTCGAATTGGTATCTTTTAGGAGCATGGGCATACGATTTGGTTGGAATGACTAATGTATGAGAGCACTTTGAAAGAGAGCTAGAGGAAATGTGAAAATTAGAGATAAGGTGCAGACATATAAAAATAGAGAGACGCAGACAAAAATAAGAAAAGAAAGAAATAGAGAAAAAATAGTATGAAAATGAAGAGAGAGAAATAATAATAAAAAAACTTCGTATGGTCAACCGACGGACTACGTGAAAAACTCTGCGCTAAATGGCACTCTTTCTAACGCAGAAAATGTGCTTCAACAGATTTTGTATCCTTCGTTTCTCTTATTTTCTCATACTATTTTTCTATCTTTTCCTATATCACTATCACGTGCTATTTCTCTATTCTCCGTCTTTTTCCTCTAAATTTTATGCATTATTTCGTTTATTTTTTTCTTTTCTCGCCTTCTGCAAGGGTATTTCGATATCTTTCTCTCGAAATTGATGAAACGCATAAATCACTAAGAAAAGAAATAGTATTTGATTCGAGGAGAGAAAAAGGGGGAGAAGTTTAGAAACATTTTGATGGCATAGCGAAGAGGTGACAAGAAAAAGGTTTCCAACCCGACCCCAAGTCAGATCTTTCAACACTTTTGAGAAAAGAGACTATCATTTCTTCACCTATCGGTAAAAATAACAAAACACTTCGCTTGTCAAAATGTTTGTCTTGCAATTTATCAATTTTGGGAAGTCGAAAATTTCTTTTCGACTTCTTACATTAGGTAAGTTTATGAAAAATTCGCAACTTTTCGGCAAATTTATGAAACATTATCAAATTTTTGAAACATTCTCACATTTAGGTAACTTTATGAATAATTTGATAACTTTCGGGTAAATTGGAAAAAAAACTGAAATCCACGTACCCATTTCAAATTTCGGGATTTGTGCTTGCTGCTCATCTGTAGTTATGTCGAAACCGTCATTCTCTTCCATTTCTCAGTTTTTATTATTCTTCGTTTTCTGAAAAGTACAAATTTTAACATCTGGTTTGAATTTTGAGATACAAGGCTCCTAAAGATACGAGAGGACGAAACATTCAAAGCAAGGAGTGAATGCAGATATTTCATTCGCTGGTACGAGCGGTACAGTACAACATTAAAATTGTAATTTTTTTTAAATCAATAAATATCTATTTATTAATCAAATTGTATCACAGTTTTGAGTATATTTACAACAGAAATTCGGTAAAAATGGGTCACAACAAGGATAAATAAAAGATGAAACTCTAACCGCAGTATATTGAAAAGACTCTAGGTATCATGAATATGTTAGAATATCAAAGAAATGCACAAATGATACTATCTAATTTCGAAAAAAGAACACTTTGAAAGGGTAAAACACCAAAATTTTGACTATTCGAATGCATTGTGATATGATAAAAGATGGACTTCTAAAGATTTTTTGAAGGCCACTTTTCTGAGAAAGTCGAAGACCCCAACTCGGACTTACCTTTATTTTCATGAAATTAGATTATCCCCTCTACAGAATGATCTGATTCATATAGGTATCACTCAACTCCTTGTAAGGAAGAACGATACAGTTCAAAATGACAGATTCAGGTGCAACCTGAACATCGGATCCCAGAATCGTCACTGAAGGCGTGAGTCTTCCGTCGGCCAAAAACAGGGGTTTGTTCTCGAGCTGAAATTCTTCGATTTTTCAAATTTCCTCAAATTTTTCGATTTTTAAGTAAAAATTTATTTGAGTGGAATAGAATAAACTCCATGAAAACCGAAATTTACTCAGGTAGGACCTCTAGACCCCAAGCTTCAGAGTTAAGCTTTTCAGGAAAAAGTATAGAATATTCTAAATTTTGACCTCGTAACAAGTGGGTGTGGTCTAAATTTTAAAATTGCGATTTTACCGCATACCTTAGCGAACGGGACATTCGGGTTGGGCGCGATGGGGATTCCCTCGATTCTGGTATATTGACCGACGACAGAGCGCCAACCGACCACAGAGTGCATCACGCAGGAATGCTCCTCGAGTACAGCTTCAGGAAGGATGATTGATTCCTAGATTTTTAGTTTTTTTATAAAGTTTTAGATCTTTTTCGCTTGAAAACTAGCGATTTTTATACAAGATAGTATTTTCATTTTTTTTGCTAACCTTAACCCTAACACCTCTTCCGATTTTGCACTGTGGACCAATGCTAACATTCGGACCGATTTTTGCGGTAGGATGAACCTGAAAATCAAAATGTTAGATTTTTACAGAAAAGTAAAAAATCCAGCAATCTTACCTCTGCGCTAGGGTCGATGAAAACATCGCCAATTATTTCTGCTTTGTCCCTGCAAAGCCTCGCCGCGTAGCGCTTCTTGAACAAACGCAGGTAATGACGATTGGCATAGAGCACGGCTCTGAAAATTACTTTTTAAAAATAGGAATAGAAAACTTCATCAATACACTAAGTTAGCGTAAATTTTTAAAGTGGAGGAAAATATTTTTGCAAAAAATTAAAGATCAAGAATTTTACCTCTATACTAAATTACCATAATCTCCAAAACTTACGAAGGCGTTTTCGTCTGACTCCACCACCGATTCGTATGATACGCGAAAAGCCCCCCGTTTGCCGCCAAATTCGGGAAGACAGCAGATTCAAGCCAAGCGGACTCAGCATCGGAGTGGGAGGGAATTTTCTGAAGTTTGGGAAACTTTAGAAACTTCAATAGGAAATTTAGTAACTTCTAGGAGAACAGCTTTGGAAATTTCGATAGCAATTCTGGTAACTTCTGTCTAGCTTCAACAAAAACCTCACGAAATTGTAAGAAAACTTCAACAAACTCTAGGTTTACCTCCAGCAGTTCAGGTTTCATCAAATACACGCCACAAGAGATGCGCGTGGAAACGAACGAATTCGGCTTGTCGACGTAGTGGAGCACCTCGTCATTGGCGCCGATTACGACCTGGAAATATCGATTTTTAGATATTAAAAATCGGCATTTCTTCAGTAGAAAAAGGATCCTCGTTAAAACTTGCTCAATCAAAACTAGGCAAAAAACTCACACATCCGAAATTCTTCGACTGCTCTCTGGTAGCCTCGGTTGTCAATAAAAGACAGGCCCCATTCTGTTGAATTTTGCCCAATTTTTCAGCCATTTCCTCAATAGGCAGGTCACCGCACACATCAGCGTTTAGAACGTAGATTCCCTTCGGAGAACCGGCAAGAAGATGCGATTTGAAATGGCATAAAGCCCCGGCCGTACCTGAAAATTTATTATTATTGCAAAATTTAAGTCATTTTACAAAAATTCGTTTTTTCTTGTAGAAGATAACATTTTTATTCATTTTACCCAAGAAAAGTAACATTCTTACACAAAACCTGTACAGATAAGATATCAGGTATGATTAGCTTGATAAGGGATATCATATCTTCAATCACTCATATAAAGTATTCTTAGTATTCTGTAAAGTAAGATGAAGATATCCAATATCACCTTTATCTTCATACCAAAAATGATCTATCAAATCTCCTTCTGTACATAACATGACATGACGCAATAATTCTTACCAAGTGGTTGAGGTTCCTTGAGATACTTGATCGAGATTCGGTAGGTCTTTTGGCATCTGTCGATAAATTCGGTGAATTTTTCGGGCTCATAAAAACCGATCAGCAGAATTTCGGAGAGTCCGGGGAGCTGAAAAATGGGTTTTGAAATCCGAATACATTAAATCCCCCTTTCATGTCCATTCTAATTCTAAGATTTAGGCAAATATTGTTGAAAATAGGCCAAGGCATTCTTTATTTATTTTTAAAATGGATCTATGCAATCCTCTAATCTTTTCAACAGTGCTATTTGACTTGCGTTGTTTGACATGTATCTGTGACTAAGTAAACCGGTATGATTAGATTTGCAAGAAAACTTTCCCTTTCTTACCTCTTTTTCGACATCACTCTCTTTCAATCTAAAGGAAAATCTAGCTTCTAGCCTGCGTAATACCGATTCGAATTAGTTGGCATGGCATGGAATGAAAGAAGAAAAGAAAATGAAAACTCGATTTTGGCATGACGATTAGAGAAATCGATATTCATCGCAAATGCAAGAATTTTCAATAAAGCCTCCAGAAATAGACATTTTGAAAATCAATAAAAATAAAAATGATCATTTTCTATAGAAAATTTAAAAAAGCAAAATTTTTAAAATTATTTTTTACCTGTGCCAACTGGTCTATGTGATGTTCTACGAGAGGAACGCCTGCGATCGGGAAAAGTGGTTTTGGGAGTTGAAGCGACAAGGGACGGAAGCGGGTTCCTGAAAATTTGAAAAATTATATCCCATTCGGATTTTATTATTTGTGATTCTATCCTTTAATATTAAATCTCAACAATTATCTTAGACGGGTTTCAATTTCAAAAATTCAATCCTTCAACATTACCTATCGCCATTCTACAGTCTCAAAGGACAGTTCCTAACAACATAACCAATCAGAATAATGGGTAGAACGAGGAAAAATGCGTAGAGACCCAGTAGAGCCCCAGCGGCAGCGATCATAATGGTTAAGGATAGGCGAGAATATAAGTGAAAAAGCTGGAGATACGGCACTAGTTAGATGATGGAAAATTTCAAATAGGGTGAAGCTGTGTAGAAATGGAAGGAATAAAGTCAGAGAAGGGAGAAAAAGAAGGAGAGAAAGGGAAATAGTATGAGATTTTGAGGATTAAAGATGAAGATCTACCCTTTCTGAAGAAATAGCGCGAAGAAGAGATGTGAAGATCACCTTTTTCGAGAAATAGTGTAAGATTTTTGTAGGTTAGAGAACAAGAACAAGGAAAATAGTGCGATTTTTAGGGTTAGAGAAAAAGAAAGGAGAAATAGTAAGGGATTTTTATAGGTCAAAGAAAAAGGAGAGAAATAGCACTATATTTTAAGAGAGTTAGAGAAAATCTCCTACCTTTCTGCGGTCCCCCGACCAGGATAGCCGCCTTGAAGGCCATTTTCGAGTCGTCCTTAGTTTTGCCCGTACGACGTTTTTCCAACTGCACCGAGGAGAGGCCCGTAGTGGATGTGGGTCAAATCGCGCAGCACTACGAGAGAAGTCTCGTTCCGATTTGAAAATTGATGAAAAGACCGGCGATTCACTCGCAAAACCACAGAAACACCGCAGAGAAACTGAAAATGTCGAATTCCACGAAAAAAAATCGATAAAAATAAAAGACAACGCGAAAAAATCGATGGAGAACGTGATGAATTCAATATCCAACTTGCAAAAACTATCGAGATGATCGTTTTTCGCGATTTTTCGTTGAATTTTCGTGATTTTTTCAAGTAAAAGTGGCCAGAAAGTAGAAAATGTTATCATTGATAAAATGGTAGTGCGATATGAGTTTAGACGCTTGGAATTGGGGCTTGTTGATTCACTATTTAAACCAGGCGATAACGCGATGCACCTATGCATAGTGTAATAAAGCCTTTCGTGCTTTGTCCCAGATCGGCTTTGTAGTCCCCCAAAATGGTCCCAGATTGGGAACTATTTTTTGTTCTTTTCGCTCGCTGTTTTCAACCGATCAGTTCCGTATCTTCACGTGTCAAAAAGCACAATAAAATCATCGAAAACTGATAAAATTCAATTGTGAAATCACCAACAAACATTTTCGTGAAAATTCTTGAAGCCAGAAAATCGGTGTACCCGGAAAATGGAAAATTTTCAGGAGAAATTTCAATTTCGGGATCGGAAAACCGGTTTTGCAGAAAAGAGGAAATTTGACTCATCCCACGTGGAAAAGCGCGAAACGCGCTCGAATCGCAAAAGCCCTATCGACTTGGCTTTGCATATTCGAACAGATTCTTTGTTTGGCAAAGTTTTCCGTTTTTGTTCTCGATATCTGGGAGCTTTTTCTGGTGAAACTTTTTGCTTTAAATTTTTTCGGGAACTTCCTGAAATACGGTTCCAATTTTAGTCGATTTTCGGTATTCATTTGTAGTTAGAGAAGTTTATTTTTGTCCCCGAAAGTTCTCGAAACTTGGAAGCAATTTCCGAGAACTTCTGGGAACATTTGAGTTTTTAGATGATCCGCGGGATCGACCCTGTCTGGCAGGCCCTTCTGGCCGCATGTTTCACTTGGGGAGTCACCGCACTTGGCGCGGCACTCGTGTTCGTCATGAAACATCAGAGCAAGAAATTACTGGGTTGGTTTTGAAAAGTTTCAAATATTACCCCTAAATTATTTTTCTTGCAACTTCAGACAGAAAATTTAGCTTCTGTAAAGCAAAGGAAAAAATTAGAATTTTACAACACTCATTTTTTCAGAAAAATTTCACTTTATTTTTCCTTAAAAAGTTCAGAAAATAATAATTTCTTTTAAAAAAACGAAAAATAAATTTGCCAGACATCTCTCTGGGTTTCGCGGCCGGAGTAATGACTGCCGCATCGTTCTGGTCGCTGCTCGCACCCGCTATTGAGATCGCAGAGGACAAGTTCAAGTATTTTTAGAAAACCACTAAATAAATTAAAATAGGGATTTTTGAAGTTTCATACACTTTAGACAAAATAATAATATCGAGAAGAAAACGAACTTCGAGATTTAGTCGAAATTTCAGTGCGTGGGCATTTGTGCCGGTTGCGATTGGATTCGCCGTCGGAGCGGCTTTCGTCCATTTCGCTGACAGATTATTGCCGTCGTAAGTTGATTAGATCATTTCGAAAAGTTAAGACAAATCGCAAGCTTTTTTCCCTATAGAAAATTTCTCTCTGTATAGCACTTTTCATGGCGAGTAGTTTTTTTTGTTGAAAAAATAAGAATTTATTTCCTTTAACTTTTTCCTAATAAATTCTGAATTTTCAGATGTTTCACGGGTGAAACGGGTGTGACTGAGCTACTGGCGCCTCCGAAAACCGACACTGAATTGTCGCTGATGACGCCCGAGCAACGCGAAGACTTTTCTGTGGCGGCACTCGCTCGGTACGCGACGCCCCAAAATGACAACGCCAATTTACGCCAACGAAAAACGCCTCACAGGTGAGCTGCCGCCCTGAAACGTCCTATACACTGCTTTCTTAAACCTACTCGGATTACGGTATTTCTTCGTCCTGCATTTACAAGTTAATACCGTAATTTCACAAATCTGTGTCAAAACTCTATTCCCACTGTGCTTATATGAAACTTTCTAAAAATTTATGTTGCACTCATCAAAGTCTCATTTCCGATGATCTTTCTATGCAATTTTCCTTAATTTTCGGGGCGGTGGCCACTATTTGTGTTTTAAAAATAGCTTTAAATTTATAGCATGACGCTTTTAGGAATGAAGCAATAACTAAAACATCTTGAATAAGTACAACAAGTTATATGAAGGAAAATAATCTAAAGATGTACATATTCGAGAAACTAATTCGATTTTTAACTTTATTTGAAACATTTTTAGTCCGGTTTCTGAGGACCGTGAAATCGGCACGGACAACCTCCATCGGCCTGACGTCGTCAAGGATTTGGCCCATGAATATCAAACCAGTTGGCGACGCATTTTGCTCCTGATCCTGGCCGTCACCGTGCACAATATTCCGGAGGTATTTTTTGTGTTTCAAAGCCCTTATATATATCTAAAGATGCATTCTTTTCTCAATATATATATATATATATATATATCTAAAGATGCATTCTTTTCTCAACAGATCTGGCTTATTGGAATTTTATGAAAAAATATTTTTTTTTTAAATAGAAAAAAAATTAAAAATGAAATTTCGAAGATTTTTCCAAATTATTTTCAGGGCCTAGCAGTCGGAGTTGGATTCGGATCGGTCGGAAAATCGCCGAAATCCACTTTCGAATCGGCGTTTAACTTGGCGCTGGGCATCGGACTCCAGAATTTCCCCGAAGGACTGGCTGTGTCCCTCCCTCTGGCTGCTTTTGGGCACAGCAAATTTAAGGTTTTTTTTTCTTAATTTTCATTTTTTCAAAAACCACTCTGCGTATGAAAATTTCCGAAATAAGAGCTAGAATAGCAAATTTTTGTCTTCCAAAATCTTATCTACCAGAAAACTTTGCCTTGTTCCCTACCAAAAAGGAATAGAAAATTCAAAGTTTCAAATAAGTTTTATAATTAAAAAACGTTACTTTATAGAAAATTCTTATTTCAAAATTTGCAGGCCTTTTTCTACGGTCAGCTCTCCGGCATGGTTGAGCCAATCGCAGCGTTTCTCGGCGCGATCGCCGTTATCTTCATGGAGCCGGTCCTCCCCTACGCTCTGGCATTCGCTGCGGGTGCCATGATTTACGTCGTGGTGAGATTTTTAAATAGTAACTCATTTTAAAGTAAAGCCTTCTTGAAAAACGTCTTTTTTATCGAATTTCGCTTTCAACTAAAACGCCATTTACTCAAAGTACACTAGGTTAAATTCAGGTAGACGATATTATTCCGGAGGCACAACGGAACGGTAACGGGAAACTGGCAACTATCGGGTGCATCATCGGGTTCATCATCATGATGAGCATGGACGTCGGACTCGGATAAATTTCTGGAAGCTGGCGAAAATTTTTCTATGTTTGTAGAAGTTTCTGCAACTTTTTCTGGTTTTCAAAAGCTGTTGAAACATTTTTGGAGGTTTCTGAAGTTTCGAAAACGTTTTGGATTATTGTTTCGCGTAAGATTTTCATGATTTCTTTAGAAATTTCAACAAAATTTTCGAAAGACCAAATTTAAACGAGTCGTATGTACTTTCTAGCCTTTTTCAAATGTGTAATGTTGATTTGTCTGCTCCGGTAGTTTAAAAACGTGTCCTGAATCTGCAATATTTGCACAAAAATTCGAATTTTTCTAGGCAATTTTCGTATTTCAGTTCAAATTTTGAGGCTGATTTTACTGTATCATTCATGACTTTTAACGCCAACTTGTGATATACAGTGTTTCATTTACGTAAATGGGAAGTACCGTATTTTAAAAATGATTTTTTTTTTAAATACCGTGCTTTTCACTCGGCTACCTTTCACTTTCTTTCTCTATTCCATAATATTTCCAAGAGGTCTCCTTAGGTATCGTATTTTAGGTTTTTTTTGTAAAGTTCATCTTTTTAAAAGGATGAACTTTGTATAAGCGTATTTTAGTTCAAGTATTTGAAATTTCGCCTTATCAGATATCAAATGCCTATCTAGTTTTTTTCGTTTCTTATCATTTTTCGTGATATTTTATGAACTTTCCCTGAGAATCAGGAAAGTATGCATGTTTTCGAAATCTCAATTCTTTTTTTTCGACATAAATTATCAGAGCTTATTATAAACGCAGAATATAAATACATATTTGCAGGGTTTTTGGTAACGGAATTTTTAAAAAAATATTTTGGATATGAAATCCATGAAATACCAGAATTGTGATTGTTCGTACCATTTTTGGTAATTGGTATCATTTCAGAAGAATGTTTACCAGTCGAGCCCTGTGGCTACCAAGAAAACCATGGATGGAGTACGATTACGCCAAGCACATGCCCAAAGGATACGTTGACAGGATGAAGAGAACTATCCCAAAGAAGATTTTCGATGGAAGGTCGGATTTAAAAAAAATTTCTATGAGAAAAACTAAATTTCAATAGAACTTTCTTAAAATTTGACTTTCGAAATTTCTAGATGATTTTCTGTAGCCTTCCGATAAACTTGAACCGAAAAGAAAATGAGACAAGAATTACTGTAGCATTAGGTACCTTCTGCTATTTGGTACAGTCCCAAAATTACCATTTCAGGTTCGGCGCCCCACCTGTGGTTCGTTGGACCGTGCCCCCTGATGACTATGTACCCACCATGAAGCGGCCCTGGGAACACGAAACATTCATCGAACTGTCAAAGAGAGAGAGGGAATACCACGCCAGAATGTGAGTGGTATCGTAAAGCTACTGTTTTATACCGCTTGGTAAACATATTATGGACTGTGAGGAGTAGATATTATCGCACACTCCTTGCACCTCTCCCTTTCGCAGACTCAATCCCCAAAAATGGCATGCATTCTGAAGGGACGCAAGATATAATAAAGAGAAGGAAGAAAAGGCGTGGCTCGCGCAAAAGCGAGTTGCAAAAAGTATGCAGTATCTACCTTCTCACATACCATAATACTATCTTACCACAGTCTTAAAATCTTATTTCTTACCATTCTGTCATTTAATCAAGTTATCTTTTTCTAAATTTTGGAATATTTACCAATTTTTAATGCTACCAAAATGGTATTATCAAAAAATGGTTTCCAGGCTCAACAGCAAGTGGTTCTTCAAACAAAGAAGAACGATCAAACCGTTGCCCGAGGAGAAATGGACCTTCTTCAATGGAGATTTCGTCCAGGTATATCATTTTTGTATCACTTTTGGATACTATTTGGTACATTGGTACCATTTATAGTGTTTTACAATTTTAGGTGATGATCGGAAAGGACAAGGGCAAACAGGGCACGGTGATTCGTGTCTGTCGAGAAACCAATGAGGTTGGTACTATTTTTAGCACTTTTAGCATTTTTCGAACTTGATCATTTTTGGTAACACTATCACTTGTAGGTTCTGGTTGATGGTCTGCACACTAAGTTGGAAGATGAGTTCAAATCGGGAGACAACGATAAGAGCGGCAAAATCAAGATAAACAATTACAGGTTTAATTTATTTTTATTATAATTTTTCTCTTTGAAATTTTAGATGGGTTGAACAACCGTTGAGAATCGATAAAAACGAGGTGAGATTGGTAGATCCAAATGACAAGGCTCCTTGTGAAGCGAAGTAAGAAATTTCAAACTAATATCTTTGGGATAAGTTAGGTAATAAGATGAAAATTTTCCCAATTTTTAATGCTAGTTCTTTTGATAAAGTTCAAAAATCAGAATATAGAATTATTGTAATTGGTTTTGCAGATGGGTGCTAAACAACACCAAGTCGGAGTATCTGAGGATTTCATGCAGATCGGGAATCCAGATCCCCATCCCCTCTCTGGCGAGGGTTAGATTTAAAAATTTAATATTTAGATTTTCTATTCGAAAATCTCACTTATTAGCTTTTCTTGTAGTTCATAAGTTAACAATTTCAATACTTGACTTAAAACTTGTAATCATCTAAAAAAAGAAGTTACTGTTTGCAATTTAGATTTATCAATCTGATCGTCGCATTTCAGATGACCTACGAATACGTGCAGCCTGAGAAGTACATTGACTGTCCTCAAAAGGACACACCCCCTGAAGACGTGCTCAAACGGACCTACCAACCGACACTCAAGTCTTTCGAGGAGGAAATCACCGAGGAAATGGGCATCAAAGAGAATCGCACCTCAAAGCCCACCTATTGGTACTAGGGGGGTGTCATTTTTGGTAACGAGGTACCATTTGGTAATGCTACAAACTTTCTGACGAAAGTAACAATTTGGTAGGGTTATGAAATTGAGCCTATTGTAGTTTTTACCAGATGCGTAAAAGTACTACTTGTCATATAGAGCATAGGAATAGGATCAGGTGGGGTAATTTTTATATAAAATGATGAGGTAGGGAGTAGATTATTCTGGCAAAAAATCACCCTGCCTGACTCTATCCCTATGTCCTATATGGCGTGCACTACGTTTACGAATCTAGTAAAAACTACAAACTGATAATGGTAAACTTATGGTAAAAACTACAATAGACCTGAAATTGGCATAATCTACACCATTTTGGTAGTCTGTTACCATCCTTGTTCCATTTTTTCTAGTTTCAGTTAGGATTGTTTTATTTCGTTGTTGATAAATGTTATCAAAAACTTGACAATAAATTTGATAAATAATGAGTACCCCGTAATGAAAATCGATGTGAATTTTCAGGTTAGCTAGAACTAAACCTCTAGGTCTAGAAAAGGGAAATAAAGTAGTTGGCTAAGAAGCGTCATCAAAAATAAATAAAACAAGGTTACGTTTTGAAAGGCCCGTTCTCAGAAGCAAAATAAATAAAAATAACTGAGTTTTAGTATATCACATTTTTGAGTATAGCCCTTATTAGACGAGTGGATTTTAAATTATTATTTTTAGTGAAAAGAAAAAGATTTGGTTTTTAGAGGTCTCGTAAGATTATTATTAACCTAAAGTTGACTTTAAAAAATATTCCCTCATTTTCCTTATATGTTTTATCATAAAAGAAGAAAGAAGTCAACTTATGATCAGAAAAAATCTACCGTAGTCTTGGATTGTTATGGGATAAAGTTTCATAAAATCAACTTTAGATGAAAAATCGGTAAAATTAGCTTTTGATAAAGAAAAATGCCTAATCCCGAATTTTGATCGAAATTTATGGATCTGGTCTGAGCGGTTCTGGTATATTCTTTTGACTTTCATCTTCTACCGGCTTCAAAGCGATCAACCCATGATCATCAGCGTATTGTAGAGGCTCACAGAATCTAAAGAGGGATAATTTTAGAAAATTTTAAACCTATTTTTGAAGTAAGCACTTTTTCTCTGGAAAATTAGCATATTTTGCAAAAATTACCTTGCACTTTCCACGATCAAGATGTACTGGCAGGTTTTCGGTTCGTGAAGGGACAGCGAAATTGCCAATGAACTTTGAGCTTGAGATTCCGGTTGACATCGGATTCTGACCTCGATCGACCTTAATTGGGATAATTAGGTAGTTAATTATAATAATTAGCTCCTTTTAATTAAGGTAGTTGAATAGTTAATTACCTATGAGCCTTAACCGCATCGCACAAGTCGCCCTTGGTATACATATGGCTGATCTGGGTGATACGACCGTCGAACTGAAAGTCAGCATATTTGGCAAAAATAATCTCTAAATTATGCCAATTTCTAAGGCAAATTACTTTTTTCGGCTGTCTTTCCTTCGGTTTTTCATCCACCCACGCCTTGTGGACTTCTTCATCGAAAAGTCCCAGGGTGATTTCAGTCCTCTGACCGTCAGGCTCGACGTGGTATTGAAGTACCTGGAAATTAGAATATTTCAAACCTCTAATCACATATTAAAGAATGGGGAAAGAAGAACGGCTGGTATACAAATAAATTTTTAGGAAAAAACATTTCTCTATCCAATGGTTAGAGATAGACCGTGAAAACTGGCGTTGGTATAAAATATTTTTTAATAAAATGTGAATTCTCTAGTCTAATGATGAAGGATAGGAAAGTAAGGTGGATGACATACCCGATTCCCATAGCAAATCTGGTACTGCCACCAGCCTTGACCTCCGAAAATGCACTCCCTTCCGGTCAGAATGTTATTTACGGTGTGTTCAACGATAGATTTGGAATTTGCCAAAGTGTCTGGAGAGATGAATCTGAAAATTTTCGATCTCTTTTTCAAGAAAGCTTTAATCTTACCTCTTCTCCCCAGCAAACTTGTAAGCGGTCTGATCGGGGTATTTGGGGCCGGTTTTGTACTGCTCGTAGAAAATCTCATCGTATTTTTCATTGTCAATGTCATCGTCCCAGTCCTCTTCATGTGTGATCGTGAATTCCTGAAATTTGATCTCTTTTCTAAAATTATGATCTTTCCGAACATTTCTGAAACTTACCCTCTTGAAAGTCTCGTCATGGAAATCGGTCAACTTCTGCAGAGACAGGGGCTTTGAACCATCCTCGTTATAGCAGGTGATTTCGAAGTCCTGAAAAAATAGCGTAGCATTAAAGAAAAAATATATGAATTCTTACCTTTTTCGCAGTGAGCTTGTATTTGGGATGCTTGCAAAGGAGTTCAGTCATCACTATCATTTCGTATTTGCAGGAGGAGGTTTCAGTGATTGACAGAATTCGGGCTTTTTCGTTCTGAAAATTTGAAAGAAGTATCTTCTTTAGAATTCAGTGAGGTTCATCATGAGCAGAACAAATGTAAAAATAAGAAAAGCTACCTACCTGAGCACAGATATACAAAACTTCAATTGTCCTTGGTTTCCCGGTCAAATCGCAGGTGGTTCCTTGAGTATAGAGCACGGAAAAATAGGGATAGTTCTCGCCTTGAAGAAGTCTTTTTGGAGGGTCGAATTCGTTGGAGCGGTCTTTCTAAAAAAAAATAGAAAGATAACCAAATAAAGGTTTACTGTAGAATTTAGTATATTTATTGGAATTTTTAAAAATCACCAAGTTACTGTAATCCACGGCATAATTCCCTAGATAGTATTCCGTCTTGTACACCCCTCTGACAGTCATTTGCTCGTGAAACTGAACGACGTATTTTCCATGACACAATTCGTACGTCCAATAAGTGTCGATCAAAAAGGAGCACTTCTTTTCCTGAAATGACAACTTTTTCAAGTTTTGGAAACTTTCTTGTGTTTCAGTAACTTTTCCTATGTTTCGACATTTTTCTTGTTTTTGATATGTTTCTAGGTCTTGGAAACTCCCTGAATTTTGCTTACCTTGTAGATCTTTTCCAGAAGTTCCTTCGGAGATGGGCCGTCATAATTGATCAACTCGTTTTCAGCGTCATTCTGAAAAAATGAAAAATTTTCTAGAACATAAAAAAGTTCAAGAATGTTAAGGAAAAAAAAGAATTCGAGAACTGAGCAAATTCCGAACCTCGCCAGTTCCGATGGGAAGGCGGCAAGTGAATTGCTCGTTGCTCTTCGTCCGGATTTTCATTTCTTCTGGAACGGCGACTTTGGACTCGATTTTTTCCGCATCCTGAAATTTAAAAAATACAAAATTTTAAAACCCGAAATTTTCAGATAAAATAATAACAAATGTAAAATTTTAAAAATACCTTGATTTTATCGGCGCTCTCTTTGAACGTGAAATAATAGTGGACGGTGTCATCTATGTGGCTTGAAAAACAGGCACCCACCAGAAGGACCCATATGAGAATTTTCATAGGCTGAAAAATGCAAATGTTAAAAATCGAGAGAAAAACAAGTGTGAAGCGAGGACGTTTTTAAAAAGTGGCAAAATTCATAATTTTCAGCGTAAAATTGCCGATTTTACCGATTTCCAAGAAAATCAATATTTTCGCCAGAAAATTAAAATAAATTACTGTAAAGTTAAGACTGACGACAGCTAATTGCTTTTTGCAAGTGGAAAAGTGTGCATTGCGTACTTTCACCAAATTGAACAACTCAATACCTATTTTGGGTGGATTCTCACGATTTCGATCGATTTTTGAGGTTTTTAATTATTCGAATTACCGGACAATAGCTCTAATTAACCGATAATTACAGTAGTTGCCGCTTTGCCTCGAGATTTCGCGTACTTTTGAAGGGTTTGAATTTTTCAGGAATTTCGTTGAAATGAGACTGTATTAGTGGATTTTGCGATTTTTCGGAGCCGATTTTTTCGAGAAAAAGGAAAATGTTCGCTGACGATTTTGTCAAAAAAGACACCAGGACTTTTGTCCCGACGTCCAGTTCGAGGTATTTTTCATTTTTTCTCAATGTTATTTTTCTTATATTTTTCCGAGAAATTTCCCACTTTGAAATTCACAAACTTTTCTAGACAAGATAATAATGGAAAGAAGAATTGGTGAAGTTTCCAAGAAATTATTATTATTATTTTTTCCCCTCTTTAGAAAAGCAGTTTGATAAAGAAACTCGGTGAACTTTAAAAAGTTGTTTAGTTTTAAAAAATGTTCAGGTCGGCCTGGTATTTCGGCGTGTTGATTCTGGCGAAATCGCTCCGATGCATCGGCATCTTTCTCATCGACATTTTGGCCAAGTCCATGCACGTCGTCGGGCTTTTGTGGCTCTTCAAACTTTTGTTGGTTTTAAAAGATTTGTTTAAAATTTCATTTTTCTATTCGACTAGATGACATTTCTATAAGTTATAGCAAAAAATAATTTTAAAAAAAAGTTATTCAATCCGATATTTCTTCGAATTTATTTTTCAGCTCCACGCTGATCATGTTCCCCATCCAGAAACCGCTTTCCAATGGCCGGCCTCTCAAAAAGCCCCTGGTTCGAAATATTTTTGCAGAAATTCGAAAAATCGCCAATTTTACCATTTAGCTATTCCGCCTCGCGAAACTCTCCATCGTCAACTGCCTCATTGAAATCCTCTGGTTTTACGGTATCACGTTCTGTGGACCTCTTAGGTAAATTTTACAACCATCCGCTGAAATTTAAAATTTACACTAGATGGTTTATTGTCTATCGTTTATATTCGATTTCTTTAAAAAGTTTTGCGATTTTAGATCGGTGCTAGTCTTCGAATTAAGTCCATCGGTGCTGTTCGCTGCGATTACGGTAATTTTTAATTATACCAGTCGCTTTGTCTTAGAACAAGGATTATTTTTACAAGATCTAACTATCCTCTTTATTTTCCTATCCCTTATCATTAGACTGGAGATTTTTCAATTCAGGGTAAATCAAGTACATCAAAAACGCGAGGCATTTTCTGTCTGTTCATTGGTTTTGTCGCTCTGACGTTCATGGACCGGGACAAAGACACGGAGGATAAGCATTGTAAGATTTTTGATCACTTTTCAAAATTTAATCTCTTTTAAAAATTGTTTGTTTTCTATTCGAAACGATTTTGATCTCTTCATGAAAAGATCTATTTTCAGCCCGAACCCACTCGCATCACTCCGGTCTGAACCACCTGTTCTACCACCTGATCGGCATGTTCGGCGTTGCGGACCATCAGGGCGGAATCGCGATTCTCTTCATTTCCTTGATTTTGAGGATTGGTAAGATTTGATTTGATCTATCTTCTATTTTGTAAAAATGATCTCTGTTCTACAATAGATCGATCTCCTTTCAGATTACCATAATCTTTTTCATTTAGGCTATGATACTGCTTTCCGTCACCTGGCCGTGGAAATCGGAGGTCCAAAACGTCTATACGCGCTCGTTTCGATGGGATCAGCTGCAGTTTTGACGCCACTGGGAATATTGTCAATGACGATGAGTACAGTAAGATTTTAAGAGATTGCTGTAGCTTTCTTTTAAATTTAGGTTACAATAAAATTAGAGGTAAAAATTGCCTTAGTGTTTTAAATTAGGACTACGGTATTTTAATTATATGGAAATTATTGCAGGCCCACTATGATTCCCTGATGCATTTCCTTTTCCTGCTGGTGGTTGCGACAGTCTTCGTGATGGTGCTCGATTTTTATGCGGAGAGCGTCTGTTTTCAGGTTAATTCATTGTTAACTTTCAAAAATTCAATATCGTATCAAGAACGGTCTATGATCCTATGCTTTATCATTGAAGAATTACTGCTAATTTATAGCATGTTGCCGACCCAGTGCTGGCCGCAGCGAGGTGGAGTCCCGTGACGATGTTTTCCTGCGCTATCACTTTGGCATATCTCTGGTATACCGCATTTCACAACTTTTGCGTAAATTTGAATATTTCAGGTACGGACCTCTGGCCACTCACGCTCTGACTTCAGGAGTCGTTCTAGCGCTCGTTTTCTTTATCGGAGGTATTTAGTTTAGTATAATTATTCTAATTTTGGTTTCTCATTTTAGCCACAATATCTTTGACTTCGTCAAACGCCCCAAAACACAAAGGGGGTCATTTCGTCGGGACGTCAGAACATGGCATGCCTCTGTTTGAGGTCGGAGAAGCCTTTCTACAGAGGACTAGTAAATCTTTCCTGCTGTTCTTCAAGGTATTTTCTTTAGTTTTATGCTCTTTTAGCTTCTAAAGAAAGATAATTTTCTACAGAAAACTGATCTCAGTTTCTGTTTTTCATGAGAGTTTCGATTTAAAAAAAAAATAATTTTGAGATGATTAAAAATGTGTTTAATGCTTATATATTTCAGGAAACACTCCACGAAATTCTAGCCAATTCTGACTCGAGGAAAATCTTCTATTTCCTGTGCGTGAATTTGTCATTTTGCGGTGTGGAGTTTCTCTACGGCTTCTGGACGAATTCACTTGGTCTAATCTCCGATGGATTCCACATGCTATTCGACTGTAGTGCATTGGTTAGATTTCTGACATTTTATTCAAGATGAAAAATGGTCGCGATTTCAAGTCCATGAGATTTGTGATTTATCCCAACATTATTTCTTTAACAAATATTATACTTTTCAGGTCATGGGTCTCGTCGCTTCAGTAATGTCGAGATGGCCGGCGTCCAGGCATTTTTCATATGGATACGGGAGATTTGAGGTATATATTTGTTTTTATGCTAGTTTTATCCATTTTATACTAATTTCAGGTCCTATCCGGTTTCATCAACGCGCTATTCCTCTGCGTCATTGCGCTGTTCATTTTCATCGAGGCTATGGAACGACTTTTCGACCCTCCAAACATCTCCACAGACCGGCTATTGGTAATTTTGAAAGAAAATTCATTTTATAACAAAAAAAAAATTCAGTTCGTGGCAGTTTTTGGGCTTTTGGTGAACCTGTTTGGAATGTACTCCCTGGGTGAACACGGCCATAGTCATGGAGGTGGTTCTCATGGTGAGTTGGTTTTTCTGAATTTTTTAAGCTTCTGACAAGGCTTTAGAAATTGCTTTGAAGTTCCTAAAGTTTGAATAATCCTATGATAAAGCATATGGAAATAAAATGTTTTAGATACAGCACAGAATATTTTATTTTTCAAATTATTATTTTCCAGGACACAGCCACGGGGAAGGAGGATCTCACTCTCACGGACACAGCCATGGAAACGCTAATATGCAAGGCTAGCAAAATTTCAAATACATTCACTTTCTCATGTTGATCTTGGAAATAGCCCCGCCCCTTTTTATCGATTTTTTACATTTATTCTGCAAAGAAATTTGATGGGTTATTGGTTTCTGTGCAAAAATCATGATTCATGACGATCTTGAACTCTGCCAAACTTGATGGTCAAATGGTGTAGTGGTAGTGAGTTGACGCTCGACCCAGCTCCACGTGTTTGCAGAAGAAAAATGACATGTGGCGTTCATCTAAAATAGAGCAAAATCGACCCGCACGGCTGGTTGTAAAACGTCCGAGGGCCCATTTGTGAGTCCTCGGATACCAAATACCAGCACAAGCTATCATTTTTGGGTACCATTTGGCATCGCTTATAGAAAAATGGCACCGTTTGAAGAAATTTATTAAAATGAATCATTGAGAGTTACCATTTGGTACTAAATGATACCATTTAAAGGGAAGGATATAACCATGACTTGAAGCTACCATTTGGGACATGATACCTAGATTTTCAGGTGTCTTCCTTCACGTTCTGGCGGATACCCTTGGATCGGTTTTCGTCATTATTTCCACCCTCTTCATCCAATGGTTCGGTTGGAAGTGAGTTTACCATTTTTGGTTATTGTTACCAAAGCTTTTTGTTGTAAAATACTCATATTCTGGTAAGTTTTGGTAACCTTATCATTTTCATAAATGACCCCTAATGTTAGTGACGTTTCAGATGGGTCGACCCCCTGTGCTCGTTGATTCTCTCCATGCTAATTCTGGGCTCGGTCTATCCCTTGCTGAAAAGCAGT
The DNA here is from genome assembly GCA_002287525.1 of Diploscapter pachys. Classification (NCBI taxonomy): domain Eukaryota; kingdom Metazoa; phylum Nematoda; class Chromadorea; order Rhabditida; family Rhabditidae; genus Diploscapter; species Diploscapter pachys. The sequence continues at coordinate 45,605 of LIAE01010038.1, forward strand.
ATCAATACGCTATTACAGGTACATTTTTGGATAACTGAAAAAATTAATTTAAAAATAGAAATAATGAGAAGAAATTTAGGACGTCCCTGATGAGGCGATGGATGAACTTGAATACCATTTGTCCGACATTTTGGAGGTAAAAATAAAAATAAACTAGAATTACGAAAATATTTTTTTTAATTTTAATTTCAGATCGAGGGAGTCCAATCCTATTCGGATGCTCATTTCTGGCAATTGAAAGGAGATCTAAATGTGGCCAGTCTTCATATTCAAGTCTCCGACACTGCCAACGCTCAACTTGTTAGGCTGAAGGTATGCTTCATATTATATTTTATAGAAGATCCCCTTTTAAACTTCTGAAATAGTAGACCGCTTTTCAAAAGATTTCGAAGAAAATAATATAGGGGATTAAATATGCATGAAAGCTTTCTATTAGTGCACCTTTGAATTATTTTTGAGAGTACTCTATTTTACAATTGAAGGATCTTTCCCTCTTAATTTGAGCACATTTTTCTTACCTCATATTTTATTAGGGATGCTGTACTTTATCATTGGAGCGAACTTTCAGGCCACTCAACTTCTTCAAGCAGTAGGCGCGACTCAATGCACCATCCAAGTGGAAAAGGACATCTTCAGACACAGGATTCAGCAACTCTGTCCCAAATACGCCATTTCTTACAAGGTAAAAACTTTCTTTCTAAATTAGCTAAAATTACATGAAGTTTTTTTTTGAAAAAAAAACAAATAAATAAATCAAGTTCTTGTAAGAAAAATGCTTATGTAAATTGTTAAAAGAAAAACAAATCGAACCATTTGAATTTCAGATCGACAAAGGCACGATGATGCCCCGGGAGCGAAAGTCGAACGGTCACGGTCACTCGCACGACAACCACGGACATTCCCACGACGGGGGACACGGACACTCGCATGGAGGGGAGTCCCACGGCCATTCCCACTAGACACAAGGCTGCCTTGAAATATATAGAGGGGATATATGAAAGACTCGATCTAAGAAGGATATATGAAATCTTGGAATGTTGAATTTGGATATATGAAATCCTAAGTTGTATAAAAAAAAACTATCTTTGGATGAAACAGAACATTTTTCTTATGAAAATGTTACATCATAGGGTAAGCATTTATTTTCCTTTGTAGTTTGGGTTTCATATATTCAGATTCCATTCGATATTACTCAATACCCTCAAAAATCCTCTGAAAACTTCTAGTCCAAAGCAAAACGCTACACCCAGGATTTTACTCGAGAAAAGGGCAACCGAAAGTTTACCATAAAAAGTTTTTATTTATTTTTTTCTTTGATCTCCAAGTTCTATGGAAATTCTAAAATAGGGAAAATTCGAGCATATCTTTCGATTTCTATACAAAGAAGATGAACATTTATTTATTCCTTTCCTAGAATAATTTATTTTCCGTTTCATCGATTTTATTCTGTGATTTTTTAAAATGGTTGCTTTTAGTTACTGTGATTTTATTTTAAAAAAATATTTGTATTTTTGGAGTTTTCTAAAGTTTCGGAAATTCCCTTTGAAAAATTCCAATTTATATCAAGAACTAGGATTTTTTAAATGATTAGATTTGTTTTTTCTATGATTTTACGGGCTTGGTGACATGATTTTCATTTCAGACTATTCTTTTTTCTTTCATTGTTTTGGTATACTCACATAAAAGCGAGCAAAGTATACCACTTTGTTGCCAACTTTTATTTGAACTTTTGAATAAAGGTAAAAATTTTGGGCCACTTATATGCACAATTATTCTTGATTCTGAATCAGCTCGGCAACCATTTTTATAAGTTACTTTATTCGAAAAAGTGAGAAAGAAGGCACAGAAAAATCGAGACGGACAAAACAATCTTTGTGATCAGATCTAGGGAGGACGATCGTCAGAAGGTCGTGCTTGCGACCTACCCCTATAGTTTATTTTCGTCTGAGAAGAGTGCTCCCTAAATCTGTTAGTGATAGAACCCGTAAGTTACATGATAGGTTGAAAACGATGAAATCGGCGCGAAATTTTAGGTGACATTTCAAATGCGCTCAATTATAAAGGGTTAAAATTTGCTCCAATGCCAATTTTAGCATTTTATTTACTAGTGTTTAGCAATAGAGCATAGTTCAGCCTTTTAACTTTAGAGCTCGTTTTAAAAGAAGGAAATTTTGACATGCGCACTAAAAACAATTACCCAAAAAGAAGGAAGTCTTTGTAAGAGAAAAGTTAAATAAAACCAATCTTCAAACAATACCCAACACATTAAGAAAGTTAACTAAATAATATGATAAAGTACCGTAATCCTCAAATAGAAGAACCATTTTCAAAATTAGAAGTCTAATAGGGCCCGCAAACATGATGTATGCCAATTTATTTTGCTCACCCAAAATTGAAATTCCGATAAAGCATAGAAAATTTGCGCTTTCCGGCTACAAACCTGAGGAGCACACTGCCCAAACGATCACAATCGGCTCGCAGATGATGTGAAATGATAACGCAGGTGGTGTCAGGAAAACTGAACAAATGGGCAAAAGGAGTAATGAAGAATGAGATTCATCGGATTCAAACCGCCAAAATAATGTATGCAAATTTAAGAAGAAGAAGAAGAAGAAAAAAAATGTGTTTTCACATATTGAGTTGATTTTACCTACCGTATAGGTAAAATGCTTCGAAAAGACTTTTTAATAGTCAGAATATCTAGGCTACACCAACATCTATTCGTAGATGTGGTTTTTAACCCGGAAGAATAGCCATGAAAAATGTGTTTGCGGGACCCATCCTATAATCCTCTATTTTAAGATTTCAGAGATTTAAAATGATCCGAAATACAACTAACCACCTTTTACCTACAAATAGATAAGATAGGGAATCTTCAGACGAGAACGTTATCAATTAGAGTCAGAAATAGCAAAGGGGCGGGACTTAAACATGTCCCTTGGTATTGAACATTCTAAACCCTACTCTCTTTGGATTATTGTAGTAAGAATATCTCTAATAAAGTATTTTGATATGGAAAAGAAGGAGGGCTAATTTACTCCACATTGCAAAAAAGTCTCACCTTTAACAATAAAAAGGAGCGAAGTTCAAAAATATGCTTCATTTTTCTGAGGAATAAATTAGCTCTACCCCTTTTTAAAAGAATTTCTGATAAATTTCTGAAAAGAGGTGGGGGGCCAAGAAAGGTGGTATATATCCCGATTTTGTAGAACTCGATCTAATAGAGATTCCTGGTATTATTACGGTAGTCGTCAAACCTGCCCTGACTCTGAGTCTGCGCCGGTGGGATGGTGGGCGCCCTTGGCGGGGGTGGGAGATGAGTGGACGGGGCCTGATTGGTGTAGATTTGGGATGGGATGGATGGAGGTGCGGCCAATAGCGGTTGCCGAGGAGGAGAGGTGAAGGTCTGAAAATTCCAACTTTCACACCTGATCCGGTTTTTAGCTCTCTATGCTTTAACATGAAATTAGAACGAATTATACAAGTTTCATACAAGCTCAGAAATTCTCATATATATTTCCCATTTTCTTTTCATTTTTACTTTAAAATATCAAGAATTCTGAAAAAAGTCAAATATGCCGTGCCGTATAATTTTCGTTCAAATTTTCATCCCTATGCTTCAACATATGATGAAATCCCTACCGCACTATTAGGCGTCCTAGTCGGCATGGGGGTGAAGTTGGCTGATCCCTGACTCTGTGTAGTATTTGGTTGAGCAGGGTTCGAGAAAGGTCTATGCACCGAGGGCGGTCCCTGATTCTGGCCGTGATGATGGAAGCCCCCACTTCTGTGTCGCTGAAATGAGCCGCCCTGATTTTGACCGCCTGCGCCGAAACGATGATGTTGATGGTTGGGCGTATTCGAGCTAGAAGAAGAGCCCTGAAATTTGGAAATTCGCTTTTTTCGAAATCGAGTTTCCCTTTCTAATTTCCATATCAAACTTTCTTCAGATTTCAACGTATTTCTTTTATAAAATCTTAGGCTATTCTTTACTTCAAGATAACTATTTTCAAGTGCTAGCATATCTCACTTCAGGATAATAATTTCACTTCTCGTGGTATACTGTGACATAATTATACTAATTTCCAATTCCCTACCTGATAGCTATTCCACTTCCTATGTTGGAAGTCCTTGTCCTTGTTCTGGTAGTTCTGGGAATGGCTTGGAAGGCGTTTCTCCATTTCGCTGTTCAACGCGACGGCTCGACTCGGGGTGAAATGGTCTTTTTCTTTCTCCCTCTCCTTTTCTTTGTGCTCTTTCTTCTCTCGATCCTTGTCGCGGGGTTTGTCCTTCTGAAAAGAGATGTTTGAAAAGAGATCAAATTCTTTTAAAAATTCTACTTTATGATGCTCCTTTTCCTTCCGGTGCTCCTTTTCTTTCTCCTTCTCCTTTTTGTGATGCTCCTTCTCGTGGTGGTGTTTGTGTTTCTGAAAAAATATCAAAATTTTTGAAAAAGATAGAAATTTCCCACTTCAATATTCCTGTACATTCCAAGCAACTCGGCGGGCTCCCTTTGAACGAACTTGCAGACGAAAATCCACAGGTAGTTGTACCATTTTCGGAGGTTCGTCTTGGGTTTTCTGGATTTTTAATTTTTTTAGAAAAAAAAATAGAAAAAATTTTACTTTTCCATCAATTCTGATAATTGCCCTCGGAAATTGTCGCCCAAGCGGAGAATCGCTTTAGAGAGCTGAATTTTACTTATCTTAATTTTTATTGAAAATGATTGTTTTTATCTCTTTTAATTTTTTTTTTCAAAACCTACCTCTTTCTCGTTTTTCTCTTCATCAGCCTCTTTCAGCCGCTTGATGTACTTGTGCACGGGACGCATCATTTTCACGCATTCTGAAAGATAGGCTCAAAAATAAAATAAGAAAAAGGAATTAAAATACCCTTGAAAGGTTTATCCTCTTTACTTTCCAAATGCGGTTCGTAGGTCGACTTGTCAATCGAAATAAGGGAAAGTTGGTCGGAAAGAGACTTGTCCCTGAAAAACTTATTCTTGATGTTTGAAATTTTTCGCTTTTTATTTGAATTTTTAAAACTCTAACTTACGCAGAATGTTTCTTTTCCTTGTGGTTGTTGGACTTAGATTTCGAAGCCTTTTCTTTCTCCTTCGCTTTTTCTTTCTTTTTCTGAAAATGAAATAATTTACAAAAATAAATGGTAGAGTTAACATAGAAAATAAAATTTTAAAAAAACAATACCTTTTCCGGGGGTCCATCCTTTTCCTTCTCATTTTCATTCGCTTTTCGTTTCCTTTCCTTGGCCTTTTTCTTGTTCGGCTCTTTTCTCACCGAGTTGTTGTTCTCGCTTTTGATCATCAACTTCAAAAGGTACTCCACGCGGCCCTGCAGGTGGCGGGGCTGGGGCTTTTTGACCTGGAATTAGGAATTTCAATTTTTCTCCAATTTTTTTTACAGGGATATACTTTTTTGCATCCGAATTTTTAAGAAAAGCATAAAAATGGATTTTTATTTCATCATTAAAGAAAGTCAAGAAATGTTTTTTTTTCTTTTCTAAATGATGATAATATATTATCCATCCTTAATTTTTTTATCACCAACCTTATCGTTGAGAAGAATCTTATCAGCGAGCCCCAATTCCGGGTCCATTTTGATAGAGTCCCAACTGCCCATACCGTATTTGTAGACGCCCTTCAGAAGTGCCACGTCGTCCGGATGCGTCCATTCCACGTCCCAGCCCTGAAATTCGATCTTTTAAAACTTCGGACTTAGATTCGTTTTGATAGGTCCGATCTAGTGATATCTTTCGAAACATGAGAATTCTTTCTTTTTTTTTTAAGTTAGGACTTAATTTCAATTTCTACAAGCACGAACTGAACTTCATTATAGAAAGACCGGACTAATTTGAAATTTTAGATTTTTTTCAATTTTGAATAGGAGATCGGGTTTGGTTTCTTTCCAGAATAGATTCGAAGCTAATTTCTATTAAAATCACTAACCTTGAGAGGTCTGACTTTATTCGGACCCTTGAAATCCTTCATCTTCTCTCCTGCACCTTTCATAGCTTCGTCCAAAGGTTCGAGCTCGGTGTGCATTTTCCTAAAATCTCTCATCAATGTTAAAACATAGAAAGAAAATAGGCTGGAATAATTTGAAATGTGAAGTTTGAGCTTAGAATTTACCTGATAGTTCGAACATTGACGTCAGCACCCGCGAATTTGAAAATCACACCTCGATCTCGGACCTTTTCCTTTTCTCCGTCCTGAATTAACAAATTCCATCTTTCATCATGTTTTTTTTCAAAAATGCATCATTTCTGGATTGTTATGAAATGCACAAGCTTTATTTTGCAAAATGCTACATTTTCCAATTTTCGATTTTTCAAACTCACCTTTTTCTCCTCTTTCTTTTCTTCATCCTCCTTTATCTTTTCATCCTCAGCTTTCGAGCATCCATCCAACAGGGCCTCTACCAACTTTTTCAGCTCTTCTGTGGAATGCTCCTCGAGTTCGGCATCTTGGGCCAGGGCTTCTAGTCTGAAGCTTTTATCTTCAATTTTTATTCTCAACTCTTATTACAATTTTTCTTTTAAAACATGAAAAATTGGAGTTATTTTTAAAAAAACAAAAAAAAAATACAAATTTACCTTTTCAAAGGATGTGCGAATTTCCTGAACGATCGTACGAAGCGTCTGACTTCGGTCGATGAAAAGTCCCCCCACGCCTTCTTCCGTTTCTTTTTGCCCGTTTCTGCCTCGTCATCGGAGGAGCTTTCTGCAAATAGTTATCATAATTACCTCCGACTTAATTACCTCAATTAAATAATCAATTCCTTAGTCAGAACCCTAATTATCTTACAGTATAACTTCACTGATGGAGGATCTAGCATCATTAATTCTTCCACTATCCCAGATTTAATACCCAAATTAACTGATTAAATAGAGCTAATTACCCTCATTATCTCCGTCCTCCTCATCCCTTCCCGGCGCGACACCACTTGGCTTGGTTCTCTGTCTCGGGGCCAGGTTGATTTCTGCTAAGGCCTTTCTCCTCTCTTCTTCGTCCACCTTTCGTCTTTCATCTTCCGGAATTATATCGTCCCAGTCGTTCTGGAAAAGATTAAAAATTTTTGAAATTAAAATACCGTAGTCTTAAAAACCTACATAATCTCGAAAAAAAAAACTTTACATGCAAATATTTCCTACTGTAACTTTATTCTGAATTTCGATAAGAAAATGGTATGAAACTTGATACTTTAAATGATAAGAAAATTTTGGAAATGAAAGCTAGTAATCCAAAATTAGAATACCTGACTTCCAACATGATTGTTAGCGGCCGCTTCGGCAACGTCCTTCTCCTCATCAATCACGAAATTGGCATATTTGAACGAGTTCAGAAGTTCATTGCCATTTTCTTGCGACTCTTCAGCCTCTCTCGTTTCAGCACCCATCAGAATTCGGTCAATATCGACCTCAGGCTCTTGCTCTTCGCCTTCTTTTTCCTGAAAATAAAATTACATATCAACAAGGTAATTTAGTCTTTCTTTTAATTGAGGAGATCTTATTCTTCAGAAAATAAGAGAAATTTTACCTTGAACAACTCCGCAGCTCCAAACTTCAGAATTGCGTTGAGCTCACTCTTGTCGAAAGGCACCGAACCAGTACTACCACCGGGTGCTGAGGATTTCGAAAGCACGGTTCGACCTGAATTCTGATGTCTTAACTTTATCTTCTAGAAAAATCTAACCAGTGGTATCCATCCTCTGAATTACCAGGTGATCCAAGACGAGCTTTCTCTTTGCCCTTTCCACGATTTCTTCTTCCACGGAACCTTTGGTCACTAGACGGTAGATGTTGACCTAAATTATCTTCTATGCATGTTAGTTTTTTTTTGCAATAAAATATCTTATTCTAATTTATCAAAGATTCAAGTTTTACCTGCTTAGTCTGGCCAATCCTATGCGCCCGGCTCATCGCTTGAAGATCATTTTGGGGGTTCCAATCAGAATCGAAGATGATCACCTAAAACGCAAAAAATATCAATAAACTACAGTGTTCCGCTTTCAAAAATAATAAAATTACCGTATCAGCAGTCGCCAAATTGATGCCCAAACCACCGGCTCTGGTCGAGAGAAGGAAACAGAAATCGGACGATCCCTCGGCGTTGAAATGGTCCATGGCCTGCTTTCTCAAATCGGCCCTCATCGTACCGTCCAATCTCTGGTTTTTCGTTGAAATTTTTAACTTTAAAAAAAATTTTACCTGAGTATTAAACCTCCTCAATTGAAGGTATTCCTGAACAATATCCAGCATCATCACCATCTGAGAGAAAATCAGAACGCGATGACCGGTCTCCTGGAAATAGGGATATATGAAATCCATTTTAAATAAGGGATATGTGAAATTCTCTACCTTCAATCTACAGAGCAGCTTGTCCAAGAGGATCAACTTTCCAGAAGATTTCAGAAGTTGCTGGAGACGGGCGTGGGGGTCTGAAATGGGACATATAAAATCCGGATATATGGAATTCTTTTTTGAAAGGATATATAAAACCACTTTGAGGTACGTGAAATCCCATACCATTTTCATATTCATCATAAGACCGGACCAATGAAGAATGATTGCAACATTTCTTCAACTCCATGATCAAATTGACGAAGCCGTTGATAGAGCCTGAAAATCGATATTCTTGATGGATTACAATAGAAGTGGCATAAATTACCTTTGACACCCTTGCTCAGTTCTTTGTAGTTTTTGGTGAGGATCCATTTGTAGTATTGCTTTTGCACGGCCGTCATATCGACTCTCAGAATCTGCTCCAACTGAAAAAGTAAATTTAAAAAATTAAAGGTTAAATTTCGAAGATTAGAATAAAAGATAAAAGGTAATTGAGGGATTTTATTTGAATGTTGAGATTGAAAAAATGAAATTTTAAAACTCGAACCTTAGGAGGCAAGCTCTTCTCCACATCCTTCTTGACTCGTCTCAGCAAAAAAGGCTCCAACTTCTTGTGAAGAGCGGAAATTCCTTTGTGATCCTTATCGTTGTGGTCGTTTTCAAATTCTTCCCAACAGTCGAATCTGAAAATATAAATTTTCTATACAAAAAAGTTTATCTTCATCTAATAAAGCCTAATTTTCATTTGAAAAGAGTTTTAAAAATTCTGAAAGATTGATGTGCTTACTTTTCCGGCATGATGAAATGCAACAGAGCCCAGAGTTCCTTTAAAGAATTTTGGAGGGGAGTTCCGGTGATCAGCAAACGATGGTTGCAGTTGAATTGGGTCAGACACTAAAAAGATTCAAATTAGAGCCTAGATTATTCTAATTTTCAAATTTACCTTGTAAAGCAGAGACTCATCATTTTTGAGACGATGAGCTTCATCAACGAGTAGGGCCGTCCAGTCGAAAGAACTCAGGAAGGGCTGAAAATTGGAGCTTTTGAAAAGTTTAAAAGATCAGAAAATCTCTGACCTTGTCTTTGAGCAAGATTTCGTAGGTCGTGAGCGCGACGTTGATTTTGATCTTATTCTTCGAGCCTGGCACGTACCACTCGTATTGGCGGATCTGACAAAAGTAAAAATATGTCAAGTTCTTGAAAAAATCATCGGTAAAAAATGCCCACATTTTAAAGAAAACCTTATTTTTCACTTTTAACTCACCAAATTCCTGCTCGTCACATCGCCCATATAGATGATGACGTTCAGATCCGGGGCCCATTGGCTGAACTCCTTTTGCCAAGCAGCCATTGTCGAGAGAGGAACGACCACGAGGAAAGGACCATAGAGATCGTAACGGTGATAAAGGGTCGAGAGAAACGAGATGGATTGGATCGTTTTGCCGAGGCCCTGTAACGGAGAAATAGTCGAGTTGACAGGTTTCCTGATACAGGAATTTTATTTTTTTTTAAAATCATCAATTCATTTTTTTTTCTTGCAAAGAGGTTTTCTTTAAGATTGAATTTATGCAAAAAATGCGACATAGTCAGATTGGTAAAATGTATTATTTTGACAAAAATACCATTTCATCAGCGAGAATACAGGAATTGCCTTTGCACCACGCGTGGGTCGTCCAATTCAATCCTTCCAGCTGGTAGTCCCTCAGCTCTAGTTCACGGTCTCCAGCCATCCCACCGTTCGGTTTCAAATAGTCGGGCTGGAATTTAAAAAATATCATTTCACCTAGTTTAGTTACTGCACCCTTAAAATCTTTTTTCAAACTCTGAAATTTCCTACCTGCTCATCAAGCTTCACGAACTTGGGACGTCTCTTCAAATAAGCAGCATTTCTGATCGGCGCTTTGGAATTCTCAATTCGATCGTGATATTCCGCGATCTTTTCGTCTGAAAATTAAAAAAAAAAAAAAAAACTAATCTAAGAAGAAATTCTGAAAATATGTGGAGAATTTTGAAAAAATGATAAGAAATTGACTAATTGAGTAATTAGCGATGAATTTTGCGCTTTGACAGAATCTCTGATTTTGTGCTAATTTTGAAGATTTTCCGAAAAAATTGTATATGTTAGTGATCAGCATGAAGAATGCTATTTTTGGTATAGTTTTAGATTTTTTTGGCCGTTTTACTGAATGATATTTTCTTTATTTATATATATATAAAGTAATAAAACATTTTTACCCGGAAGTAGACGAGATTCCTCCCAAGTGCAGTCAGCATAGGGCAAGCCGGACCACTTAATGAAATATTCCGTATTTTCGTCTCCATCCGAGTTGCGCTCGCGGGAGACCTGGAAATTTTCTAAATACCTCAAAATTTTGGCAAATTCGATCTAGAGAGAAAGATTAATCGCCATCAATAAAAGAATAAATTTTGTAAGAAAATCCAATTTCTTTACCTGATGTGCCACAATCCTTTCGACTCCTTTGTACTGTTCGAACAACTCTTCGGCCATGACCTGCTCACATTCAAAGTATTCAATGTACTCCTTGTCAGCGGTACGTTTCCTGAAATAAAATAATAGATTCAGTTCGTAAATCATCAACTTTACCATTCATCCACCTCGGTCATTCGTTTAATGTAGTTCTGCAGCTTTTTGATGCCATTCGCGCCCATCGTATTGAGGGAGGCCTCGGATTCCCAAGTGTTGTGGAGGTGACTCCAGCCGACCCATCTAGAAAGTGGTGCAAGTTACAAAATATGTAAAATGGTATCTTACTTGATGAAATACTGCTTCTCCAACTGTTTTTGCTCTTTGTTCTCATTGGGATCACCCTTTTCAGCCACGTTATAGCAGGTGGTTGCCGAGCCTGTTGCACCTGTGACGCCAGTTCGGTGCTTGATGACCTAAAATGAAATTCATAGGAAAAAACTAATGAAACATAAAGTCAGATTTTGTTCTATCAAAGAATCCTCTAATGTTTCTACAGTAATGATTTTTCTCACCCTCTCAATAGTCTCCTGACCGCTTGTGGAGGCGCTCGCTTCGGCTGGCGTCCTGGGCTCGTCCCACTCGATGATATCGTCGGAGTCCAAATCTTCGTCCGTATCCTTTTCCTTGTAATCCACCGTTTTCTGGCCGGGCTTCCTAGCAGTTCGATAAGACGAGATCAGTGCCTTCTTGGCCTTTCCTGCAGGCTTCTTGCCCTTGGCCTTGCCCCTCCTTTTCGGTGAGTCATCCGACCAACTGTCTTCCGAGTCCTGAAATGTTTTTTTTTCAGTTTTCAGGAAAGATAATATTTTTGGTAATAAAAAATAGTTCCTAATTATTTATTAAATTATTCCACCTCCGAATCACTCCTGGTACTCTGAGTCGGCTTATTCGAACTCCTGCTGCTCCTTGCTGAGGCCGAAGCGAAAAAGTCGTTCTTCGAAGTTACGGCAGAAGTTCTCGCGCGGGACGAGCGACGCAGGAAGTCGCCTTCTTCCAGGAGCTGAAATTTTTAAAATAATGTTATTTTCTATTCATTAAAAATTTTGGGCGATATTTTAATCAATTTCGGGCAAATTTTCATTTTTAAAATTTTTCTCAAATATCTACAAAATCTTTGATTTTCTCGTTTTCTTTCAAGAAATTTATACATTTTTTTAAGTTAAAAGATATTTTCCTCTGAAAAGCGACAGTATTTTTCTTCTGCTTTTTAGATTAGAGAATTACCTTAATAGTCTTGTCGTCGATTCTGCCCCTTCCAGAGAGTTTCTTTCGGGGACGAGACGAGGAGTCGGAATTGGACTCTGTCGATGGGGAAGCCGTTGACTCTCTACTCTCTCCACCTTCTTCCTGATTGTCCTCGCTATCGGGGGCTTCTGCAATTTTTAAAAATATTTCTCCAAAAATTTAAATTAATTTTTCCCGCCAAAAATACGCCTCCGTAAACTTAGAAATTGTAAGAATCGGGACAAATTGTTTGAGGAAACAGGAGGTTTCTGATGGATTTCGAAAAGGGGTTTACCGATTTTTCACAAAAGCAATGGAAAATCGATTTTTAACGAAAAAAGATTAAAATGGAAAAAATTGAACTTTGTAAACACCGACCTTTCCCCGATTCCACATAGTCCGAGTCTTTTTCGCCCTCGTCGTCACTCGACGACTCCTCTTCTGAATCCTTTTCCGACGTCTTCACGTCTTCCTTCATCTCTTCGTCAGAAGGAACGTCGTCTTTCTGCCCTTTTTCCTTCACTTCCGTCGTCGTCGTGACTTCCGAGTCCCCGACAACGACGTCAGGCGCCGACGACGTCATCTGGTTTCTGGAGGCTTCGTCATCAGAGGGCTCAGATTCCGAAGACTCTTCCCACATTGCCAAAACTCAGAATACAGTAACTCGACGCCTAAGGACCTTGGAAGCGCACCAAATCTGAAAATTGTGAATTTTAGCCTTAATCAAGGAAAATTCAATTTGTTTTAAATTTTTGATCGATAAATAATAACAATGAGATCAAGAAGTGGTAAAAATATATTCAGAAAGTCGCAGGATAGAAAAATTAAGGAGAAAAAACCATGGAAATTGAAGAAAATTGAGGAAAACTCGGTCAAATCAATAGAAAGGAAAGTGCATTGAACAGCCTGGGCATGATGGATCATGTGCATAACCTTCTTCCATAATGTTAACCCCTTCAAAGTAGCCCATATCTAAGAGAAAATAAATCCGAAAATTACGGATATCTCTGAAAAATCCGGAATTTCTGCTCGAAAACTCCAAGATTTTATCGATTTTCCGCGAGTAAACGCCGGTTTCGACCCAATTTTGAAGTTGCACTAGGCTCAAAATTAGCCCTAGACTATCGTAATCCGGAAATTAGCATAGGAAAAGCGAAGTTGAACTCGAAAAAGTTGAAAAAATCCGGAAATGTTTGCTCCGACGAGGCAAATTTTCTCGATCAAAATCGTCAGGTGCGACGCGGACGCGTTGCGGTCGCTATTTCACTCTGTAGGTGGTTTCAAGACTTTGAATCTATAAAGTACATCATGACTAGCCCTCCCCAACACTTCAAACCACTTGCTAGTCCCAGAAAACCATCAAAAAAGCTTAAAAAATTCAAGAAATCGACAAAAATCGTCATAAAAATCGGTTTATTCGACGAAAATCCGTACAAAAAAGGCGAAAAACCAACGATTCATCAATTAAAATTGATGGGTAGATCACAATTTTGAAGAACGAAGCTGGAGAATCTGCCCTAGCGACAAATCTCCGCGCCCCATTTACAATCGAAGATAAAGTTAGGATAATGAGCCTGATGAAAGGCACTTAGTCAACACTAAATTTATCAGAAATCGATAAAACAACAACCCCAAGTAAGGAAATGTTTGATAAAAGTATAAAATCTACTAGAGATTAAAAGGGATTTATCAAACTTCTTAAAATATATTTTGGAATCCGTTTTTATCTCGAGCAAAATTTCGGGGGAAGCTTTACAGAAGAAGCTCAAGAATTCAAATTCCAAACCTTTTTCCGAGTCCGTAAAGCTTTGCCTGAAAAAGAAAGTTTGGAAAATCCCCCGATTGCAAAATTAGATGATGAGAATTTAGAGTTAAAAGATAAAACCCAAGAATTAATGAAAAACTCGTGTTGAAGGTTGGAGGAAATCTTAGATGTAAAACAATAATAATCCTAAAGTAAAATAACAAAATGAAAAGAAAACAATAATAAATAAAAAGCAATAGATAAAATCAGCATATTATCCTGGAAGACATTGTAAACTTTCGCTGGAAGAAGTTTACATACTCAAGATAGTACGCCTCAAAAACATACTTAGGATATAAATTTCCCGAGACTTTGAAAATAACACATATCACTTTGACTCAAAGTTTTGGAAGTTGCCCAAATTTTAGAAATTTTGAATAGAAAGTTCTTGTATTGGAAGAACTACCGTATTTTCAAGATACAGTAATAGCTTCAAATACTCTTTGCCTAAATCTACTAGAATCTCGGATAAAAATAAATTATGGAAGAGAAAGATAGTACTGTAATTGAACAAACCTGGAAATACCATTTTTGGTAAAATGGGATTTTGGTATTATTGAATTCGTTTGTTCAATAGAAAGTACTTGGGAGATAGGTTTTCATATGAATGTTTGGAAATTTAGGCATAACTTTAGGGTTCTATGAAATCTCGGAAATAATTCGAAGTAATTTCAACTTCTTTTCATATTTTGACTTTGAAAAAAATCAACTATTCAAAACAACAGTAAAGTTATTCATGAAAAGTTGAAGTCTTTTCCAACTCAAAATACAAAAAGGTGTTTCAATAACGTTAAACTATCTCGAATACTCGAAAAATGCTCTAATGCTAATTTATAAAATATAGTTAGCACTAGAGCACATTTCAAATATCCTATCTTTCAAAGAACTTTCGAGTTATACCTTTTCTATTCTAGGTCAATCCCCCTTACAATTCGGTCTTCTTCTTCTTGCCGGCCTTGTCGTATCCCTTGAGTCCGTCAGTCGAGTGTTCGGCGATGAACTTGATGAAGTCCTTCACTTCTCTGCCCGAGTTGTAGGACATTGGGTTCTTCTTGTTGTTCTTTGGCAGCCAGAAGATCGTGGGGAATCTGGAAAAATGATAATTTAAAAAAAAAAGTTTCCTTCTTCTAGATTTTTGGAATGTTTCAAAATGGTTAAATTCTAAATCTAAGAAGTAAAATTTTGTTTGTTTGTTTTTTATTTTTTTTATTTTGAAAAGCTACAACAATTCATATTCTAATTTTAAAATTTCCTCCATGATAAAAGGGTTACAGTAACCAATTTTAAAAACGCTCAATACCCCCATTCTTTTATGCTAATTAATTACAGTAATTCTTACCCTCGAACTTCGAAGAGCGGTGGCACATCGTTGGCAGTGGCATCCATTTTGGCAATGATAACATCTTCCTTCGCCAACTTCGTGGCCAGTTCCTCGTATTTTGGAGCCAACTGGAATTAATTTTTCGTTTGTGGTCGAAAATTAAATTTTAAATTCCGAAGTCATAGATTGCACTTTAAAATTAGTGGACCAGATTTTAAAACTATACCTGCTTGCAATGACCACACCACGGGGCGTAGAACTCGATGAGGACGTCCTTGTCGGAGTCAAGGATGAGTTCCTGGAAATTCCATTTCTCTTTTAAACCTTGATACTTTTTAAAAGGTCAGCGCCTTTCGAATTTTATCTTGCAAGTTCTGACCTTGAAGTTCTTTCCGACGGCGACTTTGAGGTCTCCCTGCTCCTCAGGGACTGGTTCGGACTTCATGTGCGGCTCGAGATTGCCGGAAATGACTTCCTCGACGTGGGCCTTCAGGTTGTCGATGCTGAAAATTTCAATGCTCAATTTTCCATTATTTTCGACTTTTGCTATTTATAATGACTCCAAAATTGTAAGATGTTCACGAATTTCAAAGAAAAATTTCATTTTTGTATAGCAGAGAAATCTTATTATTTTCTATTTTCGGCACAAATCATCAAACCGAGACGTACCTGAACTCGTTGTCCATGGGGAATTTGCCCTCATCGGTCAAAATCACCACGATGGGCTTGTCCGAATCCTTTCTCTCGCCCAGACCGTTCTGCTCGATTTCCGAGGAGAATTCCTCCTTGTTTGAGACGGCGAAGTGAACCTGAAATTTTTTATCTGAATTTTTTCGAATATTCGAAATTACTGAAAATTTATTCATTTTTTATATTCTTGAAAAAGTCCAAAAGTTGAGGGGTATAAATGAAAAGAGGAGCGATTTTCCTAACATAATAATTTTATTCTTACCTTTCTCTTGTACTCCTGAGCGACTTTCAGGACGCGGTTGCGCCAGTAGTTCGATCCCTTCGGATCCTTGATATAGTCCACGTTGTAGTAGACAATAGCCAAAGGTTTCTTTTCGAATTGGAACAGATTGCCCTGGGTACGGATGCCTGCCAAACCGACGGTCTCATGCACGAGGAATTGCTTGATCTTGTCAGTGTCGTAGTTGCCGTCATATTTGAACTCGTTCGGGTCGAACTTGTTGTGCAACTTCTTGGGGTTGTACACGACCACATCGCTGAAAAGTCATCGTTTAAACCGTGAGATGGAATTGCAGAAAAGTCAGGTCTCTTTCATTTTAGCCACGCCCTACTACTTCCATCATTCGTTAAAGATTTTCGAAAGAAAACTACCCACTTAGCCCACAGGAAAAGCCCCGCTCACTAGTTTCCAGCGATAATTCAAAATCTTCGGAAAGAGAACTATGCCCGCCTACTTTGCCGAATAGCCACGCCCCCCCCCCCTCGTTTTAGGCCCGCCCACTTACTCAGAATATCCGGCCTTCTTGATGATGTCTTTGTTGGTGGTGTACCCGAAGGCGAATCTGTCCCTCTCGGTGTCGGCCACTTTCAGGAACGAGTCCTTGAGCTTGCTCTCGCCCTCGAAGAACCCTAAAATCGTCTATTATTATATTTTTTAGGCTCCGCCTATTTACGTAAGCCACGCCCTCCTTTCCGGAAGATCAGAGAACTATAATTCAAAATTGCAATGCAAAAATCAATATTTTAAGCCCCGCCCATTTTTGCAAGCCACGCTCCTTTGCAATTCTAAGGCATGATTTTACGTACCGATGACGACGCTCTCGTCTCCACCAGTGAACTTGTCGAATTCGGCCTGGGTCTTGAGCTCCTTGGCCGAAGGACCGGACTGTCCGCGCATGTACTTCACGATGCCATCAGCGTCACGAGGGCCATCGTAGTCCTGGAATTTTTTAAATGATGTCATTTCAGAATTATGAAGATGACGTCATTATATGATTTCGTTGATTTTCGTGAAAAAAGTATTTTCTACTGCAGATTTCTGAAGAGGTGACGTCATGACATAAGCATTTTCTATGACGTCATTAAAAAACGTAATTTGTTACCTGAGCAGCAGCGCCATGACGGAAGATTTTGAGAGTGGGGAAGCCCTTGACGTCAAACTTGCCGCAGGTCTCCTTCTCGGTAGTGCAATCGACCTGAAGTTAAATTTGAAGTTTTCCTTCAAGTCTATGATATTCGTTTAGTTTCTGGAGTTCCGTTTTAGCTTTGTTCTATAGAACAACAAATTTTGTATTGTAAAAGATTCATTAGTATTCATGCTTTTTCTGCAATAGAAATGAAACGTAGCAATTTTTATATTAATTGATTTCCAAGCATTTTTCACTTCCTTTTCTTCTGCAATAATCTTTCCGCTTCTTTTCCGCCCTTCTCTATAATAACACATCCTTTTGTTATGCCGGTACTTCTCATGCATTTATAACGCACTATATGCCAAAAGAATTTCCTATTTCTATAACCCGATAAGTCCACGTATGCTAAAGCCTCTAGATAAGTAAAAGGAGCCTGATCAAACAAAATTCAAAAAACCAGTTTCGAGAATTTGCATTTTTCCCGATTCAAACGATTTTTTTTCTCTAGAAAATCATTTTAAAGAATCCTATTTCTTATTTTAGAAGCACTTTTTTGTACAGAATCTTGAGCAAACAAGCTCAAGATATGAACATTTTAGTGCACTATTTTATGGCATTGATAATGCTGATAAGAATGTTAAAATTAGCATTAGGTCTCCCTATATAGTAGCAAAAATTGATAGATTTTCAAAAGTGGAGGAAAACATTCGATTCTGACCATCCTTGACCTAGTTCACGAGTCTTCCTTTTCATTTTTCTCTTCTACGTGCAAAAACCGGATTCTCCGAAATGTTCCAGAAGCTTCTAATTCAAACAGACAGCAAAAATAACACATCAACATAAAGATCAATTAGGTTCAAAAGTTAATTACTACCCTAATTAACTCAGGCAATTAGGATAATTAACTCGATTTTTACAGAAATTACCATTTGGTACCAAGATGGTAACGTCTTGGAACTTTTTTTTTAGATCTTTTACCCACCTTGATCAGGGAGACTGGAGGATCGTTAGCCTTCAACTTGATGGCTGCCTTGTCGAATTCGGGGGCCCTGAGATCATAAAAATTAGTCAAGATACCAAAACTTTGGTAACCATACCAAAAATTTTGATAATCGGTATCAAAAATTGGTAAAGTTACCAAAATGTTCAAATGTTACCAAACAAATTAGGTAACTTTACCAAAACGGTAGCCTCTCCACTTACAATCGCTTGCAGTGCCCACACCAGGGGGCGTAGAATTTGACGAGGGCGATTTCGTGTGTCTTGATCGAGTCCTCCCAATTGGAATCAGTCAATTCGAGCACATCTCCGGAGGCCAGAATCGAGGCCAAACAGGCCGCCAAAACTACGATCGCACGCATTCGATTGCAAAGTTAGATTACCTGGAAATAGCAAAATTGAAAATTTGATAAGTTTTCGATGAAAATAAATAAAAATGCGATAATTTTAGGTGCGCGGTCTGTCAAGCGATGCATAGAACTGAATTTTCTAGCTTCTCTAATACACTATTTTCCTCGTTGCATTTTTGTTTTTTGCCTAAGGATTTCTTACCGGATATTATTTTTTTTTCAAAATCCGAGGAACCCATTTCTCATAGAGGAGACCTGTGGCTATAAGAAATGGGTTCCAGATTTTTTGAAGTAATGCTCACTAAGAAATCTTTAGGGAAAATTCAATTTTGCAGCGACAATGCACCAATTTAAACTGTGTTGACAGATCGTGGAGAAAAATCACTATTTCTAATGAGAAAATTAATAAAAATGGGAATTTTCTGAAGAGAAATTGGAAAATTTCAAAAAGTTTGGGAAAATAGGAACAGGAGCAAGGAAAGACGAGAAATGATGACAATTTTCAAAGTGGAAAGAAAAATCGATCGCAAGTTTTTGAATTTCGCAGTGTGAGAGATGCGATTTTGTTTTCGTTCGTTTTTCCGTGATTTTTTTCGTGAAAACTTGAAAATGGTTTGAAATTAGTGAATTTCTTTAGGAAAAGTCGACTTCGAAAAACTTGAGTCAATTTTTGGGCGACAGTAGAGAAAACCGAAACTAATCCGCTCCCTTTTCAAATCCGTCTCAAAATTTCCTATTTTTTCGCGAAAATTCGTTACCCAGTAACGGGGAAACGGGTAAAAGTGGCTATTTTGGGAAAATTTATAGAAAAATTTCCCAAATTGCCCAGAGTTTCGAAAAATTACTTTAATTTGACGTGGACTAGTTCGAGAAAATGTTGGCTCGAGCAAGAGCCCGGGGTCTTATTTTCGCATGCGACTAGGCCACGAAAGCAAAGAGACGAGTGTGGAGAGGCCCTATTGGTGGGCCTTATCCCCAAGGCCCCGCCCATTTCAAGAACCGCGACGCGTCCGATGGAATTCACCGTGGTCTCGCACCGAACGGCGTAAACGTAAGCAGGAGAAAACCTCGCACAGAAATCGATTAGAGATTGGGGAAAAGCGAGAGGACAAAAGATAGCGAGATCAATAGTCAATCTCGTTTTTTTTCGCATGGAACTCTAAATTCTTGAATACTTGGTTTCCGGTTGGAAGAGTAATCCCGAATTTGGGAACGCTATCTGGGGAACTTTCAGATGTTCCCATTTTGGGGTAGATTCTAGAAGTCTCTAGAAACTTGATTTCATAAGTTTCCTTCGCTTTGAAATTCACTCTTATCTTACGTGGTCGTTAGTTATTTTTATCGAAATTTTGCATCTGAATTTTCCGCTTCTGTCCGAGTTTTTTCTTCTTCTATTGATGTCGGAAGTTTTTCAAATTCATGTTTTTTCCATGATTTTTGCAATTTATTTTCAGATATCATTAATTTCTTTCTTAATTTCTATCTGTGATTATCGTATATTTATCGATGTTTTATCGGTGTTTTATTGGAGCTTTATCGGACCGATTCAGACCGGCAATGAGCGATAGCGAGGAGGAACATCCCCAAATCGAGATCCACGCCAAGACGACGACTAGCAAGTACACCGTCCAGGTCAAGCAGAATGCTAACATCGGAACGGTTGGTTGACTTCTAAAAATGTTTTTAATATTTCTAAATGCTAAATTTATAATTTTTTAAAGTTTGATTTTTATTGAGTTTTGTATTTTCGATAAGCTGACTAAATATCAATTTTTTGGTGGAATAAAAAATGATAATTTTTAAATTTCAGCTGAAAGACAAACTCCTGGATCATATCAAAGATGCGGCGAAGGAACAGCTCTGCATCATCTATTCGGGCAAAATTCTGAAAGATCACGAGAAACTCACTGATTTGGGTAATTTTACTTGGTTTTTTATCGTTTTAAAATTTGTATCCTTTATTATTTTTATTTGGTTTTCAAGCTTATTTTCAGATATCAAAGACGGCAACACCGTGCACTTGGTGGTGAGAAATAACGCGAACAGGGGCGCTGGAGCTTCTAGCGCAAGTCCTTCGGCGAGTTCGACTACGGTATTTTGTAATTTGTATTTTCTTTTTCGAGAATTCAAAATTTCAGCCACGCCCTCCTCAAACCAATTCGGCTACTAACACTCAGAACACTGCAACGCCTGGAGGTTTTTTTTTCCCTTTTAGAATTGATAACCGACACAAATTTTACCGTAGCTTTCCCCCTTATCAGCATTCAAATAAACTATTCCCTGCACTTTTCATTCAAAATTAAAAGAAAATAGAAAATGATTGTGTCTTGCGAAATGCAAAAAATCCTTTTTTTTTTGTTAAACTATTCTAATTTTGCAGGCCACGCCCCTTCGTCGAATCCGTTTCAGGGCATGCTGAACGCGCTCGGTCAGCCTGCGGGCCCTATGGGAGGAATGGGGATGGGCGGCATGGAGGCGATGATGAACAACCCCGAGTTGATGAGACAAATGCTCGACAACCCCCTCATGCAGTCAATCATGAACAACCCGGACATACTACGATCCATGATCTCCAGCAACCCACAGATTCAACAGTTGATTGAGGTGAATTTTTGTAAACAAATATTTTATGAAAGTTCATGAATAAGGCTTATTGGGATGTGTTTTCTTCAAAAATTTGTGAATCAACGAAAAATGTTCACGCAAAATTTTTGAAGAATTCTGGAAAAACAACGTCCTCCGAGAAGCAGCTTTTGAGTATAATTCGAGAAACTGAAACATGCAAGGTTTTATTTTTAGAGCAACCCCGAAGTCGGCCACCTGCTGAATGACCCCAACATCATGAGACAGACCATGGAGATGATCAGGTAGATACAAAAATATAATGCATTGTTTAAAGAAAATAAGCTTTATGAGAAATTATTTGAATTTGCAGAAACCCGAACATGATGCAGGAAATGATGCGCAATCACGACATTGCGATCAGAAACCTGCAAGGAATTCCTGGGGGAGAGGCCGCCCTGGAGCGTCTTTACAACGACGTCCACGAGCCGCTTCTGAATTCCACGACGGGAAGTTTGGGAGGCAACCCCTATGCGTCTAGAGATCAGCAACAGGATACGGGTAGCAATTTTAAAAACGCTAGCTTTCTAAAATTTATTTATTGGGTTTAAAACATAATATTTGAAGGTTTCAAAGAACTACAGTAATTCAACATGCTAATTTTCAGCAAGTCGCAGCCAGCGTGCCGGAGTGGAGAACAGCGAAGCACTCCCGAATCCGTGGGGAGGCGGCGCGGCGAGAAATGCTGCCCCCAGGTAATTAAAAAAATTTTGTTTGAATATTGTTCAAATTTTCAAGTTTTAAAAATATTAGAGACATTTTAGACAAGCCGCTGGAAATCAGGGAGGAAATCTGCCGTTTGGTGGATCTACTGAAGCGGCGGGGCTTGGTGCAGGTAGCATTTAAAATTTCCCTTGAATTTTGTAATATGATCTTATGAAGATTCTCCGTTCCTGAACTCGCAATTTCTGAACGGCGCCATGCAGCAAATGTTGTCGGACCCTAATGTCATGCAGTCCCTGTTTTCGCCAGGTAAAACATAGTTTTGAGCTTTTCTAAATTCGGCTGCTTTTCAGAAGCCATGGGCATGCTGAGAGATCACATGAGCAACCCGGCGTTCATGCAGAGAATGCAGGGTCTGATGACCCAGTTGGCCGGCCAAGACCCGAATCTGAGATCCCAGATGGAGAGGCTTATGCCTCAGATGACTGACATGGTAAAAACTTTATTTTTTAACAAAAGCATATTTTAATTTTAAAATCGAAATCTCGAAAACATTTCTGCAGAAAGTAGCAATAATAGACTTCTTTAATTTAGATTTTTTGAAGAAAAAACTTTTCATAATTGACCCCTTTAGGGTGCGTTCATACTTTTGCTATCGTGTCAGTATCAAAATGAAGGAATAGCATGAAAAAGGAGAGGGAGAAAATATAGTGTCGACATGAGTGTCAAAATTTCTTGACATCGAACGGTTTTGATGTAAAATTTCTGAATTTCTCGCCGCTTTGCAAAATGCATTGTGTGCTTGTCTTCTCTGTTCTCTCTCATTTATGTCTGCTATTTTTTGAAATTTGACATTGACACGATGTCAAAAAGTATGAGCGCACCTTTAGAAAATAATCTCTTTGTTTCAGCTCGCGAACCCCGAAGTGCTGCGTGCGATGTCCAATCCCCGGGTTCTCGAGGCCTTCCAGCAGATTCAACACGCCACTGCCGTCATCAGACAGGAGGCGCCTAGTCTCATCAAGTCAGCATTTTTTGAAGTTCAACATTTGCAAAAAAAAAAAATAAGATCATTTTTCGCATCTACTATTCTTTTTAAAAAAAAACCCTCATCAATACAATAGATATCAGAGAAAAAATGAATCTTTTTGAAAAGACTAAATTTTCTCTCCAATGCAATAATTGAAGAAGGGCATTTTTCGAAAAAAAATAAATGATAGGTGAAAAAATAACAAAATTCCAATTTGTAGCATGATGTCGATTGGGGGTGGCAACCCGATGTTCGATGGTCTGGCTGTCGGTGCGAATCAGCAGAATGCACCCTCGACTGGAGGAGTGGCCTCGACTACTCCAACTTCTGCAACCGCAACCACACCATCGACTAGAAACAATGATGAGAGGCAGAATCAGTCGGGGGGAGCACAGGGGCAGAAGTAAGGGTTTTGTATTTTTCTTTTTTGACATTCTGGAAAAGATGATAGGTTTAGAGAAAATGTGCAAGAAGTTTATTATTTTTACGTTTTTTTTTTCAATTGAAGAAATGATTTGTAAAGTGAAAACTCTCGAGTTTTTTTTTCTGCACAAAAGTCTGATATTGTGTATTTTTACTGAAATTTTTTGAAAAGCGCCTTTAAGAAATTCAATTTTTAGCCCTCAACAGCAGCAGCAGCAGAATCAGATGGCCGCGCTCGCGCAACTGCTCGCTTCGATGGGAATGGGCGGCCAGGGAGGAGGAATGCCTACAGGTCAACATTTGCATAAACTTGTTTTTTTAGATGGCTCATAGAAAAAGACACCGACTTTTTTCTTTTCTTCACTTGCTTCCCCATACTATTTCTTAGAGAAACCGGTGCCTTTTTCCAACTGGTATCCCGGTGTCCTTTTCTATGAGCCTTTTTAGGTCAAACTTAACTTTGAGATCATCATACTTTTAAGTATGACTTTTAAATTTGTAGCCCGAGTCTTAGACTGGCATTATTTTTGATTTCAGGAATCCCACCTGGAATGCAGGGGATGTTCGGAGCGGGAAGCCCGTTTGGAATGCCCCAGCCACAGGCACCGGTAATTCTTAAATTTTATTTTAAGATATACCAGACGGTTTTATGGCCTATTCCTCAGCATTCGATGAGATATTTTGATATATTAGCTCGATCTAAGGTCCATCATTCTTTATCATTAAAAGATTTATAAGGTCCCCTATTTTAGTCGAGATGCGCGAGGAAATAATTTGCCACTCTGCACATTCTTGCGCCCCCTCATGACATAGAATATCTTTTGTTTTACTCGCGTCTTTCCCTCTTTCGATTTCTCATACTATTTCTCCTCATCAAACATCGTCTTGTCTATTTTAATTGTAGCACATCTCGGACAAGCCATTATAGGCTTTTGCGCCCAATTAGAGAAACAAAACGGAAGGGAGGTAGTACTAAATCTGAAGAGAGCATAAAGAATCAGAGAAATATAGAGAAAGAGAGAAAGATCAGAATCCCTGATTACGAGAATTTATTGCATAAGTGTAGTAAGCGTGACTCTTTCTTATTAATTTATGGAAAGAAGCTGATCTTCATTCATCTTCTTCACTTTTTAACAAAATTTCTGGAAAAACCCAAATTTGATTATTTTTGAACATATTTTAATATATGGAATATTTGGGAAAAAGTACATTTTTGAAAATTCTGAAAAGTCCCTGTTTTCTAAAATGTCATGTTCTGTTCATTGAAAATGAAGATGAGATGAAATTTATGGCTCTAGACAATTCTTTATCATAGGCCGATTATGGTAAAGGGAAGGGCGCATAAATGGTAAATGAAATGATGGACCCATTTTAGGAAGAAAGAAATAGCATAGAAAAGGAAGAAAGACTATAGAATCAGAAAATATAGAGAAGGAGAAATAGTATGAAAATTTAGAGAAAAAAGAAATAGGAAGAGTAACAGTATTTAATTTTTAGATGGATAAAGAAATTAGAGAAATAGTGCGAGAAATTAGGAGGGTAGAGAAAGAAAGATAATGACAGATTCAACAAATTGCTTATTGTCTTGCAAAGCCGGCTGAGATGATGCAATTCATTTGACTAGGCCGCCTCTATATTTCATCTAATGGTTAGGGATAGAGGAGTAAAACCGTCGGGGATATTTCGAAATTTAAGGAGAACAATGAATTTCTAATGAGTGAAATGGAAATGAAAACTAAACGTTTGCGTATACATTTTTAATGGGATCGAAATTTATTTGATTTTGAGAAAAATTATTGAAGTTTCAAATACTTTTCTTTTAGAAATCATAGAGAAAGTACTCATTTTTAATTTTTTTTTTTACTTTTTACATTTCTGACTGATATTCCAGACGGCATTCTAAAAGACTTGTCATAAATGATAGAGAAGGGTTAGAGAGTATGCACCTTCGAGAGAAGAGAAAGTTAGATAAAGGATTACCGAAACGCTGTTGCAATAGACAAAGTGACAGTTGTTGGCAAACTGATTGGGACATATTGTTTATGGCTGTAGGCATTTTGGAGTGAGAGATGAAAGTTTCCGAACTCTGAAAGTTGCTAAAACGTTGAAAAGTTGCAAAACTTTGAAAATTTCAGGCCAAC
Source organism: Diploscapter pachys (assembly GCA_002287525.1). Taxonomy (NCBI): domain Eukaryota; kingdom Metazoa; phylum Nematoda; class Chromadorea; order Rhabditida; family Rhabditidae; genus Diploscapter; species Diploscapter pachys. The sequence goes on from LIAE01010038.1 coordinate 71,130, forward strand.
CCAGAACAGGCCTATGCCTCTCAACTCGAGCAACTCGCCAGCATGGGCTTCAACAATCGCGCCGCTAATATTGCAGGTAATTAAATAATTGAAAAGCGTAATTAACGATACTTACGGTTCAAAATTAAAACCAGCATTTGTAAAACTCTATCTTACTGTAATTTGTGACAAAGTACGGATGGAAAACTTATCTCATTTTATTTAGTTTAGCCTTTAAAATATCAGAAATACTTATTTCCAAGTAATTAATCAAAATTACTTTCGAAAATTAAGCCCAACTCGATTTACGCTAATTATGGTCTAAAATTTCAGCGCTCGTCGCGTCATACGGCGATTTGAATGCTGCGGTGGAACGTCTTCTCAGCAGCCCGCCATAGAAAATCGGTTTTGGGAACAATTTGTATTGTGCACTCTAATTTCAATGGAGGTGTGGCCTATTTTATTACAGTACCAAAAGCCCCACCCTCTTGCAATTTTTGCTACTCGCTCTAAGAGAATTCGTCCTGGAGCAGTTTTCTAATTTTTAATCGTATTTATAAAAATCAAATTTTATTTTCGTGTCTAGCCATTTTAGCGTTCCCTCTACTTGATTTTGTGGTGATTTTACTCGTTTTTCTAATTTTCAGATCTATTTTTCTTTTTTGCCGTTTTCTTCTAATTTTTTTGAAAGAGGAATTCCTAAAATATTTCTTTCACCCTCAACGGTTTTTTCTTGATTAGCTGCAGAAACCCCTAATTTATACAGATACGAAAATGTGTATGACTTGCTCGAACTTATATTGTCTCCATGAAGACCAGCCTTTTCTCGATTTTTAAAGCTGATCTTCATTGATTTTCACGAGAATTCTACTTGTTTGATTTTGTCTCTGACTAGATTTCTCTAGTAAGAATTTTGCGTTCTTGCATAACTCGTCTTATCATGCGGTAATTTTTCTTGAAAATTAAAATTTACCAGATGTGGACATTATTTTCTCTCGCTAATAGTTCGGTCATTACTGTGATTTTATTTCATTTCATGTTTTGCATTAGGCCCCGTCCTCTTTAGCAGAAAAGAACGTGGCTTAGTTTGCAATTTCAAGACACACTCTTATTTCACGCTATCAGAGGCTTCTATGATATGTGTTTTTATCAGACAAGAGTTTTTGAGAATAAAGTGATGATGATTTTACGTGGATTTAAACATTTTTCAGTTTGTACGAAGATTTTTTATGTTCCGACAATTTTATACAAGTCTTTTTTGATGTTCCGAATTTGTAAGACCTTTTAAGCCAGATATGATGAATGTGAGAACGGCTTTATAGCGCAGCGAGTAAAATAGTGACCTCGGGATTAAAAGTTTTACGACAAACGTGCGGTGGGTCGGTTCTTTGCAAAAGCGATGATCTAGTATTTTTTAATTAAAAATATTTTCTCGAAAGGTTAAATCATTTCTAGCATTATTATGCCCAACTCTCAGTTGTTATGTCTAATTTCAGGTTGATTTTAGGTATTTACATAAACTTGTCTAAATTTCCCTCGATATTAAAGTAAAAGACCCCGTTATTTTAGCATTTTCATTTGTCTTTCGCATACATATTTGGCTGGGTTTATGGCTTGTGGAAATAGCATGAAAAATGAAGAGAAAAGAAAGTGCTTGTATCTAAATATTGCGGAAATTAAAATGAAGCGCGTCTTGCAGAAAGGCAATATTATAGTCGTAAGGGAGAAGGCGAGATGGCGCCTCAGATATCACTCGCATAATGAGAAAAGTATGACATATTTAACCCATACTCTGAGCTATTGACGTTGGATTTAATTATATTTTTGAGGAAAACAATCATTTTTCTCAAATTCATTATTTTCCCGCACTTTATTATAGACAATAATTTTGAAAAGTTACATTGAAAATCAATATTTGTGCCCCGTTTAATTGTACTCTTGAAACATGGCGTTAGGCAAAAAAATTGACCCCAAAAATTTGGGACTTCCGACAAGTCGGTAGCAATTCTTTTGGTAGATGATAGGAGCCCGTAATATTTACGACCGTCAACTGTTAAAGAGAGAATAAATTAGGGAATCAAAGAAAGAAGAAATAGTTTCGGAAAAGGAGAGAACAAACAAAAAGAGGAGAAATAGGATGGGATTTGAGAGAGAGATAAAGAGAAGTATTAAGATAGTGTAACTGATGGATAAGGTTATCTCTAAGAAGTGAGAGATAGGGCGCTTAGCCTTTATCTCTGGGAGCTTTACCACAACAGAGAGAAAGACGCTTGGCTTATTGTCAAATATGAAGTGCCGTACCCCAGCCGGAATCTCTCGTATGTTTCATCTTTATTACAGTAATCTTTTCTGAATTATATGATGGTTTAAAATTCTCTCATCCTTTCAAATTCGAGATCCCATATCCCGATTTATGCCGATGAATTATTGATGGGCGAATCTAGAAGGCGCATCAAATTTGTGATTCCCAGTCATACAATTATCCTGTCTATCAAAAGTCGAAATATTTGATAGACACCTGTTTTTCCACCGAGTTTTTATAATTACCTGATTTAGGCTCATTAGAAACTATCTTTTCGAGATTTCTAGATGAAGATCAATTTTTTCCCAGATTTTAAATGAATTTTTTTTAAAAATGAAAATTACCCTTTTCAAAGTTTCTTTTTTTACTTAATTTATGATGACGATGATCAACTTTTTCTTATAAATTTGAATCCTACTGTATCAAATCACCCTCAAATTTCATATGTCCCTGGATATGTGAAATCTCTTTATGCTTCACAAATGATTTGATCCCTGTTGAAAATTCTCTCACCTCGTTTATGAAATCCAATCATTTCTATCTTTTTCGCTCTCCTAATTTCAAATGCTATTTCGTCTTTATCATTGTCTTCATCATACAACTGTTGCGAATTTCTTTTCTCTCTTATTTCATACACTATTTCCCTGTCTCTGTCTCTTTTTGCTCTGACTTTATTTACTCTCTCATTCTCGGATCTTCAAATATCTATGAATTATTGAAAAACGATAGAGTATGGGATATGAAGAGAGGAAAGGATAGGAATTATGAGCCGGCCTATAGAGTCTCTAAGTTAAGATTTATTGCCTTATCATATCTCCAGAAGATGTTTCCAAGGGTATCACAATAAAAGCGCCAGAGCTTCAATGTTTATGATAAGCTTCAACATCATAAAAGTGCAGTTTTAAAAACTTCGAATGATAAAGATTGATTTTAAGCTGATCTTCACAAACTTTCGTGCTGTATCTACATCATTCTAACCCCTATGCTTTATCATAGCGCGAAAATGTCCTAGGAAGTATGAACATTTTTGTAGACAGATGGGTGACCTTATAATAAATGTTATGACAAGCTGAATAGCAACATAAAGGGGAGAAATAGCATGGAAAATTAAGAGCGAGAAAAGAAGCCAGATTCTCGTAAGCCGTTTATCTCTCATGTTTCCTATTGTTGGGTTATGTGAATACAAACAAATTAAGGGTTCTCTTTTTCTCTGACTCTCTTAGTAAAGCACACTATTTCGTCCATTATTCCCATACTATTCCTTTCTCTGGGGACCATTAACATTCCTTCTATAAATTAGTTAGTTCTTATTATAAGTAACACAAGAAGACGAAAGGATGCTCTTAACTCATTAGTATTCTGCAGAAGTACAAAATTTTTTGATGAATTTCTATATTTGGGAGGCTCAGAACATAATTTTTGGTCTAACAATTCAAAATTCGGTGAAGATCAGCTTCTTTTCTGAAGTTAAAATGGGTCAGAAATAATTTTACCGGGAAAATAATGAAAATCAGCTTTTTTCTATAAAAATTAGTTCATACAATTAATTTGTCGAAAAATGTACAAATTTCTATGCTTATGATGAAATTGCATAATTTCTCGACTCCTTGTCTTTTTCATCTCTGATTTTCCTATTATCTCTCGTCATTTCCTTATTTATCTCTGCCTTCAAGCCTTGCTCACACAATTGATGTATCGCTTCGATGTGAAGCTCTCAACTAGAAATAATTGCCATGATGGAATAGAGGAGAAATATCATTAGAAAATGAGAGGGAAAAATGTACCAGAACAAGAGAAATAGTATGACAGAAGATAGAGAAAGAGAGAAACAGTATTACTTATTGAGAGAGAAGAGAGAAAGTGAGTAAGGAAGGCATTGTAGTCTCAGATTCATTAGATATTGACGGAAGCTGTCTGGAATATCAAATAGAAAACGAGGGCCTATAATTTCGAGATTACGACTCTGAAAATCTGATTTGGATGCGTATAACAAGGGAGTAATGACATGAAACAATTATTTAGGTACAGTAATCCTAAAATTTAATGGAATTAAAGACAAATTTTTATTAAGATCAACTTTATTTTTGAAAATTTTTTTTTTATTTCATGAGGATCGCCTTTTTAGTAAATAAAGATATACAAAATCCCCATTTTATATCCCAATTTCCAATTTGTTTGGACTCGAAAATTTATAGTTTTACATATCCCGCGGCTATGTTGCGCATCTTTTCCATATCTTTAGCCCAAAAGTTATAAAGCTTTTCTCCGGCTAAACTTTACGACTTTTCTCGTAAAAACTGGCGCGTTTCAATATGAGACTGAAAGGATAATTAAAATTTTAGAGAGAAAAAGAAACAGATTTAATTGAAGGCGATGAAGATAGCCTAAATTTCTACATCGTCTTTCGAGAAGGGGTTTATTTTTATTTCAAATTGCTTGCGTGATAAACTTAAATTTTGCGTTTCTAGAAACTAATTTACTTTAAAATTTGAATATGTAAGATTTTTTTGTTTTCAAAAATCTAAAAAAAACATTAATATAAAATATGCTCCACTCTAAAAACTACCGTAATCCCCACCCCTCTCTTTTCTCTCACATTTATGAATGGTTATGAGCGATTGGTTGGAGCCTTCTCTCTTTCTCTGTTCGCTCTTACTTTATCTCTCTATTTCTCTCCTCTACGTCTATGCACATTGCTCTCACTCTCGTCCTTCCCCTCAGGCATACTTATTTCCGCCCCTCGAGCTATGAAAGCTTATCATATTCTCCGTCCTTTTAGGGCATACGGTGGTTTTAAATATACCAGTCGGCTTTAAATAAGTATGTTTTAAAATGAAGTTAGAGTTTTTCCCTGGTATCTCTCATTTTTCACTAAATTCTTATTCCAGACGTTTCTCCTAAACTGTGCTTTAGTATGGAAGGTTTTTGAACAAACCTCAAAAATTTGGGAAACTTTGCTGATGGATATAAAATTTTGTGACAGGTCTAACCCCGTGACAATAATAAACTTTCCCATTCTTCCTTCCGACCAAGAAGTTTTTCATTTATCACTTTTCGTAATTCCCCCCTCTTTCTGTATAGTTTCATTAATGTGTTGCCGAATTTTTTCCTATGTGTCTCTCAAAAATAATATTTTTCCGTCCTTTTCTCTCTCAAAAATAAGTAATCTCTCATTTTTATTACCTATCGGCTTCAGTTAGCGCCGCGGTTCGTCTGTTTGAAGTCTCATTCTTCCGAAGTCACTTCATTTTATGATCATGAAGATTGGCTATGACGATAGCTAAGTTGGTTTGATGATGGGGCACTTAATTATTGCAAAAAATCAGGAAAAGATTCAATCGTTATTAAATTTTTGCCAAAATTGCATTTCTTATAATCAAAAGAGAAAGTTTCGCCTTGAAAATCCTCATTAAAATACCAAAAACATGAATAGCGCATGGCAAAACATATCAAATGCAAATAAAATCTTCGCGTCTTTTGGTACGCATATTTGCGTAAAGTACGCAACGCTGCGACAGAAAAACGCCAAATTTTACGACTTTTTTGATGTCATATGCGGGAGAATGCCTTCTTAAATGCATTTATGATCGACGGGCTACCACTTTCTGAGGCAAGAACGGGTTTTCAATGGGTTATAATAAAGATCAGCATTTTTCAGCAAAATTTTATGCAACTTTGGTGGAGATCAATTTTTCCCTGTAATTTCTAATAGTTTTAAAACGAATAGCAATTTTTCATTGTTAAATTTGTAATTTTCCTATGAAGATCGACTTCTTCTTATCATGTGATAAAGCATAGGACCCCAAAACGGATTTTATACGACATTTTCCTTTTAAACTCAGGTTTGTACAAGCGTGACCCTAATTATTCTCGTTCCGAATGTAGAAATGCATCTTTTCGGCGAGTTTTAAATAAATTATGGGTTCATTATCTCTCTTTCCCATATAAATAACTTTGCGCTTACAGTAATCCTGAAATTAGGGAGTATGAAATTATGAGAGGGCGAAGAGAAAGATATATAAATGATCATCAGCCTTTCATTTCTTATTAATTCTCGCTCATATGAGGGAAAATTGAAACAGCACAGGGAAATGAAGAGAGGCGAGAGAAGCATACATAGGTCATTTGTCACTTCTGAATGCCTCTCGATAAGGGGAAAATGTGCTCATCCCCAAAAATGGGCGAAAGATTAATCCTCCTTATGAAATGAAAATTGGAAATGGGACTTTACACTTGAAAAAGTAATTTTGGAAATTATCAAATATCTTGCGCTGTATAAAATCCATCTTCAAATCCTATCCTTCATCGCATAAATAGCTTTCTCTATATGAAAATTGAAATGATTGCCGGTTTGAAAGTGTCAAGTCTTATGAAAAATTGGATAAATCGCTTATTTTCCACTTTCTGGGTCTTAATATGGGTCCATTGTTAGAAATGGCGGAAATGCATAGCCGTCTGGGCTACTTCCGAAAGATTCTATTATATGCCAGATTTTGACTATGTCTATGAATAAGATGTCTGATTAGAAAAGGCGCATAATTTTGGGGCGGAGTCAAAATATTTGCAAATATACCGCACATTTTTACAAGTATAAAATTTCATTTTCGAAAACCCCCAAAGTTACGACACTTCGGAAAATGACAAACTGATTTTATCAATTTTAAGATTCTGATTGAGATTCGGAAGAACTTTATTTTGTCATTTTTCATTCCATCTTATCCGCTTTATTTCTTCCTTTCTCTCTTAATTCCCCGTACTATTTCCCTTAGGCTCATTTATATCTTTTGCACAACTTATCATTTGATGATAATGCTTTTCACATGTGTTGCCAAATCTATTTCTTTTCCTCTTGAAACCCCATATTATTTCTCCATTGTCGAACCTCTTCTTACTTCCAATTTTTCAAAGCTCTCTCGAAAACCATCATTTCTAACGACGGCCGCGATACGGCGCACACTATATATCGCAACATATTTTTGCCGTTTTGTGAAATTTCGCACGCCTCTTATTTTTCATCTTCGTTTTGCTTCGGGGAATATTAGCTACAGTAATCCTGAAATGCATTGTGGTTATGAATCATATTTTAAGGGGTTTTTCTTAAATTGGCATATCACTTTATTTAAATCTAGGGATATATGAAGTCCGGGTATATTAAATCTCAAATCCTACAACTATCGGTATTTTGAAAGCAATATCTCAAACGATTTTCTAATTCGCAGCCCCTATCTCTCAACACTTTGCATATAAATTTATGAGCATTAGATCAAAAAGAGGAGGATGAGAGACAAAGGAAGCATAAGAAAGGGGAGAGAAAGAGACTGTCGGAAAACGGTTCATTCAAATGACAGCCGGCTGTAGCAAAGTGGTTGTCGCTTAGAGCCGCCTGATTAATTTGCCCTTTTGAGAAAAGGCGATGGAAGTGATGATGAAATTATTTTTATGCCAATGTTTGAGCATAGGAATTCAAAGCGGTGAGATATTTGATGAAGATCAACTTTAAAATAATCTCAATTCCTGAAGCCTTTATTTTCAAAATTTAGAACATGTATTCCTGATGAAGACCAGCTTTTTCTTCTAGGTAACAATTAGTTAAAATTTGAATTTTACTTCGAATCTCCCAATTTTGAAATTGAAAACGTTAATTTATTTCTGAATAGCGTTATGCGCGCAACTCGCTTTCGGAGCCGATTTCAATTTTGTCGTTTCTGCTGAGTTTTATTTAATTTCCTATTCGCATAGCGAAGGGAGGCTTTTAGAGCGTTATTCTATCAATTTCCATTTTCTGCCTCCCCGAAAAGAAGATGCCCATAATGAAATGATGATGAATAAGGCCTTTTCAGAGATAGGGACTACGATAACTTTCAGTCAAATCTATGATTCTTTCTTTTCTTTGGAAAATAAAATTATTTTTTTGGTTTATTTCTCTTAGAGTCTCTCATTTTGGTATTCTCCATGAAGTTCTACATCTTTTCCATATAAAATTCATACTATTTCCCCATTCCCTAACTCTTAAAATCTCCATTTTTAAATTATCTATCATAGGCATTCCATTTTACTCTGATTCTCTGAGCCTCTTGGGAATACTCTCTATTTTCCGCTTCTCTGAAGTCTCTCAAATTTGAATTGTCTTTGGCAATTTCGAAAATGAGCACAATCTGATTGAAAATTTGAAGATTTGAAATGGAAGATAAATAGCATTGAAAATTTAGAGAGGAAAAGAAAGAAAGTTATTTTCAGAGACAAAAATTTCCCGAGATGCAGTTGAGATGTATCAAATCCGGCAAAGAGTTATTCATTTGCCCTTAGGGATAAATCCTTCTTCTAACCATATTTGGACAACAAAATAATTGACATTTGTGTGACAAAGCAAGTATTCAGTGTCGTATAAAGTACTGTTTAAAATCCTATACTTTATCGTAGAATGTAAGAAGAATATGAGTTTTGTAAAGATAGTATAAAATTCCATAACTTTTCGGGATCAGTAACCTGAAAGTCCAAATTTCTACGAGATCTCTTTAGATCTTTGCGGTATTCACAAAGTCTAAAACCAAGACAAAGACTTCGTCAAAGTTTTCGATTTTTTTTAGAAATCGGCACATTTTTGAAGTAAAAACCATTTCATTCGCAATTTTTTTCCAAAAAAGAAATGATTATTCTAAGCCCCAAGAATGATGTTTAATCTCGCCTAATTTGCGTTTGAATTGCTCGGTTTTTTTCAATAGCAAAGGGTCATTTTTACGCGAGGCGTCTTTTGAGAGACAAACTTTTCGTTCATTCGACAAAATTTCGTGTCATGCAACATAAAAGTCGGTCGGAAAGCGAAGGCCTTTAATTTCCAACTTTCAAGGATGCCGATTAAAATTCTGACACAGAAACGGAGAAAAAGGCCGTAAAATGTAATCCTGATAGACAAATAAAGAATTTTTTAACTTGAAAATCATGGTTTTATATGAAAATCAGCTCTTTCCTAATTGTTTAATGAGTTTTGTGATTTTCCAAGCAATTTAAACCGTGAATATTCATGTGTTTCATTATGTTGTTCTTACATTTTCTAGAAGGAACACTCATTTTTCATCTTTAATCGTTTTTTTTCTCTCGATGAGGCGTCCTTTTCATAGCTTGATTAGTCATCGTTAAAGACATTCACGAAAAATCGCCTTCTTGCTTGTCTAATAATTGCCTCTTTAGTTTCAAATATAAGACCCGCCTATTTTTACTCAAATATTTCGCCCCGTACATCTAACAGTTCATACGTCATATGATATAACATGAGGAGAAGGGAAGAATTCTGAATATCATTATTTCAAACGGTGTTTTGAGGCAGGGTTACCATATGAGAAAGGAGCCACTCCCATTTTAAATCAAAGAATGAAATTCAGAATATCATTAGCCGTATTTTCCTGTACTAAAGAAAAATGGTTTTTGAGCGCGATTTACATATGAATAACAAACATTTCTTCTTTTTTCTTATTTGGGCGCGTTTCGCGCAAGTCGAAATTTGTCAATCTTTTCTAGAATAGCTGCGCTCTATTTCTTTCCTTTATGAAAATGAATAAGCAAAGGATTACGGTAGCCCATCCGCCTCTCTATGAAATTGTGTATGACAATAAAAGTTTGAAACGATAGAGAGGGGAAAAGAAAGAGAAGGAAAAAGAGAAATGGAAAATAGTGAAGAAATTTGATAGAGAAAAAGAAAAGTCTATAAAACCTGTGCGCGCCATAACGCCTCATTGTAGTAAGAAGTCGGAAGGAAAAACTCTGACAGCGATCGCGGAATCTTGCAATTTGCCTGTTGCCAAATCAAGTATCACGTGTTGGAAATTTTCGAAGAGATATCAGAGTTTTGTCATCTGGCGTCTAAGTTTCTATTGTTGTCGGGCCAAAATGTCAAAAATTCTTATTTTTCTTTGCCATTATGGGAAATGGAATGATAGGGATTGGAAAGTTTTTCTTCGCTATTCTTCAAGATAATGATTTCGGATGATAAACTCTTCTACCTGATTTGTTGCCGAATTTCGAAAAGTGCGATTTTGACTCGAAAATTTCATTTCTGAATTTGTGAAGAATGAGTGTTCATTTTCAAGGTTTTTCTGAACGCACCAGCGCTATGGAAAATTCATTAGATTTTCTAACAAAGACGATTTGTATATAGAGATTTTTGAAGGTGAGAAATAGAGAGGGGAATGAAGAAAGAGAAAGAAAACGAGGAAAAGATGAACATTTGACATGATTCCCATTAGAAAACGGTGAATTTGCAAATCTTTGACTCTATCTCCTTGCCCTCTCTTCTTCCTTTGATCTATCGTTTCTAACTGTCTTTGTACTCGAACGGTACCATTTATCTTTCTCATTTTTACACCATTCTAATCGATAATCACGCTTTTCACACAAAAGCTGATCTTCGTCATTTTTACACCGTAATTAGCTAAATTTAATTTTTTGTAGTGAAAAATACCGACAAAGTGACTTTGAAAATGTCGAACTAAGGAAACATTCAAAATAGCGCTATTTTATAAAACATTTTAGAAAGGAGAAAAATTGTTTTTGATGGAAAATTAGTCCAACATTTGCTAAAACAAAGTGTAAGTGTATTTTACACCCAAAATTACTATTTTGTTCCCAAAAAATGGGAATAATTCGGCGGCAAATGTTCTTGTGGTGGAAAATTAGTCTCGCTACACTTCGCAAAATATCGCAAACATTGTTTGTTTTATTACTTTTAAGTAGACTTTCGGGCCGCTTTTTGAAGTCGCTTCAAAATTTTTATCGTTTTTATCATCGCAAATGATAAGAAAATAGGGAGTTTTTATGAGTGGAATTTTATAAGCCTACCGTAATTTCGATAAGGATGTTGACTTTTATTACCTTTGTCATGATTGTCTAGTGTGATATTAGTTCGTCAAACCGCTTGTGCCGTATCATAATCATTTTGCAGCGCTATGCATTGCCACAGAAAAGCTGATCTTCATTCATTTTTAACTTCGAATGTCATGTTGTATAATTTCTGGTTTCTAAACCCTATACTTTATCATAAGACAGGCCGGATTCAATTTTGCCTTCTAAATTTGGAAATTCGCTAAAATTTTGCGTCCCATGAAGTCTCGTCTCTGAAAATATTCAATTACGATAAATTCTCTTTCAGCCTTAAAAGATAGAATTCATTTCAATTTCATTTCATCTATCTGCTGCCCTAAGGCCTCACAAATAATGAGAAAAATAACGTTGTATTTGGCTAAGTTTGCAGATAGCGAAGACTTTATGTTTCTTTTTCTCGGATATTCTAGAATTCCGATACTATTTCTCCTTCTCTGACTCCTTTTATCACGAAATTTCTTGCTATCTCTCATTTTCTGAATCTTTTTATCGTCAAATTCCCACATATTTCCCCAAAATCTTCTCTGGCTCGTTATTTTTCTTCTTCTCTCTCATAAACTCTCACTATTTTCCGAGTTTCCATAGGCAGCTTTATGTTTTGCTTGAGGCCCCGCCCACTTTTTTCAAAGACACAGCGCTCATCTTCGAAATAAAATTGCTTCAAATTGATTGAAGGAGGGAGAAATAGCACTCAAAGATAAGCGAAGAAAAGAAAAATACATATTTTCCTCTTTCTCTGCGTCCTTCCACTCTCATATTTAAATTATCTCTTTCTCTAACTCTTTCTATCTATTTATGACCACATTATAAGCATAGAGAGCTACCGTAGTCCTTCCCCTCCTCTATAACTCATTTATTATTGCCCTGAAAAGATAATTCCTTAATACTGCATTCATGCTCTAACGCTAAAATAATTCACAGAGATTAGCGATTTTGCGCCCATCTCTAAATTATTTCAGCTTCTTATAGAGCGGCAATAATTAATTCAGGCAATTTTCAGATTGAAGTATAGTTATCTTGAGCTAGTTTTATATGATTCCTGAAAATTGGGAAATTATCTGAAACGTTTTAGGTCTATTCTTCAGCATTATGTTATTTTAAGAGATGGTATATTGAAACTTGATCTTCATATAATTGATGAATGAAATTGATAAGTTTATAAATCGTAAAGTTATAGCTTAAACGCGATTATATTTGGTCTGATTTCTAATTTCTATCTTTCCGGCCAATTTTCATGAGATGTGAAATTCAATACAATGTGCATTATACTCTATGCGAGAGATGACACTTGTAAATATATACATTAACTCTGAGCTTGAGGTTTTGAGAAAATCAAATAATATGAAATTTTAAGGCGCTCTCAGATTTCAAAACCCCGTAGATTCCGGATTTTTTAAAAGTTTACTATTTCTTCAATTTTATTCAGATAAAAATTGAATACTATGAAAATTTAGATTATATCGAAGATATCTCAAATCATAGATTTTACGGCTTTTTTAAAATTTGAATAATTTGCCTATATAGTGTTTAAGCATAGGCATTTCTCCTTAAAACCGTTTTTCATATCAACTCTGTTTGATGATGGTATTTTTGTCTCAATATTGACATTTTTCATAGAGAGCTGTCATTATAAAGCAAAGTGAGTTATCGGTCTTTCTTATGAAAGTTATTGAAAAGACAATACAGAAAATACTAGGACAAATATGAAGAGAAATAGTTTGAAAATGAGAGGAAGAAAGATAGAGAAAAAGGTAAAGCTTAAGATTTTCAACCTCAGATGATGGAATGGTGGTACGAAATTTTTGATTCTTTCTTCGCGTCTCTCGCTCCCTCTCTTTCCTGTACTCTTTCTCTCTCTCGCCCCGCCCCCTTTGCCCTTTATCAAAATTTCTCTGCGTCTTTTCTCTCCTCTCGTTTCTAATAATCCCTCATTTTACTTAATTTGAGGTTCGGAGGCTTCATTCTCGTTACGCTAAGTGATTTTGATTTCTCCCAAATTTGGACCTCAAGATTTTCTGGAAAATATTCAATTATCAAGCATGTGACAGAATATTAGTCTGCAAAAATGTCTTTTTTCTTAATTTGTTTAACGACTTATACTTTTAAAGAAATTTGTGAAAAATAATAGATTTTTCGTACTTATAATGAGTTCTCTATCAAATTTGGGGTAATCCTATTTACCAATTTTCAATTTCCACCCCCACTTCTTATTAAATCATTTCGTTATGACATTTCTTTTCATCATTCGATGATTTCGGTAATATTTGCCCCGCCAAGCAGATTCTTCAGAAATTCGAAAATAGTCGTAAAATTTAATTACTCCTTCTTCCTTCTTCTTTGGTAATGTCAACTTCTACCGCTATCATTCCGATTATTTATTTCCCTATCAGATCTCCTATCATTATCATTTCCGAGTTTAGTTGGAGTTATTTTTGATAATTTCCAAACTTCTCAGGGTCTGTAACATTATGATTCACAGAAAAAACTGACCTTCATTCTATTTTATTTATTTTTATCAGCATTATATCTCTTTATTCCCGACTGTCGTGATATTTTTAGTCATAATCAAATTCCTTATTTCTTAAATTATCATTCATTGAAAAGCTGATATTCACTTTTAAGTAAGGAAGCCATAACTCTTTTCTTTTTTTTTTATAAAATGATATGACGTCACCTACGCCTTTTTAAAATAGCGTCCTATCATTCAGTTTGCATTTTTACAAGGAAACTGACAACCTTCATCATTCACAATTTGACTATAATTGACGGCGTTTCAAGAATTCGCATCTTTTTGTATCATTTTTTTTATCAATCTCTTAATTGTCATTTTTTCTTATCAACTTCTTATCAGTTCTCTCCTTTCTTATCACTGATTCTGTCGATTTCTCCCATGTAACTTTTCCATCATTTCAACACTGCGACGGAGACAAGTGGCGCGTGCCGAAAAAATTATTCAAAATGGGTGGGACTTCCGGAAACCGTATTTTGCAAAATTCTGACGCCTTTTATTGATTAGATCTTGCTCTTCATTCCTAACATTTCAATGCCTTTTATGGTGATGCCAAATTTATATAGCTTCCTATAGCGAGAAAGCTGAACGTCGTCAGAAATCGTCATGGTATTCATGTAATTTGGAACAATTTCGATATTTTTTATGTGATAAGACTGATATTATCATTTAAAAGTTCATAGAAGAATGCACACTTCTGAAAGAGTCCCTACTTTTAAGAATATTATTATCCTTTTTTTCCAAGATGTATCATTCTGAAGAAATTTCACTTCAATGGTACCACCTAAAATATGGGATAGGGGCGTGGCCTCAAATTAGCCCTCTCTGCGTTACGCCTTTTCGCGATGACCAATCATAATTAGATTTGTCAATGTACATATTTAGTCGTCGTGTGTTCAACTAAACCACGATTCGATTAAAAACGACTATATTCCCTGCGTCTTTTCCCTCATTCGATGATTAAGCATACCAGAGTGTGCATAGGGTCAGAGCTCATTTTGAAATATAGTCTCCCAAATCCGACCAGTGTATATATGACTTCTGAAGAAGGTGATCGTCATCATTTCCATTTAAAATTTCTTCGTCATTTCGATAAAGTATACCTCTTCTAAAAAGGTCTGCGATGTTTTTTTCTGAGATTTATGATCTGAAAGTTTTTAGTTGGCTTTATATGGAAATTTTTTTAAGATTTTCAGCCCCGCCCCTTTTTCACACGACGATTTTTTATTGACAGTTCGCGGCGCGTTTCACCCCGTCTCATATTTTCCTCATTTTAACAAACGCCGCATCGCTGATTTCGATCTACGAAGGCGCTTTTTTGAAACGGCACCCCCACAGAGGAGGGGTAATTCATTGATTTTTTTTGCACGCACTCACCCTCACCCTCGAATGTTTCTGCCTTTTTTGTTTCTATAACTTTTAAGCCGAATGGTCTATTTACAAAAGCATAGGTCGTTTGTAGTTAGCACTGATTTTTCTGAGGGTGATCTGGCGAAAAAATTGTAGTTTTGTATATTTTTCCATTGATGAATTCAAAAATTTTACTCCCAGTTTATTTTTCTCTTCTGATTCTAGCACTTTAGCGGCATTTCCAATATTACAAAAACATAAAATAGCTAATTCAGCAATATTGACCATCATTGAAAAGTCAACATACATATCATATGAAAAGGTGATTTTCGAATGTGCAAAAACATATGAAGAAATCAACAATCTCTCAACTTTCACCAAAACCTCTTCATTCTAAAGTTGTGATTCATTAAGACGTGTCCAAATTTTTGCAACAAAAACCGTCTCAATTAGGGCTGAACTTGAGACTTAACAGCGAAAGATATCAAATTTCCAAATCACTACCACTCGGCTATTCATTATCTCCTCTCGACGACCGCGCGATTTATTGACATTACGCCTCACGCCGCTTATTTGTAAACCCCTTTTCAAAACTCCGCCCCCAAAAATTTGACCCTTATTTCATTCTCGTGTCGTGTTTTCTTGTAGAATTTATCGCTACATATTCGATCGTTACAAGCGTTGTTTGCGCAAATGATATTGTTTCAAATTTTCAGATAGATGAATTATGGCTACCACATCTTCGTTGAGTTTAGCTGCATCAAGGCGTAAACAACAGAAACCTCAAAGGCTACCTGGCGAAGAGGACGACGATAGTCCAGGTTTTTTTTTTGTAATTTATGCGATTTTTCGAAACAGTAATTCCCTGATTTCTTATCTTAGCTTAAGGCTAGGTATTCCAAATTTGGTATCAAGTTGATCCCTGGTTCTTGAGAACATTTTGACGTCACATTTGTCATATCATGATTTTATTTTGAACGCGAAATGTAGCATTTTAAGAGTAGGAATGAATTTTATCATCATTTCAATATTTGTAACTCGTTTATTTGCTCTTTTCCGCTCATTATGTCTGACTCATAAATTTCGTTTCTTTTTCTTATTCTCTCTCACGAAGTTCAGCTTTTTCTCTGATCTCTAGACCTAAAAATGAGATAACAGGCGCTTTTTGCAGGGCAGAGATTTGATTAATTCGCTTTTGCGATTTGATGGAAAATGATAAGAATTATCGCAAAGGTATTTCATCAAGTACTTTTGTCTAAACCTTGATTGGAGGCTAACTACTCATTTTTGATAATTTTCACTATACTTTTCTAAATCAGTATTGTTATTTGTAAAAGTAGCTTTTGAATTGGTAAGTTGGCGATAACTATTAATTTTTTTTAGATGTAATAATCTTAAGCCAGTACTTTTCTCTGTATTTTCAAGAAATTTTTTCCGATACCTAAAATTTGAAAATGTCATGTTTATTTCATAACCTAGACGCGCTCCTTCCTTAATTTCTACCTTTGTTTCATCAAATTTGGTATTTCTTATGCTCTCTCGAATTTAAATACTATTCCACTTTTTGCCGTCCTTGAATCACTCGTTTTTGCGTTAACAGTTGCTTCAATCTTTATGACTCTTTGCGCTCTCTTAATTTTCAATGGTCTTTCCTTAAATAGCAACTTTTCATTACCCATTTTGATCATTTTGGGAATAATGAATTTATGAGAGAAAGAGAGAGAGAGGAACTTTAACGACGCGCGCCTCCGCATTAAATTTCAATGTTGTTTGAGGTGGGATTTGAAAATTTGAGAAATCATAAAAAATAAGTAAATTCATTCGAAGTTATTAGAGAATTAAGCTGATCTTCATCCAAAGTTTTACGGCGAAACCTTGATTTTCTGATGTCATTTTCATGAGGATCAGCCTTTCTATTCCTAAAATAATTACATTTTTATTTGAAATGAAAATCTGTTTAAATTCTTTCATAACTACCGTAATCCGAAAAGGGAATGAATGTATTTCAACCACTCATATGCGCCATGTTTCTGCGCTCTTTTCCCTCTCCTCCTATTTCATACTCTCGCTTCTCGCTTATTATCTATGACCGCAGATATGGCCAGAGGCTAGACCACGCCCCCTTTCGCTATACATATAAGGCTAGACACGTAGAGGAACGCGTAATGAGCGGAGGCTCAATAGAAATTCAATTGAAACATTGTTATCTGTATCTCTAGACTCTCTCTATTTTCTTTGATAAAGGAGAATCTCTAACATAAGAAGAAATTGAGAGAAAATTTGATAGAATCACATTATATTTTCACTTTTCTTCGATAAATTGTATCTTCCATTTTTGAAATTTAAAGATTCTATCAGTGAAAAAGATGTCTTTATGACATTATGAAGGAGAAAATGGAAAAACTATTGAAAAATAAGAGATGAAAGAGAAAATTAGGAATTATGAAAAAGTACATGCGTTTAAAAATTTTCGTCGTCTCGAGGTCGCATTAAATCGCATCGCGGCGCCAAATTGCGGCTAATCACATTAATTTACGCGCAAATTTAATGAATTGAAAAGAGGGATTTCAATGATGAAAATTGACAAAAATCATCTCCTTTCATTTGACCTGTAAAGTTTTAGAACTTGTAGCAAATAGTTTATTTTAAGAAAATATTTACATTGCTGTCTAAAATTTCATGAATTTTTGATAGTTTTTTCGTTTTCGACGATTATTTGTATTCCATCATCTTCTTTCCACCTTTCTTCTTTTTTCATCATAAAATTGCATCATAAAAGGGGGCAATCTCGGAAATTTTCATCCCCTGGATTAAAACGACGAAGAGGCAATTTTCGGATTATTTTATGATTGTGCTCTTAAAATTCTCAAAAGGGAAGAATTCCAATTTATTTTGAAAATCTGAAAATGCATATTCTATTCATACAGTAATCTTCATATTTTCCCCATTCATAGAAATTCTTATTAGCCCCGCCCACTTGTGGGATATCTGAATAGAGAAAGAGAAGGAAAGATGAATACAAATAATATTCAATAGATTACGATAGGAAATTTTCGGAAAGGAAACACATTAAGAAAATATTATGCATTTTCATAAAAGTGCAACCTACTTATCGTTTTTTTCCCATTTGAGATGTTTTCATCAAAGAATATCGCGCGCGCGCGCGTATAGACCAGCTGGCTTTCGGAGCTCATAAAGACGCTGAAAAATGGAAATACTGTACTTTTTATGCGCTTGCCTTTCGGTAATGCAGAAAAGCGCCTTTTTCTGTGAGTGAAATGGCATACATTTGATGGACATGAGGCGAACATCATGAAGATTGAATGAATTTGCGCGAAAATTCTCAATTTTTGAGGAAAAACGTGAAGATCAGCTTTTTATTGACTTTTTTTTAGGAAAATACCTATTTAGGAAGTAAAATACACAATGAAAAGACCGTACTCAATTAAAAATTTCATGAAGAACACATTTTAAAAGCTCATTTTTACGTTCTAAAGTTTACTTTGACTGGGTTTATCAATATTTTGATGATAGGTCTTATCAACGAGGATAAGGTGATCAATTATCATTTATCCTTGTGGCCGACGGCGGTAATTTTTCATAAGCCACCGTTGCAAAGCGCGCTCCAATGACAATCCTTCCTGCCCCATCGCCAAGATGAGTGTAACAATATGAAGCGACTCAGGGTAATTTCTCATCTTCCCCTATCTTCACACTCTCTATCATATGCCAATATATCTCTCTAAACTCTCCTCAGACAACGTTATGTTTCTATTCAGATGATGAATTTATATCCTGGTCGGTTTTCTAAAATGCTACTTCTAACAATGCTAAACCGACAATTGTTTTAGGGACAAACATCAGATTTTGCACTATTTTGAAATACTTGTAAACCATAAAATATGCTAAAATGAACGACGTAGCTGATTTCTGTTGAAGTTTTTATATGGTATTGTAAAACTGACGAATTTGCATTTCTTCGAGATTTCATTCATGAATTGAGTAGGTCAATTGGCTCAGTTGGATACATCTCCGGCCAGGATTTTTGCAAAAATCGTCTCTTTCGTATGAAAAACCCATAAAAACGAGCGCTGAACACAATCGTTTCAAATCACAAAACATATATGGAAAAAGATGCAGAGAAGGAGAGATAGTATGAAAATAGAGAGGAAAAGAAATTCACAGAAACACGCTCTTTGTATTCATTCTGAAGCATACAATTTGCGTTTTTGACAGGAATCTTCTGAGCGAAATAATAGCCTAAATCTTCGCATTTGTTGCATTGAAAAGGAATGAATAAATCCTATCGTATCCTTGAAAATGGGAATAACTGTGGGAACATTTCTGGAAATAAAAAGCTCGATAAAAGCTGATCTTCATTAATTTAACGATTCAAAAAGTTAAGTTATGAGTTTTGAAAATTTTACAGGTTTTTCAAAACCACTTCAATTTCTATTTACGTACTGTATTTTCTTTAGATGAATAGAGGCTTTTTAACAAAAATTCGCTTCCTTTTGAAATTTGATATCTTCGCAGCGAAAAGCTTTTGAATTGTGTGAATTTTTGAAAAAGCACCGAAAATTTAAGAATCGCGAAAAAGCGAGCAGTTATTTGATGATTTTTCAATTCTTCGTTTAAACCGCGAGAACAGATGAAAACATCTATTGTTTAGAACAAAACAATGAAGAAAGTATTGAATTCTGAAGGACCATTTTTGGAAATCTGAGAAAATAGAAAACGGACTTTTCATTATGAAATAGTACGCAATTTCGTGATACGCGGGAAAATAGGAAAGCGCGCATTTGTCGTACACTTTTTGACTTATAGCTCAAAGCGATGTCAAACAAAATAAGGGAAGAGCGAAATTAAAAGCAAAAAGCTAGAGAAATTCAAACAATACGAGGTTTACCCCACTCATATTTCGTGTATTGTCTAGGTACTTCGAAAAACGTTTACATCAGCCGACTTTTTAGGGGTCGGAGAATTCTAACTTTATCACCAAAATCCAATTTCCTTGGGTTGCAAAGTACCAAACTCGATTTTTTATTCGGGAAAAATATAAAGGGGTAATTATTTAAAGTCATAAAATAAGCTTCTGAGGTTTTATGATGCTGGGAAAAGAAAAAAATGTTAATCATTGCATATCAAGTTTCAGCGTGGGTTGAATCATTTTATTTTACGGCAGGCGTTTTTGATGATACTATCATTACAGTGTTTCCGAATTTTTCTCTGACAAATAAAACGGAAATGTAATTTGTCAATTATTTTATCACTGATTGTCATGTTTAATCATATCAATTTGAAATCTCGGAAATTTGAAAATAATGACAAGAATTTGTTCGAAAATTCGTTTTTTTAAAAATATTTTTTGCCAAGAAAAAGCTGATCTTCACAATATTTCCTGAGAAAAATGACGGGAAAAAGTTGATTTTTTATCATTTTTATCTTTTACGCTGATAATTGTGATGAATGATAAACTGGTGATAATTTGTCGGGCTGATGATTTGACTTCTTCACTTCGCCTTGCGTTTCCATAATTCGAATTAGTTATTAGGCCGAATGACACTAGCGAAACGAGGAATTATTCCTTTTCAATCACTCGATAAATTGATTATTGATGAAATTGTAGGGCTAAATATTTTTAAAAAATCAAAAATTTCATCAAAATCTATATGCAAATGATAAAACTTCATAATCTTCTTCAAAAATACAATGAAGATCAGCTATTACATGATAAAGCATGCAGTACTAAACCGTCGGACATATTCCATTCCCAAATCTGTGCCTTCATAAACCAATTGTCCAAAAGGAATTAAAACACTCGTACCGGGCGTTTTTCTTTTCGAATTTCTCAAGTACATGGCTTAGGGCTTTATGTATAATCAAACGATATGAACAAAAAACGCTCAAGAGTGCGTGATTTGAAGAGAACATTAGAGAAAAAGAAAACCGCTAGCGGCGAGGTAAAGCTTAATCGCTTATTGTTTGAAGTTGTCGGTATTCTTTTTCCTCCATTCTCTCTCGTTTCTTAACGCTATTTTTTCATCTTAAAATTTCCTTGTTGATTTTTTTGCCGGGTAAATATTGAGGGAAAAACGAGTGGACATAACGAAATGATGAAATCGTTGAAAAAACGCGAAATTTATAAAACTAAAAAACGAATGATCCAACAAGTTTCTTTTCGAAATGATAAATACTATTTCCACTATTTCTGATCATAAATGAACTGGAAAAGATGTATGCTAATTTTTCTAATTGCGAAAGCCTATTGGATGATATAATAGAATAGATCTTTTAAACAATTGAGCATCTCCAATAAATTTTCCAAGGGTAAAGATGACCTCATAAAGCTTATTGTATCTTCAGATTCCCCCGGTGACGTCACGATGGACGACGTCTCGGATTCCGACGCTCAAGGCGTATCGTCGTCAGGCGTCTCCCCAATTGATTTGTCTACTTCGAGGAGGGAAAAGTTGATTCTCGAGGATAAATCGAATCTCATACAATCATTAGCTGCTATTGCTAGTCCTCAGGTAAAAATCGGAAGCTCCCAAATTTTGTCCCCGGAATTTAGGAACATTTTTTTGTAACTTTTCTTTAATTGGTCTTTACTCAAAGTTCCCAAAAATGCTCCCACTAGAAATTCCCAAGTTCAGCTCCTCTCCCTCTGCGCCCAACTGGCTGCTCAACAGAAGGACGGGAAAATGATGGATGAAGTCATGATGGGACAAATTCCCTTTCCATTTCTCCCACAAATGACGTCATCTGGTTTGTCATCGGAAATCCCGACGATGACGACGACGATATCAAACAATGCCGTTGACCCACGATGCTCCGCACCAACCACGTCGGCTAGCAGTACAAATGGGAACAAAGAAGATAGATTTGCTTGTCCGAGTCAGGAGTGTGATCAGGTTATTTTTTGTAATTTTTAAAAATTAGATCATTTCTCCCTGAGATACTGTAGCTTTTCCCCGAAAAATACAATTTTCCTTTGAAATTTGGAATAAACTCAGGAATGTTATGAAACCTTTGCTAGTATAATTTTTTCCTTCTGAAAATTCTTTCTTCTTCACAAAAAATGAAAATTCCCGTATTTCATCATGAAAAATCAAGGTGAAGATTAGTGGCTAATATATTCCTGTCCAAAAATGGCGGGGGCGCAGCAAAAACCTTGAAAATAATGGGTAGAGAAATAGCGAAAGAAAAGAGACAAAGAACTGTCGAAATTCAAAATTACACACACACAACTTTATGATGTTGCGATAAAGAAATCGCAAGGGAAAAACGGCCTTCTTCTCCATCTTTAAGGTGAATATTAACCAAGGTCATTTTTGCGCTATTTACAAATGCACATTTTCATCAAATTTCCCAAGCGATAACATCTAAAATCGCTATTTTTCCGACTGTTCAAAATGGAAATGATAGAAATCGTCAAAAAATTCGAGAGAAATGTGAAGATCAGCCTCTTTTTCACAATTTCATTCTTCATGGAATTAGAAAATTCAACTTAGGAAGAAAAATTATAGAATAGCGAAGATCAGATTTTCCTGGACATAAAGTGTCACTTAAAAGAATACTTTAAAGCCTATTTTCATTGAAATTCCATTAAACTCAAGCTTTATTTACCCGATTTCCCAATGAAATGATAATTTCGCCTTCATTTTTTCCGCTCGAACAAGAATTCCCTTTTGTATATCCTTTCCTACCCATTGGCCGTCAATTTTATGGGAGCCCATAATTTGGCCCCGCCCCCATTTTTTGTTCGGTCGCAAGACGGCGAAACGAGGCCAAACTAACACGGAAAAACTATGAACGACTTTCGGGGGACTTTTTGCATACGAAATCGAAACATAGCCGCAACATATCTGGATTTTGACAAAAATATCATCCTTGAGATAAATCGAATCATCAACGAGAAAATTAGGTGTTTCCGACTCAAGCTACTAGACTATGGCACATTTTCGTCAGCCACGAAGGCGAGGATCTGATCTATTGCAATACCTGTGGTGCGATTTACAAGGACTGGGATGAAGTAGGAAATTTTTGCCGAAAATATAATCCAACAATCCCACCATTTAGCTCCACTCTCACAACTGTCCAAGACAGCAGGCGATAATCACCGATTCCGAGGAGACGATCACCGCATCGCTACCGCAGCGTTGTGCGTCAGCGGATCAAATTGGAGGAACAAATGGCTCTCAAAATACCCCAATGGAAGTGGGCGGCTCCGCGCCCTGTTCTCCCGCGACCTTCGGGATCAAGTCGGAAGACCAAAACAACGGTGCCGAAGAAATGATGGAGATAGCAAGCGGCGACCGTCCGAATCCATTCAAAATTGGACAAAATGGGTCCGAAGCACCAACTCCATTCAATCTATTTGGAAGTTTATTCCCAATGAAACAGGTGGGATGGTTTAAAGTTGAAATCTTGAAGAAAAACGTTGAAAGTTAACGACCCAGCATATTACCGTTTGACCGTTTAGCCATCATCGATGAACCCGATGGAGCTGTCTGTTGGCTCACCGATCCATCCTTTCTTCCCTCTGTCAATGCCCCCATTCGGCAACCATCATCCAGGAGGCGGACCTCCGTTGCCTTGTAAGAACAAGTTGCAATTTCAGGGATTACTGTATTTTTAGTCATGCTCCGTTCACCATTCGATCAGCGACCTGAATTCTACCCTCCTAATAGGCAGGACAACGAAGACGACTGGGAAGCGTTGATGGAGGTAATGTGGCATCACAAAATTAAAATAATGGGTTTAGTTCATAATTCGCGAACTTTTTACGTCGGGGTCATATTATTTTCAACAAAACCCCCCGCGAACTATGAATTAAGCCAAACAATGTCTATAAAAATGACGTAATAATGTCAAATTATTCAGATTAAAATAAGCTTTTTCTCAAATAATAATTAAAAATTTAGATCTCCACCTCAAATGAAGCCGAGAAAATCCGGGCTTTGGTTGGGGATAAGGCCTTGCCTACGACTGATCCAAACCAATGCATACTCTGCAGAAGGGTTCTGAGCTGCAAGTCAGCGTTGCAAATGCACTATCGGACTCATACTGGCAAGTTGCCAAAATGATAGCGTTTAACAAAATGGCATCTTTTAGGAGAACGCCCCTTCAAATGTCGAATTTGCCAGCGAGCATTCACCACGAAAGGCAACCTGAAGACACATATGGGCGTGCATCGAGCGAAGCCCTCCTTCCGAGGCGTGCCAATGGGAATCGGTCCACATCCCGGCCTACCTACCTCGATGGGTCCAATGATGCCATCTGGGCTACCACCTGGCCTACCAGCCGGCTTACAGCCCACTCAACAATGCCCAATTTGTCAGGTGCGCCAAATGAATGCCAAAATGGTATCAAAGGAAGGATTTTAGAAGCGTTTCTTCACTCGACATGAATTGCAAGATCATATCACCGAACATACCCAAGCTTTAACGAGAAATGCCCAGAGCGCTAATGGTTCCGCTACCACGCCAGGTATCAAATCGATTCATTTTCTCAGAAATCATGGGTTTCAGGATCCAATGACGACATCAAATCGCCATCTTTATTTGGATCGGCTACCACCTCGGCTAACGCCAATTCACCGCTGAAGACGCCATTGAGCGGGTGAGATAAAGTTTTTTTCTGGTATCGTTACCAAATGATACCAATCAGACTTGAAACTTGTTTGAAATTTGGCCACCGCGCCGCACTACAGTTGCGGTGGAAAAGTTCCGATTCTGATACCACCAATTTCAGAGCACCATTCGTTTCCCCCGGTGGTTTCTCGTTGTTCCCATTTTTGGGATCGCCTGGACTGCCATTCCCGCCAACTTCTGGGACCCAGGCACCAATGCCAGCGCCGTTGACGGGAGCTTTTGACGGAACGCCGAATACGCCAGCCTTCAATTTGGCTCAGCTATTGGGGAGACAGATTACGGAGGAAATCAAGGTCAAGCTGGGACCGGAGGATGGAAACCAGAAGGAGGAGAAGAGGTTTACCAATGAAGTGATACATGCCTGTCTGAATAAACAAATCTAGGGATAACAAATCGACTGGAAGTATTCATCTTGAGGCTCCATCGCTAAGAAAGGAGGCGGCGTCCATTTCGCCTTCGATCAGCAGTGAAACTTCTTCGACCAGCGGACAGGAAGCTCAACACGACCACACAGACTCATCGTCAGTGTCTATCGGTCGTTCTGAATCTGACGACGACAAAAAGAGGGATCTTCCGAAACCGCAATCCATGCCAATTTTGTCCTCGCTAATGTCGGACTTGAAGCGAGAAATCGCCGCCGAAGTGAACAAGTCCGGAAACACCAACGGGGCTCCAATTAAAAAGACCGAAGATGAAAAGCCGGTTTGGAGAATTCAACTAGCCTCAAGAATTACGATTTTGCAGATAAACCCAAGGGACTCTTCTTCACCGCCTTTGACGGAAAATCCTCTACTTGCAATGCAGAAAATGTGGGCTGAAACCGAGCCACCCCCACCCAGACAGGTACGATTTTCAATGAAATTTGAAAACTCTGGAAAAATAATTTATCGATTTTTAGATGCCGGTTTTGTCGAAGCATCAGTGCGGCGTGTGCTTCAAACACTTCAGTTCAAGCTCGGCCCTGCAGATCCATATGAGAACGCACACAGGTGAGTGAAAACAAGGACAAGTTTGAAAAATAAAGGACAAACATTTTAGGCGACAAACCTTTCAAATGCGAAGTCTGTTCGAGGGCATTTACTACCCGCGGAAATCTGAAAGTTCACATGGGCACGCACAACACTTGGCAGTCGCCGAGTAGAAGGGGTAAGTACGAAAAATGGAAATTTGGTTTAAAAAACCAACTCATCTATAAAAATTTCGTCAAGATCAGCTTTTTCAGTCATGAAATTGCAAGAAACTTTCAAAGAAAACCAACCTCACATATAATAACAAAAATGACCAGAAGTATCAAATTATAAAAAGAAAAAAAAACTATTTAGGCCGCCGAATTTTCGACGCCGGAGTCGGTTCAGCGGATGGCACACCTATCAAATCCCCATTGGGTCTTCCTGTGTCGGGCGCAAATCCCCTGGCAGGATTGGCTGGGTTACCACCCCTCTTCTCTCCAACTGGAGGACTCCCGCCAGCTCTGCCAAACATGGAAATGCTCATGATGATGTGGGGAAGAGTGTGTTCGGTTTGTCAGAAGGTAAAGATCGAGATTTTTTTTCGAAACTTTCAAATTTTTAACGAAAATGTTACTAAAGGGTTGCAATGATGATAGATTGATGAAAATTGATCAATTTTTATGAAAAAATGTTAAAGAAGTTAGTAAGAAGGAAATTAGTAGAAATGTTGACAAAAAATTACAAGTTTTGAGTAAAAAGTAAACTTACCTGTAAGTTTTAGGTTTGTGCGACCCCAGCTGAGTTGGAATCCCACTTGAAGGATCATTTGAGCAGCGTGGGAGTGCCCACACACGCGTCCGGAACCCCAGAACCCGAAAGTCCGAAAGCTGTCCAGGCTTCTGATTAAAATTTGAAATTTTTTATCCGAGTCTATTTCTCGCAGATGTCAAAATATTGGAATTCTGAATTTTCATAAAATAGATTCTTATCATTTTATAATGGTCCGGTTTTACCCGTAAAATTATGAATGATTTCGTTTGCGACTTATAATAATCCCTGATTTCTATGAATCTCAGCTTTAAGTTTTACTCTTTATCAGTTATTTATCATTTTCTTGTTTTTTTTTCTTATCATTTTTATTTTATCACCTCATTGATAAGATTTAGCTTTGATTTGATTACACTATCGATTTCCACAACAATAACTTAACTAAATTGTTATTCGACTACAAATTTTCATGCATTTTCTTTGAAATGAGAACTCTCAAAGTCTTTCGCTTTAACGTTGCATATGATTTCTCAACTTTATTTATTTTCCCTACAAATATTACATCTTTGGTGCTGCTATATTATTTCCATTTTCAATTATTATTGGTCTCTAAATTCAGCACTTTTGCAAGAAAATACTTTTTCTTGTAAAAACTAATCGTATTTATTTATCCTGCCCATTCTTGAATCTACGTCCACTCCCGGTTCTAATTTTCCAACTTTGTCTCTCAAAAACCCCGCTAAAATGGTCTCTGAAATTACTGTATTCCTAATTTTCATAATAAAGTATTGGATTTAAATAAATCACTTTTCAAAATATCTTTGGTTTTTCGAATAATATTTTTCGCAAGTTTATTCAACTCTAAACTAGACCTGAAAAAGACGTCTTAACAACTAAAAAAGAGCATTTTAGAGAAAAAAAAAAACCGATAAATAGTGTACCCAGCAAATCGACGATAAGCGAAATGTTTTGAATAAATTAATTTGGGAGAAAATTTGATAAAAATCGTATCCGGAAAGCATTAAATTATTTATAGGCTATAAAAAGTAGAAAAGATAGTATAGTTTTAGAAATAAATGACAAGAAATGAAGAGATCTCTCAAAAATCAAATTTGGGCTAGAGGGTAAAAACGGGGACTTTGGGGGAGTTAGCCGAGGAAGTTCGTCGCACTAGACGGATTTGCTGAAAGATTTTGCCTTTCAACAATTAATAAATTTTAAAAACTATCAACTATACAAAAATCGCATCCTCCCCTCTATTAAAAATAAATAAATAAAAAACATCTTTTCTTTTCACTCTTCAGCTTTATTTTTTTTCTTATTTATCATTTTTCAAATTAAAAAGCAATCTAACCCTGCTGTTCTGAAGTCGAGATCGAGGACCCGGGCACAGGTTCGGTGCTCATCGTACACACCGCCGCAGGATCAGGGGGATTGCCAGGAGACGCTGTATAGTCCTGCAATTTCCATCCTTGATTTTTTTATATTTCGAAAAACTACAGCAGATTTTATTCTAAATCAAAAGGAGTGTGGTAAACTCTCGTTAGAAAGAGACTATAAGAATATTTCTTTTTAAAAAATGTAATATTTCCAACCTGAATCGAAGTGGAGGGCGTATTGGCTCCGCTGGAATTGCTCATCGACGCGGCCACTGAGGGGATGCTGCCTTGCTGCTGCTGGGTTTGGTAGAGGATAGGGGCAGCCTAAAATAGGAATTATTTAGAGCCTGGATTTTTAAAATTCATAACTGAGATCACAAATCAGCGATACCGTTTTTCAAGTTTGAAATTTCATTCTGTTAGCATAAATTTGAACTATACCTTTCAAACACACAGAAGAACAAAGAAACGAAATTATAAAATAGAAGTATCATTATTTTTCCACTTTTTAATCCGTAAAGCTGACCTTTTTACCTTTGGATATTATGCGTGAATTTCGTACCTGAACAATGGCATTGGGATTGACGGGCTGCTGCTGAGGGACCTGCTGCATGTTCATTTGTATGGGCATCTGTTGCTGCATTTGCTGCATGTTCATTTGGGCCATTCCCATTTGCATCGGCTGCTGCATGGACTGCATGCCGCCAGCCATTGACGACATTCCCTGCGCGGGCTGGTTCTTCATCTGCTCCATCTTAAAATTTTAATTTTTTTTATTTAAAAACTTCAGATCAAATATTTTCCTTCTTGTAATCAACTTTTCCCATTTCTTCAAAAATTCAAAATATATTCTTCTTTTCGCAAGTAAATATACAACTTTCTATAACTCGTTAAAAAATAACACAACAAATCTTAAGATGAAAAAATCAAATTGAATGTTTTCCCAACCTCTTCCGGCGTCATGTCCTCCAATCTGAACAGCATCATCCTGTGGAAGTCGGTGAGATGCTCGAGCAGCGCCCAGCACGACAGGAAGCGCTGGTTGCACGTTGCGCACTTGATTCGCTTGGGCTCGTCTAATAAAATTCTTTCATTTTCTTTGCTATTATCACCACATCGCAGTATATTGAGCCCATTTTAATCTCGTGCAAATGAGGTGCACCGGATAATGACCATTATAGTGAGTTGGATATTTTTAATTTTATTCATTCTTTTTAACTTTAGTATTTTATTCTGGAAAAGATGAATATTTTCTTGTAAAAATATATATATTTTTTTAATTTGCTATTTAAAAATCCAACCATCAAACTTCCTTCTGGCGCACCCGGCAATTCGATGGTCCTTGAAGGCCTCGTACTCGCAGGTCACGAAGCGGCACTGACCGCAGATCAGCGTGTCAGCCATTTCTGGAAATTCTTATTTTTATTTTTCAAAGAAAGCCTCTGATTGAATAATCATCTAAAAAAAAATCGAAATTTTTAATACCGCCATTCTTTTTCTAAAACTTTTCCAATTTTCAAAATTTCCAAACTCTCTTCAATCCGATAAATTTCAGCCTTCTCAATAAAAATGATGTTTCCTACAGTAAATTTTTTTTAAAAATAAATAAAATTTTGCGAACCAGTAACAGCGAGATCGTCGTCGGTGGTCTGGTCATTCATGGCGGCAACGCGATTGAGTCGATTGAGCTCAGCAACTTCGTCGAATTCGTCTTTGACCGCCTTCGACGAACGAGACTTTTCCCGGTCACGATCAGAACGGTCGTCTGCACTGCGTTTGCGACTGCTGAAAATATAAGGATTTTTGCGGAAAATTGAATTTCAGAGAAAAATGAGGATGAAATTGAATTTTTTGAAGAAAATAATTGAAAAAGAACCAAACTACTCCACATTTTTGAAAGGTAGTTTGATTTTTTCAGATAGCCAAGTTTCTGCAAAGTTGGTTTCAAGAAAAATGAAGAACAATTGGATCTTTTCTGAAATGAAAAAAAGGAAAATTCACGTTCCTGAAAAATTGCTCAGGAACTTGAAGATTTACTTTTTTCAGGAAATAAAATGAGTTATTCCAGATCGTTGAAAATTGCCCTAAAAAGTGAACGGTAAAATATCCACTTTTCAATCGACTGAACCAATACTGTTCTCCTCAAAGTGATTCAAATATTGAACACTTCTAAAGAGTTTAAGAAAACTAGGTTTCTAAAACCGATTTTCTCAAAGACCATTGATAAAAACAAATCATCAAATAAAAAAGTCAATACAAATAAATTTTTGTTCGCAAATTACAAGTAAATTGAAAATCAAGTCAAATTGAATAGAAATCTCCGGTAAACTACGTGAGGTCTTCTGCAAGTCCGCGGCACTGCGTAGGTCGATATTCCCTCAGCACGTTGGAAAAGAAGGAAAAAAGATAATGAAAGAAATGAGAGAAAATGAGGGACGAAGAAAAGTGGGCGTGGTTTTCTCAACAAAACTGCAAAATGGGGCAGTGAAGAGAGTCCGGCAAAAATCTTCATAAATTTCTTGAGAAAAAACCGATAAAAATGCCAAGTGGCTGTTAGACTGGTATTTTTCAACCCAAAATGATAGAGACGCAAAGAATTAAATCGCGCTTATTTTTTGAAATGTTGCAACAGACCTAGGGTATTTGGGTCGGAGTCAGTGATACGAGTGGGATAGGTGGCACGGATATTCTGACTTAAGTCCTTCCCAGGTCTGTTTTTCGCAAAAATACGGCACAATATTTGAGAACGCGATTTTGGAGCGACGTTTTTACCTATCCCTGTCCCTATCGCGATCTCGGTCAGAATCCTCCCTCTTCCTGCTGTGCTGAGGCGGTCCGATCACTGCTAAGTGACAGTCTAAAGTTGAAAAATTAAAATTTTTCCAAATACTTGGAAAATCGTAAAAATAAATGAATAAAAATAAATAACAAATCCTGGAGAAATACGCTCCAGAAAAACTGGGAATACGTGTAAATTTCGCTGTTTTACTTCTTGTAAAACAATTGAAAAAAAAAAACGCGCGAAGTAAAAAATGCGGCCTTCGTAGGCTTGTTGAAAAACAAATAAAACTTAAAAATAAAGTCCAAAAAAATGAAAATTGAAAATAATTCGGCAGAAATTGTAAAAATCGTAGAATTGCGCACGGTGAAGTGTTTATAATTCTGCATCTTTGAACTTAAAGGGGTCGATTTTAAAACTTTTTAAAGGGGTATATCACGAAAGGAAAAAAATCTCTGAAATTTCAAGAGACATGAAAATTGAAGATATTTAGATTTTTCAATATTTAAGGATATACGGTAATTTTTCATTTTCTTACCAAGAATGGTGCCCATGAATCGCATGCCGTGGCATTTCTTGCATGCCATATCGGCCTCAGCTGCCTCGGCGAACTGTACGAACGCGTAGCCCTGAAAATTTATTTTATTTTCAAAAAATCAAATAAAAATCGATATTTTAGCGCATGCGTATATTTTCTAGAAATATTTTTTTTTAAAAAGCAGAAGAAATGAAGACCTTTTGTGTTTTTTACCTCTAAGTTACTCTTACCCAAATGTACTTTTTAATTTAAGATTACTGTAGTTTTTGTTGAAATTCGAAATTTTTACCTTGAAGTAGGCGAGCGCAATGAGCCTACCGTAGGGCTTGAACAGTTTGATGAGGTCGTCCCGGATCACGCCCACTTTGTTGATGTTGCCCACAAATAGGCGGGCTCTAAAAATCAATAGAAATATTCTTTTAGATAAATTTTAATTTCAGAAAAGAAATAGCTGAAGAATACTATCGTTTCAAATAAAAATTATGACGAATTTTTTCTTGAAAAAAACCTGATCATGGCGGGATCCTTGCTGCTCGTATCATAACTGATGTCTTCGTTTTTGGAGCTCGAGATTCTAAAATAGCTATTTTTCAATTTGTATTTTTCTTGAGTACGAGATTTTTCATGAACATGAATAAAATCAGGTCTTAAATGTGAAACAACGATATTTTCGCAACTTACGTATTGAGCATCGTAGAATATGGCAGTCCTTTTCCATCCTCGCCGAAAGTCGGCCGGGCCGTGCCGTAGAACGGGTTCACTTGGGGCTAAAATAAATAAAAAATAATAATGATTTTGCAAGTTTCCAAAAGTGATTATCTTGATCATTTTGTGTAAAATAATAAAAATTGCGAATTTTTGAGAGGATAGAATTATTTTAGGTATACCAACTTTTATCTTACTGTACAGGAAAAAAGATAAAAATAAGAATAATTTTAGAAGAAAAATCACATTCAAGTTTTGAAGAAAAGATATAAAAAAAACCTGTTGCACAACTGGCTGTTGCTGAACCATGGGCTGTTGAAATTGCTGAACTCCCGTCATTCCGAACGACTGAGCCGACTAGAATATATATCTTAGTTTTCAAATTTTTAAACTGTTTTTTTTTCTGAAATAGATCAATACGAAAAACGAAATATTTACCTGGCCGTACATAGCGAGGGTCGCCTGATCAGGATAATTGTATCCTCCCGGGGCGGGCTGACCGTACTCTTAAATTATTTGTTCTAAGCTTCAGGGGAAGTTAAAAAAGAATACATTTTAGATTTTCATTGAATTTCGGAGAAAAACAATTTTCTAGTTTTCACAGAAAATGTAGAGGCTTTTAGAAGGTGTAAAATTCCTCGAAAAACCAACCTGACATGTGATTGCTGTGCGGGTAATAGGGTCGATCTGAAATTAGAAACTTTTGTGAAAATTTATGAAAATTAGAAAACGATAAAATGCGAAAATCGATAGAAAATGGAAATAAGTTGGTGGGCGCAAAGATATAAGCAAGGGACTGTTAGAAAAGAAGAGAGTGAAGAGAAGGAGGAACTAGAGAGGAAGAAAATACGATGAAATATGAGACATTTCGAGACTTGAGCCATGCAAAACTTCATTCGACTGTAGATTTACGATCACAACAAATCATGCAATGAAATTTAAGAGAGTATTTGTAAGACCCGAACAACTATCTACATTTCAGAAAAAGTCTCACAAATCGGGATTTGTCCATAGAGGTCGATGCCTCTATGGATCCTAATCACAAAACCGAGGAAACAAGACCCCACTTCCCACAAGTGGGAGGGGCTATGCTAATTTGAAAACCGTGATTTTGACGCTAAAATGGCCGTCAGATGGTACAAAGATTTTTTGTTTCACATCGAATTCGAAAATTTTTAACTTAGTCTTCGCAAATTTTCTTCAATCGAATTCTAACTCTACTCGAACCAGAAATGACTGTTCTTTCATATTCAGTTCAAGGAAATGATGAGTGAGGTATGCAAGACCCAAACGAACGACTTGAAAACTTTGCTGTACGCTTTGATCGGTCCAACTCGTATTTTGGAGGCGTGTTCCGGAAGCAAAAATATCCCTTAGGCTCATATCTAATATTGGAATAAGAAAAATCAGAAAAAAACCACTTCGCAAAATTTCTAGTTTTTTGAAAAAAAAGACGAAAAGTCGCTCTTTGACTTCACTGAATGGGCGGAACTTTCACTCTCTAATTAGAATCTTCTAAACATTTTGACTGAAGTTTCTCCAAAAAGCTTACAACACCTGGGATTCCCAAGCCGTCTCCGATCCAAGTACTAACCAGGCCCGACGCTGCTTAACTTGCCAGATCGGACGGGATGGCGTGTTCTCAGCGTGGTATGGTCGTAAGCGAAGGCTGTGGCACCGCTCTCGAAGGTAAAGACAGAGAGATAAAACACATCAATCAGTGCAGTGTGAAGAATTACAGTCTATTCCAAACGGTTTTGATGATTTTTTGTGACTTCAATTGGGACTTTACTAATCAAGTAAAAAGAGTTTGAGATAGACTCACAATTCAATTATTATTCGAGATTCAGATGGATACTTAAAACAATCAAGCAGATTGCTGATGAACCCGACCCGATCCGCATTTTTCGGGCCTAAGTCGGATCTGGGTTCGAAAAATTGGACCCATCAGCAACCCTGATTTTGAGAAAAGTTTGGAGTTGGGATTATTGTTTACCCAGTCAAAAATCCCTTCATTTGTTTATTTCTAATTCCTAATCATTTGCCAAAATTATTGATTTTATGATAAGATTTTTCTCACAAAATATTGAACGCCATTATCCTCTTATCAATTATCATTCAATGTAAAAGCCTGTTTTCTTGCTCCTATTAACTATTGATTTTTTAAAATTTATTTACGCATGAATGCAGGATTTATTTCCTAAATCAGTACAAATTTTTTATTTTAAAAATTAGTTGGGCATGTAGGCTAACTCTCAATTAGGCAGCCATTCTCACGTAGTGTAGTGATAGAGTAGCGCATCCCGGAGAGATGAGGGATCAGGTTCGAATCCTGATTGTGAGAGGCATGAGTTTGCATAAAATAATCACTCGCAGCGGACCCAGTCGAGGTACCGCTAGGCCATCGTCTTACATTTGTATAATCTTGCCACAATTTGCCTAAATGATTAGCATTAACTCGCTTTATAACGCACGAGGAAGCCGTCGATAAGCATTGATTGAATTCGAAGTCAACCAAATTCAGTCGAAATGAGTGATGAATCTATTCTAACTTCTACAAATCCTCTTTCCAAAACCGTAAGTTAAAATTTAAATAAAATTTACTGTAGTGATTTTTTTTCCAAAATGATGTCATTTTATAACGGGAAAACACAAAATCAGTGCGACAGGGTCTCCTCATGCATGACTCCTGTCTAAAAATTATCGCAAGGCTTCAATCCATCATAAACCGTTTGAGGATTTGATGAGGGCGATTCAAAATGTCGTTTATTTTGCATTTTGAAAATAAATAATTCATTATTAAAATAGAAGTGATAATTTCAGGACGAAGACGCAATGCCATTGATTACTGATACAATCAATGAATTAGCTCAAAATATCAATAATTTGAAAATTGATGGAGACAATTCGTTCAATAATTCGCATAAAATCTTATTTTATAGTGAGAAATTATATTGAAAGCTAAGTAAGAGACTTTGGAACGATTCGTAACAATTTAGTTTGGTATCGAAATAATGGTGAATATGAAGGAAGGGTATGTTCATTCAATTCTCATAACTTTTCAATCGAAGAGATTGCAAAGTTTCACAATTGGTATTTCCCATTTCAAGTAGCAACGACGCAGAATGAGGTAAGTTCTTAGGTTCGTTATTTCGAATAAGTTCTTAGGTTTCAGATTTTTGCAATTAACAGCTCAAATAAATCGTTTGAAATATATGACTTGAAAACTGGACAAATTTCAAGAGGTTTGTTCAACGAATCCATAAATAATTGATTGAAATAATTTTGCAGGTCCAAATCCTCCTAAATGGCGTGAATGGGCGTCTGTCGC
Organism: Diploscapter pachys; assembly: GCA_002287525.1. NCBI lineage: Eukaryota > Metazoa > Nematoda > Chromadorea > Rhabditida > Rhabditidae > Diploscapter > Diploscapter pachys. The sequence goes on from LIAE01010038.1 coordinate 106,250, forward strand.
TTATTTCAAAGACAAATTGTATTATTTGAGTGGAAACGATCCTAAAACATGGATATGGAGAGATACGAATCGAGTTGACGTAAGAAGATCGAATGAAAGTCCATGAAATAATTTATTCAGGTTTTAATAGATGGAATATGGCAAACAGGACCCGCTCTTCCTCTTCCAATTAGATGGGCTCAAACGATAACATGCGATGAAATTTTATACGGTCACATTATAGCATATTCATTATTATAATTATGGATATTCAGTTATTGATGGATGGAGAAGTCGAAAGATATATCGATTATCAGACGATGAACGGGAATGGATTGAGATCGAAAAAATTTCAAAAAAACGATATTTTTTCGAAGTTGCATCGCTAAACGGGAAAATTTACATAACTGGAGGACGGGAGTCATTAATTTTGTATGATAAATAATGTATCATTATATATTTAGCTGGAGAGTGTTAAAATCCTGCCTGTGTTTCGACCCCTCAGCTCCAGTTGGCAGTCGAATTTCTCAAATCGCTGATATGAATTATACAAGATATTGTCATTCGCTTATTGTCGCTAATGGGAAATTGTATGCAATCGGAGGGTGAGCTGAGATTTTGCATATCTTTATACCAAATATTTTTTTAAACTTAGATTTCAACATTCTTTAATAACAATTTTTTGTAATTCAATCGAGGAATACGATCCACGAACGAATGAATGGCGAGAAGTTGGAGAAATTAACATAAAATAAAACTTGATTATAATAATCTCAGATTTCATATAGAAATTTTATTCAATAAATATGAAATACTAATTTAACTTGAATAAACATGATACAGACAACTCTCGAAGACATCCAAAAATAATGAGGGGTAATTGCAACTCAAATAAATATTCTTTAATATTTATTTAAATGAAAGTTTCTCTTCCTCCTCGAGCATGTTTCATTTGAGTGCGAGATAACATTTTTGATGGTATTCGAAACTCAGAAAATTTATGTTCAAGAGATGTTTCACGAATAAACGTAACAACGGTTGGACAATAATAAAAGTATTCCGAATCGGATAAAAACTATGGGTGAATGTACCGTAGGGTCCTATTCAGAAAATAAGCTGTTTAGGCCTGCCCTTTTTTATGTGATGATCTTAAATTTTCTTGATCACAGATGTTCACCCACTTGCTTGCGCGCCTCTTCTCTCTCAACAAGTGGGCGGGACTTTGTTGTCTCAAGGAGAGAGGAAGGGGGAAAGAGAGAGAAAGACTCTTCTTCACTCATCGGTCTTGCGCCGTATCCCATCCGTTTTTCCGCTATTCCGTTACAGGCCCCATGTAGGGTCACAGAATCGAATCACTGCTGGATTACCACCTGGAATCCCACGACAAAATGATAACACTGGTTTTCCTGCTACTCTATGGAAATTTTCAACCGCCCGGAGTTTCGGCACTACACTGTCTTCAGCCTTTCGTACCGGAAAACGGACACGTGATTTTCAACGAACCCGGACCTTACGCACCTGGAACCATAGCCAAATATAGGTTTGTCATGATAAATTTGTTATCTTCGAATAGGGTTATTTCAACATTTTTTGTAGTCTTCTTGATGAGGGTGAAGCAGACCTAGGGAGAACTTAAAGTCAAGATGGTCGTGCGACCTACCCCCATAATATATCCTATACAATTTTGTATCTTCTAGCCTAAAATTTTCGAAGATTTTAGTTGTGCGCGATGAAGTGCTAGCTATGAATTTGCTCGTGCCACTTACCCCCGTATATTTTTTGAGTCTGACTCAAATAATCCCTAGGTCTGGGTTGAAGTAAAAGTTTGACCTTCATCAAATTTGGTTGAAAATTTCTATTTTTAGCCGAGTTAAACTGATCTCCATCATAAATTTGATTATTTCACTTTATGGAAATATGGAATTTCACATTTCTATTTTTGAAGTTCCTAAATAAATTGCAGAATTAGATCTAACTTATCGATTGATATCCGATGTATTTCGGTTGATCTATGATTGTTTTAGTTGTGCACTGGGATTCGAGCGAGTAGGCGCGGGAGAGCGGACGTGCCGCAGAGACGGGCAGTGGACCGGCTCTGCACCCGCGTGCGCCATCGACATCGTCGCGAATAAGCCTTGCGAGCAGGTAGGCAAGATAGACGTAATGCACACACACACAAACGATTAGGCGAATGAACGAAAATTGCGTGAAAATTGGAATGAAACTTTAAATTGATCCTAAAACATTTAAATGAATTTTTTGGAAAGACAGATTTTTTGTAAATTAGAAAATTCTTTGGTTTGATATTTTAGTAATCGTCGATAAAATCTAAATTTTTGAACTCACAGTATTTTTATTTAGTCCTCGGGAACGCCTTCGCCTCTCTCCAGAGGCGTCTGCACGATAACGGACAATGAGAGTCGATCTTGGTGGTGAGAATTTCAGAATGTTTTTTTTCCAAGCTTACCTAAAATCTCCAGGGAAGTCGACTTACTCGGAACCTATTCGGTTCATTCTTTATCAGTCCGATTGGGCCCTCAATCTTCATCAATAGCTAACATCGAAATGGAACTGGATAACGGTCATCTTGAGGTTGGTTTTTATTTATTTTTTGAAGATATGTACTTTTCAAATCAAAATAATTTTAAGGAGGTTCAAAATTTTGATTCAGTAGTTGTCAATTACCTACTTCCGCCTCTCGTTTGTAGTTATTGCTCAATTTTTCAGCGATGACCATTCTATAAATTGAATGACAATTACAACGAACCAGAATTTTGTTATGAATCAGCTAGATTTTATGAGGATAAATTTTTCAGTACTGCGTCCTACCGACCCACGATTATCTAAATACGACATTATCCATTCCCTGCGCACATCAAAACGTGGCGAAGATTCGAATCATCGGTACGAATCGGCTACAGCTCTGTGAGATGAAGGCTTTCGCCACTGATGCAGGTAAGATTTTTTTTCTTATTTTCACATTTATTTGTTAAAGTATAGCATTTTATATATGTCTGGGATATTTTTTCCGAATCTTATAATTTATTTTTCTTCTCTACCTTTCCAGTGATAAATCATAGCTTAGTAAAACTTGCTAAAATATTATTTTTTCCTCTACTCAATGTTTAATCATGCCTCTAAAAACCATTTGAAATAATTTCTAAAACACGTTTTTCCTCTAAATGCCATTTCCTCATGTTTTCTACAATTGACCGTTATGTAAAAGGATCCTTTTTCATTCATTCAATTCAAGAGTGACGACCGCGCGCGTTTTGGCACTTTCTGTTTGAAGAGAGGGTTCAAATTTTGCTGCCCTCGCGGCCTTTGTTACCTGAAAATAACCGGAACAGTTTGTTCCCTCGGAAGTGTCCGGCATTTTCCGCTTTGTTCCGCAAAAGTCCGCAATGTTCCTCGCGTTTTTCCACCTTATTCCGCATCGGTCAAGTGGTTGTCCGTCGCTTCCGCGCTCGATCGCCGTAATTCCTGTTATGATGTTGTCCTCCAAACCCCCGACGAAAAAGCGCAGTTTCCTTCTTTTGTTAGTGTTCATTTCAAGGGTCGACGCGCATTGAATTCCCTGCGAATACGAGGAAAAACGCTGCCTCAAACGTTGTCTCAGAAAGTTCACCATCCAAATACTTCCATCTATTTCATCATCGTCACCACATCTTGCATATGAATGGGAAAAATCCCCCTTTGTTTAACCAGGAATAGGAAAACAGTTTCAACCGGATAAGTGGCTTGGTCGTTTTTGAGAAACTTCTGACAAAAAGAGTCAATGCCTTTCAAGAGGGGCTGTCTGGAACTTGGAGAATTTTCAAACAACGTCACTCACCTCCGTTACGGGCTTGTAAAGATCTTGGACAATTTAAGAGTTTAAGAATAAGCCATAGATTCATTGTTATACTTTCTGAACTCCATTAAACATTTCCAACAACTTCATACAATACTTTGGTGGCCTGCAGAGATCTTGCACCATTTTAGAATTAGCTCTATTTTCTACACTTAATTCTTATGAATTTATTTAGCTTTAGAAATTTCCTGCCCGTGTCAAAGTATAACAATTCACTAGCTAAATCAATTTTACCGCCGTAGGCAAATAACATCGGTCCTAAGTAAATTGCATTTGAGTAAACAGAAGCTTCCTCTGTCTAAATATGACTCTTTACCTTAAATTGGTCAATGAAATTTTACATCATAGGGGACTTTCATAGGATTTATTATTTCAATTTCCGCAGGAAAATCCTGGCGCGAATATTTCTCATTTGATCATTTAATCGGAATAATGATAATTTAGTTTAGAAGACTTTTGAAGGTATTTATTTCAAGTACTACGACGCTCCTCCCTAGTGCGAAATATTTCAAATTCCGATGATCTGCTCGGAGTGAATTCTTCATTTCTTTCACTAGGGGATTTTTGCGCTCCGCAGCTTTTTCATCGAGCGATTGTCCGTTCTGTCAAATGACACGACTGCGCGAGGCGTCTTTCTCGGCTCGGCTTGTGGATTACGAGCGAAGAAATGAAAAGACGAAAAGGAGAAGATTACAAATATAGCAAATTCACAGGGAAAACAGCGGAAAAAGCAAATCCTACATGTACAAAACGAGCAAAACATGTGAAGATTAGCTTTTGCTTAAAAAGAATTTCGGAAACTCACTGCATACCTTGAAATTTGTATGTTAAAAATTGACCTTCATCAATATTCCAATCGAAAATTGAATTTTTAGTAATGAAAAAGCTGATCTTTGCAAAAAATCGATTTTCTCAAATACTTGATCAATTCTCATGGTTCTTTTATCTTTTAGAACACAAAGGCAAAGTGAGCTTTCTCCTATTCTCTTCACATGCATTTTCTTTCGACAATATTTATTTGCTGGAAGGCTTATGTAAGCCCGCGCGACCACGCACAACGTTGCGCAGGTGTGAAGAAGAGGGCTATGCTTCTGGGCACAACTCATGCGTTAGAGATAAGGAGCTGGCTGTATAACTTTGAGAGAGGGGAGAGAAAGAAACAGCTTCTGCCTTCCATAAGGTATTGCTTAGATATAAAGAAATATAAATGACCGGTTCTTTATAGACAACAAAAGTCCGAGAGAGCAAAAGAGTGAGACAAAAAATGCTCAAGAAAGAGCCTGCTGTCATCGATATGTATGTATTCAAGTCGACTTTCGATTTCAGAGAATCTCTCGAATAACGGTGCTATTTCGCATCTTTGTCTTCGTTAGATAGATTTTCGAATGAAGAAACGGTCCTTGAAACACAGGAAACATAAGAAATGGCTTCGAACCACTTGATGAAGAATTGAGGCTTAGGATATAAAAGATTATTGAAACATCAAAATATTGCGTCATCATAGACACGTCTATCAATACTAATGCTTAGAACTATTCTAATTTAAAAAATTACCTTCTGAAACTCCTAACAAAAAATCTAATTTCTATTCATAAAGTAGTCCACAAAATTGATTCATTTCGTCATTTTTAAAATTTTCTTCTAAAAATCACAAGTTAAGTAACTGATCTGTATGAAGTTCGTGACACTCTCTTACTTCTCATTCTTCAGAATTCAATGGAACAGTGATGACGTAAAAAGCGTTCAAACATTCACTTGTCTTACATTGACTTTCAACTTTTCATATGAATAGAATTTGGTGTAGTTTTAGTGCACTTCAGGTCAAGTTTTACTTTCAGGGCAAATAGTTAACCATTCTAACTACATCATTTTTATATTTTTTCCTGAGTTATATATTGCGCAGCAAAAGTTGTCTGCTTCTCTGCCTCTCTCAACTTTTCTATGTTGAAGGATAGGAGAATAAAAAGACCCTGTCAAAATGTTTGTCTACCAAAATGGTCATCTTCCTTTCACTTTTCCTCCCCTCTCTTTTCTCGATCGAAAATATTGACGTTCATGAATCTAAACAGGGCGAAAAACGCTAACATATAACTAAAACAACAGAAAACAAATATTTTCGAAAAAAAAAAACAAAATTGAAAATAATACAAAACCATTCGGCCTAACATTTTGATTACAGTATCCTACTGGCAATGCGCGCAAGGAGCGATGGAAGTGATTGGCGTTTTCGATGGAATGTGCTACTCTGCATCGAAAGAGGAACAGACAGATTGGTTGGGAGCCCAGAGAAAATGTCTGGATCGGGGAGCTTCGTTACCAATAAGAATGACCGAGACGTCAAGAAGGGGACTACAATCAGCACTATCCGCGATTAACACAAGGAAGGCCTTCTACTGGATAGGTTAGTTCAAACATTTCGTCATCATCATAAATTTCATCGAGACTGAACAAGATGATTTTATGTCCTCATAGAATTCAACTTAATCTAAGACATCGATAAGTTCATTTTTTGCAAACATAACATAGCATAATCGGACTTTATGAAACCCATCACAATCTGAAGTTCGGAAATATCAATAGAAAATAATGGGTGCAAAATGAGGACACCTAAAATCCCATTAATTTCAGGAGCTTCATCCTCAGTCTCTGATTGGCGTTGGGCCGATGGAGAGAAGATCGGTGACGGTGCGGATTGGCCATCGGAAGAACCCCCAATTCCTGGAGCATCAGAAGCAGTACTCCTCGCGAGGCCATTGGATTGGAGATGGGTGCCCGCTTCGCAGTCCGCTTGGAACGCTTTCCTGTGTCAATCGAGTGGGAATTTATGATTGCTTCAAATATTCTAAACAGAAAAAACTTATATTTATTCCTTTAGAAATATCAGCATTGCTTAATGAAAAAAGCGCTTTAAAAATTTCAGTTATTTTTCTGAGATATATTCGCTGTTAAAATCGTATTTGAATAGTTGGTCTTCATTCGCTTAAAATCTTTGATTGATAAAAAACAATTCAGAACCCAAATTCTGCACGTCCCCTGGTGTAGGTGAGGCTACCAAAGTCGTCTTCTCGAGTCATTCCTACGCGATTGGAACATATTGTTTCTACGCTTGCGAAGAAGGATATGAAATGGAAGGCGAGCGGCAGAGACAGTGTGAAGAAAACGGACGGTGGTCCGGGAACATACCCACTTGTCATAGTAATTTGAAGTCCTAATTTTTTATAATAAGTTTAAAAATTGAAGAGAAAAATTGCGGTGAACCAGAACCATGGACTCAGGGTACGATCAGGATACTGAACGGAAGCACTTTATATCAGAGTGAGGTAAGCCATCGCATTTTTCTTCTTCGAATATCCAATATTTGTCAGACTTACCTAAAATGTTTGATTTAGGTAGAATACGTCTGCTTCGCTGGGTACCAGCTTCTTGGGGATTCGAAGCGCGTCTGTCAAGCTGATGGTACGTGGAGCGGTGCTACTCCTGGCTGCATAGGTAAATTTAGCCCGAGAAAAAGATATTCAGTGCATTATTTGAAAAAAAAAATTATTAACCATTTTAATCCCATTTTTTAAAAATATAAATACATTTTTTAAATCTGAAAATTCATCTCTTTTTAGAATTCGACTGTGGAAGACCTCCGAATGTAGCGAACGGAATGGTGTTCGTCGATTCAACGACTTTTGAATCGATGGCGAATTACACTTGTAATCATGGATATAGGCTGATTGGACCGGATGCGATTTTTTGCGGAGAAAAATCTGTCTGGGAACCATCGGCGCCGTTTTGCTATGATATTTCTTCTCTGAGAGAAATAAAGCCGGAGCCAGGATCCTCGAGTGCTACCACGAGTGAAAGCAATATTCTATTGGCGCTATTGGCAGTGCTACTAGTGTCTCTACTAGTTATGGCGGTATTTAAATTTTCGAGGCCTGGTATTAGCGGATCAGCGAGTATCAATGAAAAGGTAATTCAAAGCACCAAAGTCACTCCAAAAAATCGAAGAAAAGTCAGACTTTCGTCAAAATCCCTTTAACTACTCTAAAATATGAATGATAAAAGCATAGAAAACTGATCCTCATCAGAATCATTTTCAGTACTCCTCAAACGTGATTTATGCAACTCCCTCAATTCCCACTCGACCTGATTCTGTGGTCTATTACGCAGCGAGCTGTCAACCACTTGCTCAAATGGAGGTCCCACCGCATCTGTTGTCACTCCAACAATTACCTAATGGAAACATTCATGTCACTTTGCCTATAGGTATTTTTCATGTTTATATTCTTCGGATTTATTTTTATTTTTCCTATCCACTATTTAACATTTCGTAGGTTTTTTTTCTCAATTTTTTACTTGTTTATATTTAGGACGACCGTTGGTTAGACCCGCCCTACCAACCTTCGCCCCGGTTTCACCAACTCCATCTCAGATTTTGTACTCCTTCGATCATGAGCCAATCTATGATATACCGCCGGATGGGATTGAGATCAGGAAAGAGGTAATTTTTTTTAGACTAATTAAAAATGTTCTATTTAAAAAAAATATTTTAGGAGAACTACTACGAACACATGGACAACCCAATTTCGCGGTCCCCGATGACGTCAGCATCCGGTTCACAGCAGGCACTGCTACCATCTGGCTCACCAATGCCCCCTCCCCCACCAATAAGATACTTCCCAACTTAGGTGGTGCCGTTTTGGTAATTCTATCGTTCTTCTTATAGAGGAAGTCGAGTTTAACGAAATGATACTAGATTAGGGTATTTTTTTTTGTTTTTTTTAGATTTAAAAAATTGGCTTTTCTTCTGGACACCTAAAAATTTAGTATGGTTTTGTAGAATAAGACTTCCGTTATAAAATAACGTCAATTTTGTATACCTTTGAGATTTTTAACTATTTTATTCTGTCGAATTTCCTGATACTTAAAATTTTTCAGCCCAAAGTCTTTCTCCTTCCGTCTTCTTTCTTCAGGTACTAATCGAATTCGAACCAATTTACGCCTAGATTTCCCATTTGATGAAAGAATTTCCTTATTATGTCGAAAAAAAAACTTTGTATTATCGAATATCCTGGCTTTGACTGAAAAGGGGAAGGGGCCTGAATTTTTTTTGCAAAAACTTTTATCTATGTCTTGACAATCGATGATACAATGAAAAATGTACCAAATTTATATCACACAGATGCCATACTATTGTCTCTTATGGTTCAACGGGTTTAATCATTTTCTTTCAATGAGAATTTTTGGTCTTTCAAGAAGTTTTTCGTGTACTTACCTATCTTTCTCGAACAAATTAGGTAACTATGCCGGAATTTGTGTCTTTGTACCTATACATTTCACAAAACGCACACACAACTCGTAGTCTGTGATTAAATTTGTTTTTATTATTTTCTCGAGAAAACTCATATTTGAAAACCCGAAATTAAGCTAATTGTCATGTAAAAACGAATAAATTCAAACAAATAAACTACGTAACTTCACCAAAAATCGACAAAGGTACTGTAAATATGCGTTTTAGTGAAATGACGTTGGCAAAGAATTATAATTTAAGAAACTCATTGCTCAGGTACGATATGGTTTAAAGGCACATTAAAGTCATACATCGGTATGAAAGAGGTGCTTGTGGGGCTCTGTGGCACGGAGAGAGATACCAAACTCTGAAAATGATAGTCACTAACATTTTTGGTAAATTTGGTACCAAAATGGTACCATTCATACCTCAGCATCGATTGGTAAAATTCGACTTCGATCTTCACATCGCATTTCCCGTTTTACCTCTTTGCCCCAACAAATTAGATACCATCTGAAATTGGTTTTTGATAAGCTATCATAATTTTGACAATGTTACCAATTTTGGTAAGATTACCATTTTCGGTAAATATGCAAACTTACCTCGCAAAACTCTTACAACTGCTAAATTCATACAAGGGCCTCCATTTGATAATGCAGAGTACGGTAAAGACGAGTATAGCAGGCGTACTGAAATAAATGATATTCTCTATTATTTTCGAAGATGGGCTATTTTTCACTTTTGAATCTGGGGATTATTTAAGATTTTCCTAGGCACTTGTTGTCCCTTGAAAATGGCTAATTGCTTTTTCTTCCTTATTTTTTTTCTTGAGAGCAAAAAAAATTTCGTGCCATTCCCTAATTCCAAAAGACGCTATTTGGGACAAATAATAAATCTTCGAAAATAGGGCCTCCAAATCTAAGCTGCGTCGCATAAAAATTTATTCGTAGAGCATCAAAATTGGGACTTGGTCTAGTCCCGTGGCACTCGATATCAGGCAAGAAATCTACATTAGAAGGTCGCATTAAGAGACATAAATTTTGAAAGGAAAACAGAAAATTGGGGTTTTATATAAAGAAAGGGTTGAGCTCGACAAAAATTTACTTTTAGCACTTTTTAAATATAAATTTCCATTTAAAGATTGGATCTTCACAATATTTCTAACTTTGTTTCATGAAGATCAGTTTTATTCTCAGAAAAAATCATTCTTTTTAGGTGAAAATTGATTATTTATAGGGCGAGGCTTACCAATAGATAAAAATAATGCAGGGCACTGCAATGGGCGGGTCTTCCTGAGCAAGTGTTTCATTCGAGTTCGCTGCAACTAGAGACGGGTTCATCCATTCAAAGCGCATCACATCTTGCACAGACCGTCATCTAGAAAATCGCGTTGGAAAAAATTAACAAAAAACCATTTTAAATAAGACAAGTTATTTGAATATCTAGTACTAACATGACGATCATCCTTCGATACAAAGTAATATTGAAGATTTAGGAGTTTTATATATCCAGGGATTTGTTAAGTTAGAATTTAATGAGTAGAGATCTTTAATGTTTAAAGAACTTAGAAGTTATTAGGATTAAAATGTGATGATTTTTAATAGGTGAAGATTTTATATATATCCGATATTTCAGATATTTGAGATTTTCATCAAAATAAAGACGCACGGACGCGTAGGCCTAATTAGTAGTTAGACTTCGAAATGCGAAATCTGAAGAATGAGCTCAGAAAGAAAGGGGGAATAGGACTCGTTAGGAGATATCAAATGACCCTGTCCCATAAATGAGAAGAAGCGAATTAGAAGATTGCGGATATGCAAGACGGCATTGTTTTTTATGCTTCAATATGTGGAGAGAAATTTGATGAAGGCAGAAGAGTTTTCAATGTAAATTCGATCAGAATGATGTAATCATGTTATCGGGGGTAGAGTTCATTTTTAGAGATTCATACAAGCTAGAGAAGCTAGGATGGAGTAAATTTGAAAAAGTAGTGAAGATCAGTTTTTCTTTATGACCCTGTATTTTTACCAAGAATTTCCGCTCTTCTCCAATTTTCTCGCTTCTTATTCCTCTATTTCCATACTCTCTCACGCCTCTTTTCCCAAAGATATCTAGCTAAAACGAGATGGAGTGACAGACGACTTTGGTATAGTGATAGTGCGTTAAGTATCCTCGAGTCACTCTAGGCAAAGGTTTCAACACTCTTCTTTGCAACAAGTTTTGCATATTTAGTATTGCTAGGTGAGAGATAGACGAAAGTGAAGAGATAAATAAGAAACGAGAAAAATTGGGTGAGCGGAAATTTTGTGAGAAATACAAGGTATTTCCAGATAATGGCTACCCAAATGAAAACTTCCGTGAAGATCAGCTTTTTCTCAAAGCTATATGATTTAGTAGGATTACTAAGTATCTCAAATACGGCACAGGCTATTAGAAAAAAAAAACTTCATAAGAATAATTGGATATGATTTTTGAAATTCTTGAAAATTTCAGGACTTCCTGAAAATAACAGAGGAGAAACGTCTATGAAAGACGACGTGCGGAAGATAAATGAGAGGGCGACACAAAGAGAGAAGTCAGGATGGAAAGGGAAAAAGAACGAGAAAAAAAGAAATAGTATATAGAAAATGGAAAGAGAGATATAAAGAAAGATAAAAATAGCAAAAATAAGAGAAAGAATCAGAAAGAGGAGGAATAGTATGAAGAATGGAGAGAAAGAAATAAATAAGAAAAAGGACATGTGCAACTAATACTAGAAAACAAATATGCAAAAGCTCATGCTTACTACTTCTAAGGTCATCAAGTGCCATATCTCAGGCGATATTGCGTGATTGAAAAACAATGAGATTCTTCAAGATTACGCTTTATTCATCGAGAGAGAGAGGCTATAAAACAATAGAATAGTCAACTTCAGGAGTTTAGGTTCCAGGTTTATACTGTAAAAATGGTAAATGACGTTGTATGAAAAATAGCACCGAATCAAAAATATTTTCTAAATGACACAGAAGGAGGGTTTTGGGACGAATCAGCAAAAAGCGGAAAGAATTGGGATTTGTAAATTTCATGGTCTAAAAATAATCGAAAAAACCTCTGAATTTTACAGAATGTCGCCAAAAATAGAGAACTTCGTAAAGTTCAGAGTCTAAAATAGTATAGAAAGGGAAAAGGCCACGAACTACAAAAATCCCCAAAAACGAACAAGCATACAAAAAGAGATCGAGTCAATATGATAACAAAAAGAGAAAAGAGATCATTTGAAATTGGTACCTAGGGCCAAAATTGCTTTGGTCAAATGGCTCGGTGACTCAGAGCGAAGGACGGGCATCGATTTTGTCGACGGTCGCGTCCTGGTTCAAATTCGTCACCGTCAAAATGGCCTTGTCCAGTTCCTGGAAAAGAGACCAAAATTGTGAAGAGATCGTTTTTACGAAAAAGAGATTCTTCCTCACCTTGTCATGGTCAATCGGCTTGTCGCTGATGACGGTGACGCGCAGCTCGACGTGAATCTGCAAGGGTGAAAGTTTCTATTTTTCAAAAATTCAATTTTTGTCAAAATCCCCCAACCTTGGACGCGAAGTTCCTGCCGTTCTTGTAGGTGAGCGTCTCTACGGTTCTGTCGCCGAACTTAACTCTCTTAGTGTCAATCAGCTCCAGCTGGGTTTCTTCCTGCAGACTGTCGCCGTTCTGCGACATTTCCTCGGCCGTGGTGACGCTGGCCGGCGACTTGGCCGTCCTTCTCAGACCGTCCAGGCGGTACGACATAGCCGGTGAGCCGACCTCGCTGTGCGGATTACCGTCGTTGTACACCGAAGAGTTGGCAGAGTGCTCGTTGACTAAAGGTTTTCTCATTATCAAAAAGAAGTCGAGAAAGTCTCGATATCTTAGGTTCAGGAAATATTGCGTTTTCTTGGCTTGATCGCCAATAGTAATTATCGAGTTGCGAAAAGTGCATTGAAAAAGTTAACAAAATCTACATTTTTTTCTTTGTTTATGCCATCGTTTCAAAACTAATCATGAAAAAATATTTTTGAAGATACGAAGAATCACCGTCATTGAGCGACGTGGTCATTCTCTGCTCTCTGACCACATTAGCCTGGCCGTTGGTTTCATCGAAGAGCTGCAGAATGAATAGTTTTTTTCTCGAAAATGACTTTTTTTCAAATTTCCAACCTCCGATGCGTTTTTCTTCTTGTTCCTGTTGCTCTTCATGAGAGTGCCGAATCGCTCAGTGCCCATCGCGAACAGACTCTTCTTGGCAGGGGGCGCGTCCGTCTCTTCCGGCTCAATCAATCTTAAGTACAACGAATAACGAGGGGTGTTATATATTCTATCCTCACTTTGCCTGGATTTCAGTACGTCTTCTTTAAAACCAGATATAATTTCTTTAAATTTGATCAGATAGATTTCATACTTTTTTCGAAATAATTTAAAATCGACAGTTTGCTAAAATTGTTTTGAAAATATCGGCAAGTTTTGTCGACTAACCTGAAGTGGGTGTGATGCTCGACGCAGACCTTGAAGACCCTCTTGGAGTAACGGAAGTCCTCCATTTTGTAAGACACCGTCGCCTCTTTGGGATTCAGCTGAAAAATGTGAAGATCAGCTCTTCATCATAAAAAATTTCAAGATTCTATTTTTTATGCGAAGATATGTCTCTTTTCTTCCAAATGAAAATCATTTTTTCTCCTCGAAAGACCGAAAAAAATCGTTACCTCCCAGGGTTTGACCTTGATGGAGAAAGTAGCCCTTCTGTACGAGATCTTGACGATGTTCTGCCAGTTGAACTTGCTCATGCGCACGCCGTCCTTGTAGATCGAGATGCCGTGCGCGCCCACACCAATGTCCACGTCGTCGCTCTTCGTGTCTTTCGCCTTGAACATCCAGATTCCATAGGTCGGCAGGTCCTTGCAGATTTCCAGGTACTTGATCAGCGCCTCCTCGTTGGAGAGTCCTCTGAAATCAGCCATTTCGGAATTTTCTAGAAGATTACAAGATACTGTTTTTTTCTAGAACTTCCTACCGAAAAATGTCTGAGAACATTCAAAATCAGTATTTTACTAATTTCTACGGGAAGGACATGTTCTAGAACATCAAAAAAGTCTCTTCTAGAACGATAAAAATATATTCTAGAACTTTTCTATAACCTGTGCTGCTGATGGATGCTGGCAATGGCGGCGGTCATCTGCTCGTTCATGTCAGGCGTGATTTTCGCCGTTTTCAAAAAATTAGCATAGGCCTCCGAGCCGATCGACGCGTCACCGAACTCAGCCTGAATTTTTTTCTTGAAACTAAAAAAAAGCGGATTTGAATATTCACGATCATCGAATTTTTAAACCAGAACTAGTTTAAAATAAACTACCTGCGCAGCGAAAGAACCGAGTTGAGCGTGCTTGTTCAGCGTCATGGGGAGTCTGCAAAAATAGTTGATTTTAAGGACGTCATATTAAAAAGGCGTTATAAAATAAAAGAACAAATGATGACGTCTTTCAATCCTTATATCCGTTTTTAAAATTTTGATAGGCTATACGTCATGACGTAACATTTCTAAAAGGAGTCATAATTGAATTTTTCACCTTCCAGTCTGGATGTCCCTTCTGAGCTGCAGATAGACGCACTTGCGCGCGTGGACGTCGTCGAGTTTGTTCGGCTCGACCGGGTAGAACTTCACCTCGTACGAGAATGCGTAGGGCAGGCCTGAAAACATTTGATTTTTCAAAAAGGCGTCAAAAAATTAAAATAATGCCTCTTAAAATGATGTCGTAATTTTTACAAAGAAAAGAGCACAAGGGCGCCAATTGTGAAACGTTATTTTAAGATAACGTCATGATGTCATCTTCGAATTTACCCTTGAGTTGCTTGCTGATCTTCTTGTCGTTGTAGAGCCAGTGACGGATGTTGGATTCGTCGTAGAACGCGAGCGAGAAGTGTGAGGCGTCATCGATCTCCAAGTCGCCAGACACGCGACGGAACAGTATCTCACCCGTGGCGTCCTTCTGAAAATAAAAGGACGTTATAAGAGGCTTTCTAAGAATTGACCACTAGATTTTTACAAGTAGGGCGTCATAAAATAAAATGTCGAAAAGTTTTTTTTTTTTTATCTTAAACTAGATTTTTAAAAGGGCGTAAGGTAAGTGACGACGATTTTTAGAAGGGCGTACTGGAATCTCATAGCTAATCTTCCTGTCGTCTGGCAGGCGCACAACCACCTCCTTGATCTTCATCTTTTTCAGCAAGTTTGTAGAATCTGAAAAAAGTAGAAATATTGAAACAAAATATAAAAAAATGCAAATATTAAAATCATAAAAGTGCGATCTTTGAGCAAAATTGGGGGATTTCGATGAAACCTAGGAAAATCGATATTTCCGGCATCAAGTTCGCGAGATTTTCAAAGTTTACAAACATGAAAGTGAATTTTTGAGTCGAGTTTTGCATGAAACTCGAGCTAAAAACGAGAAAAAGTGAGCGGATTATGAAATTTGAAACAAGTGGAGTTTTGAAATTTGCGAGCGAAGGTGATTTATCTCCCGTCATTTGCGCTATTCGCGTTTTATCATTCTGTTTGAAAACTGTTGATTTTTGATGATTTTTCTAATTTTCAGGTGTTTAGCAGCTGAAAATTAGCATATTAGCGTGAGGAGGGCTAGCGGTAGAAGGTAGGAAAATTAAAACTTTAGAAATAGCATTTTTGTAGTTTGAATAATTGTTGGATTTCTTAAGGTATAGTCTTTCAGAAACTTTTAAATGGCGTCCCGTGGCGGTGCGCGAGCGGCCGGTACCGACGGCACGGACTTCCTCCACAGACAGCAGGTAGCGGCGAGGTATCAGCAGAGGTGAATATGCTAATTTAAAGAAGAAAGTCGCCTGAACGATTTGATCTCTATTTTGTTCAGCGCCGAGTACAAGACGATTCTGAAATGGCTCTTCGTGCCCCACGTCTTCATTCTCATTTTTATGTGGTTAAAGGTGAGACTTTCAGTTTTTTTTCATAGAAAAGGTGCATTTGAAAATGTTGAAATGACGAGACATATGACTGGGATAGAAGGTGAGCATATTGAGAAACAGTCGGAACAAAATAAGTCTCGTCTTTTCATTGTTGCCTAGAAAAACACATGCTTTTCGGAACCATTTTTTTTATAAACAATCTGCGATCCTTTCTCTATGAAAAATATTTTTAAAAAATGGAATAAATTTCAGATCGGCTCCGAAAATGCCAAATTCTACTACCAGTGGCGGAGCCCGTTCTTCGAGCGACTGGCCCTGCCCTCAGCCATGCCCTGGGAATATGTCTGGTGCTTCTCGTTCGTCCCCATCATCTGTGCGCTCTGTGCCTTTCCGAGGAATAATGTAGGTTTTCATGAACCAATAAAGATCGCTTTCTTTAGAAAGAAAAATAAGAATTTTGTAGAGTAGAAAAAAGCTATATACTATACTACATTTTAGTTATGATAATTTTGATATCTCTAAATAAACTAAAATAATTTTGCTCCTTTTGAAATTTATTCCAATTTTCAGGTGGTATTCATCAACTATCACTACTACGGTCAGTTCTGTTTCGGCGTGTTCCCCTGCATGATCGGGTTCGGCCAGCAGATGTACGAGGCTATCGACTACTACTATTTCGGCAACGAGAATACGCCCACTTTTAGGGTGGGCATTTTTTCATTTTTAATAGAAGACCGTTTGTATAATTTTATGAAAGTTCAAAAATTTGATCTTTTCCTCATTACTTGACGTTGTGAAAGATGGAGAGATTCTAATTTATTTTATTTTTCAGGGCACCTTCCCGATGGTGTTCATCTGGTACATTTTCATCGCTATCGCCCTGCAAATCCACGCCTTCGCGATGTATTTCTCGCAGAAATTATTCGAGGCCTGGGAACCCATGAAGAAAAGGGATTAATGAATTGATTCCTTTTCCTGGGAAGAGACCAACTTTTAACTGAGATCAAATTTTTTAAAGAGATCAAAATGAGCCAAAATTCCTTAATAATAGACGAATGATGCTTTTTGGTAGTATTTTTAGTGTTCTAGAAGAAAGTATTCAATTGTTTAGAGATTTGTTTTTTTCTGAATTTTTATGGTGCCCTTATACAAATTCTTCGACTCGTTGTGATGCAAATTTCTATGATTTTTTCTTTTTTTATTTATTGTTATCGAATTTCTTTGGTTTTTAATGTAAAAAAGCGATCTTAAATTTGTAATTTTTCCATGAAGATGAGACTATACGGTTCTAAAACCGTTAATATCTTTATTTTTTCACTTTCTGAATTTACTTTCAAAAACCTAAGGGAAACGTTGTTAAAATAATTTTCAAATTTTAGGAACCCCAAAACCGTTCAAAAATGTTCAAAGTGCGTGACGAATCGAGCGAGTTGGACTACGAGAGAGGCGGAGAGCTCGGTCATCTGCCCGTCGAGAATTTCCAGTTCCCCATGCCGCCTATGGGCATTCAGGTAAAGACTTTGAGATTACTGCAGAATTATCGGTTTTGGAAAATTTGAAAAAAACGGACCAAATTAAATTCCTAAATTTGGAGAAATTTTATAAAAGTAATTTCTTGAAATAATTCATCAAGCTCTTCTAAACTGAAGCATAAGCACCTTTAATCTTTTTTTTAAATAAAGAAAATAGTTAGAATTAAAATTTGTAAATTTAAGCCGAAGGAGTTCATCTCCTCCCACTTCGGGCCTGCCGCGAAGAACCTGCAGTTCCGTAAAGGCACGACCACTTTGGCGTTCATCTACGAGCCCGCCACGCCCAACGACAAGGGCGGCATCATCATCGCCGTCGACTCCAGGGCTAGTGCGGGAGAGTATATCTGTAAGACTTTTTATTTTCCAGTTTAAACTTTTTTGTCATATTTAGAAGGGTAAACTTTGACTTTTTATGAATCATTAACTTTTTTCCTGGAAAAGGTGAATATTGAATCGATGAAGGATTTATGACATTTTATGAAGACGGCTTTTTTTGGAGATTAGAGATTTTCAGCCTCGAAGTCGGTGATGAAAATTCTGGACATTGGAGATAGAATGGTGGCGACAATGGCGGGCGGTGCGGCCGACTGCCAGTTCTGGACCAGAATTGTCGCCAAATATTGCAAGTAAGGCAAATTACAATAATCTATAAGATTAATTTTCAAAAAGAAAGATTTCTATAGCTATATTTTTTTGAAAAATAAACGATCAAATTTGATAGAGAGAAAGATTTTCTTGTTTCCAGTCTGCACGAGCTCCGCGAGAAGACCCCCATCACGGTCAGTGCGGCGAGCAAGTACTTCGCCAACGTCCTTTACAACTACAAGGACCATGGACTGTCTGTGGGCTCGATGGTGTGCGGCTACGACAAGAAAGGCCCTCAGATTTTCATCGTGAGTCTAAAAATAGCTCACAAAAGAGGAGATCAGTCTCTAAAAACGATCAAATTTAGGTGGATAACGCTGGCGACCGCAGCCCGATGCGCTACGTCTCGGTCGGTTCTGGATCGCTGAATGCATACGGTGACAAACCAAATAGAAGAAGACCGAAAATTGTAATCTTCAGGAATCCTGGACACGAACTACAAACCTGTGATGACGGACGAGGAGGCGAGGAAGTTGGGCAGACGCGCCATCATGCACGCCACGTACAGAGATGCAGGATCGGGAGGAGTCTGCAATAGTAGGGATTTTTATTATTGAAAAATTACTGTGGGCCTTCACATAAGTTCCATTTCACTTTTGACATTTTTAAGTTCACTATTTCTTTAAAGCGCGAGATGATTTCTCGGGAGACGAGAATTTAGAAATTACTGTAGCTTTTTTATAGAATTTTCATTCGCTTTCCTAGAAGAAAGGATATATACGATCCCATTTTTACCTCTAGAATAGGATATTCTTTAATCTGAGGATATATGAAATCCCCCTTTTAATTCCCTATCTTTAGTGGTGCACATCACTGCGGACGAGAAGGTCCGTCTACCGCCTCTCGACGTCTCGAAGTTGTGGTATGAATTCGCTGCCGAAGTCGGCAAGGACATCGTCTACGAGCCGCACGACGAGTAGAAAGGGGATATATCGAATCCGGATATATCCAGTCTTGCTTTATCAGGTGTTCGTAGAAATTCTTTAAAATCTTTAATTGAAGATGAGTTTGACCATTTATCAAGCTTTTCTTATAATTTTATGAGCCCTGATAGAGTTAGAGGGATATGTGAAATTCTCCGAACAAGTTCATTTATTTATTGATCTTTTCTTTTAAAATATTCTTTTTATCGTTTTTTATGTGAAAATGTAACTTCATCATTTTTTGCGCCCGGTTTCTGGAATAAAACGTTTGGATTTTAAATGTTGTCACGAGGATATAGCTAGACTAGGATAGGAATATATGATATCCTTTCCGAAGACGAAAAGATATAGCTAGTGATAAAGAATATTAAGGGTCACGAAATCCCGTTTCTACCATCTCTTTCCTTATCAGTTGATAAGAAGTGATCATCATTTGTAAACTTTCCATTTCCAAATAATTTCTCTAAAAATCTTTTAGAAAAAAACCTACAGTAATCCAGAAAATAAACCGTTCTTTCTCTCCCTTTAGCATCACATGCTAAGAAAAAACGGCTTGGCGTTTACAAAAATCACCTGCGTTTCGTAAAATTCACTAAATTATGTGATTTTCCGATTTTATGCTAATTTTCTTATTTTTAGAGCGAAAGACGGGTTGTAGCTGCTCAGCCGGTGGTGTAGCGGGTTAGGAGTTGATCGGAAGATGAGCGGACCGAAGGAGAACCGTGTCTTGGCGAGGGTACGAATTTGATCAAACTTATTTTTTCGGCGAAAATCATCGAGTTTAGTCTCAAAATTTCTTGTTAGGAGCGACAATCTTTTTGAAATTGTTATCATTTTGAATTTGTAGAATGATAAGGATGCCACTTGATAATGACGATATAAAAGTCCCATTTTTGGTAGCCATACCATTTTTGCAGGTGGTTCTGGGACACGAATCTACTCTGCTGGACACACCGGACGTCAATGGAATGACCCATCGATGGACGGTATTTGTGAGACCCATTTGTGCAAGTGGTTGCAAGTCCTTTCCCGACAGGGGCCTTATTCGAAAGGTAACATTTTTTCTGAGGATATATGGTAAAGGATAGGATGTAAAATGGAGGATATACAACACAGAATATTTGAAAAATTGATTTTCGATTTTTAGGTCGAATTCGATCTCCATGAGACCTTCCCCAACCCGCATCGGATCATTAAGGAGCCCCCTTTCGAGGTTAACTAAAAGTTTCCTCATTTTTTGACTTGTTTAAAATCTTCCAGGTAACCGAATGCGGTTTCGGCAGCTTTTCCCTGCCAGTGACGGTGCATTTCAATACACCCGGACCTAAGGCCTCATTCAAAACGCAGTACGAACTCATTTTGTCTATGGGTTAGTTTTTTTCGTCGAGAAAAATAAATAAATGGAATTTTCAGAAAAATACGCCTCCAACGCTCAGGATTTCGTCTGTGAGTTGAGAGATGTTTCCGATTCTTTCCTAGAACAAATCGCCAAATACTGCCCCACGATCAAGAAGAAAAAGAGGCCTTCGGGTATTGGCTTTTGTTTTGTTTTAATTTTAGAATGAGTTATTTTATTTTGAAGTTAATTTTTTATTTTTACTCCAAGGAGTCGAATTTTACTTTCAAGAAGTTAAATTGGAATGCTTCCTTTCAGGAGAAATCGACAGTCCTCCGCCCCCGATTCTACCGCCCCCACCCCCGAAAATTGCAAAGTTTGAGACCAGGTAAAAACTCTGAAAGGGACAAATATTTTCGATTTTTCAATCAAAACTTCAGATCCGAAACCCCCGACTCGATAAAGAAAGAGAAGAAAAAGAAAAAAGAAAAAGAGGTGAAAATCAAAGTTGAAACGGACTCGGACAAAGACGACAAAAAACCAAAGAAGTTCAGCAAAGATAACTTCAAGGTTTGGTTTTTTCAACCCTTAAAAATTGAACTTTTTTTACAGAAAGAAGAAAAACCGGAGAAAGAAAAGGAAAAGAAGAAAGTCAAGGAAGAAAAGGATAAATCCGGCCATCAGAAGGAGCCGAAGAAGGAGAAAATTGATGTAGGATTTTCGAATTTTACCAAAATTCAATTTTTTACTATCTTACCAGAAAAAGTTACCATTTTACCAGACATTGCCGAACAAATTCTATTGCAGACGACAAGCCATCGTCCTGAAAGTGTTACCTTGAACTTTGCCTCTGGGTCCTCGAATTCTGAAGCTGGTTCGAGTTTGGTGAAGCCCTCCCTGCAGAAACCGCAGGCCCCGATCAAAACCAATAGCAAGAAGGAGAAATCGATTACAGTATGCTAATTTTATGATATTCTTTCAGAAAATATCACTTTTAAGACCTTTTTCATGGAGTTTTGTACAAACATTTTATGCGAAGAATAAAAATTTAAAGAGTGACCTCATAAAAAAAAACCCAGGACTCTTCCCCCTCGACCATGATGACGTCATCGTCGTCGGAAAGGAGTTCGGTGTCCCCCAGACAAGGGAATACGGTATCTTCTGGAAGCACTCAGGTTACTGCCGGGGAAATCACGAAGAGATTGGAAGCTATGAAAGACGAAAATATGATTTACAGGTGGAACATTTTTTAGAATAATAACTCAAAAATTGATGATGTTGAAAATTTTCTCATAATTCGATTTTTGAGTCAAAGCGAATAATTTTGAAAAGGACTTGCTTCCTTTTCCGATCAAATTTGACAAGAAAAAGAACCTTAAAATTAAAAGTTTAATTTAAGAGTCTGTGAATTCATGCTGTCCTCCCCTCAAACTGGGTCTATGCTCAACGTCTCTTCCAAAGTCCTATCCTTCGATTTGAGTGGAGCCGATTCCACGGCACTTTCGAAGATCCATCGGCTTTTGTCCGGAGAGTAATTTACACTAATCCAAATCCAAATTTGTTCATATTTTTACTATGACAGCCAGTCTTAGCCCCTATCCTTCATAATAGTGCTTACAGTAATTCATTTTCATAGTGACTTATGTCGTATAAATCCGCTTTGAGCCCCTATCCTTTATAATGGAATAATTGTGCTACTTACAGCAGCCCTCGATATTCAAATTGTAATAATAGCTCTTTTGGGGTGTATTTTATCGTGGAATAATCTATTTATCGTATTTATTTAATTTTCTACTCGCAATAGAATTTGATTGTTTTATTCAACAACTCGATGGCTTAGTACATAATCTGTCTAGCAATTTGGAACCTGTACAATATATACTTTAGATATCGTAATTTTCAGAAATTACGGTAATCGCTTAGTTGTTCCACTTTTCTTCCAGTTCGGGTCCTATCATCTATTTTTCCTGATAGTTTCATGCTATTCAATTTTTCTGATTTTTTCTGGAAATTTTCGTCATTTTTTCGTTTTCATAATTTTTATCTCAAAAGTGACCGAAATTTTCAAAAAATCATTTTTTCTATTTTTATTTATCGCTAAGTCTTTCGCTTTCGCTTACTCGAATTCCCTGCGCCGTTTCAACTCTTCCCACCGATTTTCGCGAGTTACGGTGATTTTTGCTCCTATTTTCTGTGATTTTCTTTCCATGATGCCCTGTTGATTATTTTTGTGTAAAACTAGCGCCGAATATCTATCTTCTCCGGAATAAACATTTTATTCAACGTAAGTTGTCGAAATTACGCTAAACATAGCGAAATTTGCCAATTTTCAACGCACAAATCGATAAATTTTTGCCCAACGCGATTTATCGAACTTACGCTCGAACATCACTCAGTTTTCAGCTTTCTTCAAAAAAAAACCGTCGATTTTCGCGTCAAAATGCGGGTGCCTTTGTTGCCGACGCCCAAATCTCGGAGGGAGGGCGTCAAGAAAAAGGACGAATGGGTTCGACCGCCCTCGAATGTGGAATTCAGTCGATCCGACGAAGGCAGAGTCACCTATCAAGTGGTAAATTGTAAAAAAAAACGATTTTCATTGATTTTTCAGCCATTTAAAGAAATTTCTTTCCTGAAATTATTGATTTTTTCGACTTCCAGGAGCCCAACGGGCCTGTCTTCGAGACGTGGCGCAATCCGACGAAGCTGGATCGGCTCAAGTCGCTGAAATTCGTCAGCAAAAATTCCAAAGGGTACTTTTGATGGGAAAACTGAATTTTTAGTCCATTTTCTACAGAAAAAGACGTTTTCGATTTTTAATGATTGATCTCTGTTATGAAAAAAGGTTTTCTTTTCAGAATCTCCAAAGAGAATGATCACTCTGTTAGCACGAGAAAATGGTCGTTCCTGTCGAATTACGGCTATTCGGAAGATACTCAGAAAGGGCGCTTGGATCACCTCGTAGAGGGTGGGAAAGTGAAGGTGGAGACGGTGCATGAAAAGAAGATACCGAGGTCAGGATTTTTTCTAATTTTTGAAAAGAAGTCACGGATTTTTCAGCCTTCTCGACAACATTTCTCTCGAAAGTATGTCCCCCGAACATGAGGATTTCAATGAGAAGGAAGAGAACGAGGATTCTGAAAGAAGCGGAAGTTCTGGAAGCTACGAAGTAGGATCTGAGGAGAGTTGCAGAAAAAGTCCCGGAAAGATCTCCGAACCCGAGTTGAGCCCCGAAGACACCATCCAGCTGTGCAAGTACATGGTCGCTAAAGGACAGCAGCATGTGGGTTTTAATCCATACTCGAACATTGATCTCTTTCATGAATTTTGGATTTCTTTTCAAACATTTTTACTCTCTTTTCAGGCGTCTCTGGTGGCCGACGACGAACTTCCTTTCTACATCACTCAGCTCATCGACCTCAACGACCAACTTGGGAACTTGATCGAGAAGAATGAGAGGAAGAAGGAGTGAGTTTTCTCGAAGAAATCATAATCTCTAAAAGGGACCAATTGTTCAGCGACCTGAAATCGGTGCTCAAAGAAGAGGTGGACCAAATCAAGAAGGTGCACGCGAATTTGCCTCCTTTCCTGGAGCAGGCGATACAGATCAAGGACGACTATGTAACTGTGCAAAGTACTTTCTTTTTATTTACCTCATTTTTGGAATTATTGATTTTTACAATCATTCTAGCTTTTCTTTAAAAATCGAGATCTAGATTATCATAGGGCCCGTTCATACTTAGTTGCATTGCAACTAAGTATGAACGGGCCCATAGTTCTTCATCTGTTTCAGACTACAGCACCCTGCCCTTTCCTCTTCCCGATATGTCGGTTCCGCCTCCGCCGTTGCCGCTCCAATTCGTTCCGCAAGTTTCTGCACCGCACATTTCAAGTCCCATCAGCCCAATGCTGATTCAACCATCCCCGAGTCCCAGGTGACAAAATCTAACCATTTAAAAAATCATCGTTACGTTTCCCTTACTTCATTTTTAAAATTAAAAAAAAAACTATTTTAAAATTGTAAAGATTTGTTAAATCTTTGTTTCAGTCCTATAACGTTGCAACCATCTCCGAGTTCGGGCTCGAGCGCGAATTTATCGGCGTTCCTTACTCCCGTCGAGGAAATGATGTCGGCTCCGCAAGCGTCGCTCAATGTGGCTCAGAGTGTGCAACGTACGATATTTTTTTTAATTACCTTTCTCTTTAAACTTACCTTTCCTGAAGAGATCCGTAAATTTAGCTATTATTAAAGAAAACGCTTAAAAAAATATGGTTACTTATGCAAAATTTTAGGTGCTCCTATTCTCTCAACTTCAAATAACAATTCTGTCCAGCCTCTGGCGTACAATTCTGTTCCGGCCCCTAGTCTGCCAATCTCGACCTCGTCTTTGCAAACTCCGCCCATTCAGACTCCTCCCACTTCTGAAATTCCGGTAAAACCCGGGACAGATCCTATCCTCGGAATACTTCTCAAAATGATCAGAAAGGAAAATAGCTAGGGCCCTAATTATTGAAAGTTTTCAAGTTTCGTGTGTGTTTCCTCCCTTCAATTATTGTTTCGTAATTATGATCTCATTTGTATCGATTGTGTTTGGGTAATGAATATTTTTGTTGAAAAAAAAATAGATTTTTCATGAAGATATCTTGTTGGATGCAAGGTGACTATCTGAGACGATTGTTTTTCTTCTTTTTAGTTTTTAGAGTTCAGGCTAACTTTGGAAGAAGATCAATGAAACTTCAAGTTCAGGCCGTTTCGGAAAATCTGGCGTGATTTTTTCTTTTAATTTTTCTAAATTTTGTTTTCTTGAATTTTATCAGCAAATTGACACCCCGGTGTCTGCGAAAAGTGCATTTGAAAATCACGGGAATTCTTGGGGCCTCGAAAATTTTCGGATGTTTACCAAATTAAAGGTCGTTCTTTGAAACGTCCTTATCAAGAAGGGATCTATGAACTAGTTTTTTTAATTTTTATAAAATTTGCTGGAAAATGCTTTTCATATGCTTATTTATCTAGACGCTACAGAAATTTTTTTATAGAAACGAGAATGAAAAATCTCACCACTATTTTCAAGCCCCGCCCCCTTTTGAAACTGAATGTCAGAATGGCGAAATCTTTCGGAAATCGCACATGATACGTAGCGGTTTTGTCAGATACTCCAAATTTGTATAAATATCCCAGACGATTTTGTTTTCCGACGCTTCAACACGTGATGATAATTTTATATTCTCTTATCAGTCATAGTGCTGATAAAAGATGGCTTGATTATTAAAGGGGGTTAGAAGAGGCGTATGAAATGAGACCACCGTTTGAATCAGGCTACCCTTTGTTCAATTTGTCTCTAAATTTTCCAATTTTTGGAAATTTTAATTCGACATCTGATCAAATATAGATTTTTCTGCTAGAAATTTGGGAGTTTTGAAATTATAACTTCACTTTTGTTAAATTGCTTTTTTATTTTAAATTTAAAATCGATTTTTGAAATTTATGATATTGTTTAGGTAATCTACCGGACTTCCAAATGGGATACAATACCAAAACGAGACGAATCGCTTACAGCCCACCCCACATTAACCGGTCCAGGAAAAGGTCCTCGGCGACAGAGAAATTGAAGAAGGTTGGTCATTTTTTAAATAAAAAAAATTATTGTTTAGTTCGAGAAAACAAAATCTTGAAAAGCTTATGAAAATCTTGCAATTTTCTTTTCCAATGATGCTATGTTTTCTTGAGATTTGCTTATTTTTTTTTTCTAAAATCGTGAAAAATCGATCATAATAATTCAATTTTCAAATGAGATCTTAGATATCTTCTCTTTGTTCTTAAAAGGTTGAATTTAGGCGTACTTGAGTAAATCTCGCTTGCGATAAATGCGTAGTCTATATGACAATGGGTATAAAGTTCAAATTTTTTGGCTTTATTTGTGAGGCCGGTACAGTGTAGCGTTGTCTGAAATCAATTTGATCATTATTTGATGAAATCTTCCTAACTTTCTCATCGCATGCTTTAAAATAGACGCTCGTAATCGGCTGACACCACTTTCTGACAATGAGGCGTAGTTTTATGAGACCACATTTTCATTCATGCTTTGAAAGAACGAGGCTTTTATTTTTAGATAAACATGTCCAGGTCTATGTTTTTAACTTTTATTAAAAAATCCCGCTTCCACGCATTTTTCGCTTATTTTATCGCGATTTTCAATTAGCCCTGGAGAATGTTATCTATTCCAAGGATCTCTTTTCAGCAAAATCCACTCGATATTTTTCGATTTTCTCAAATATATCCGGTTTTTCAGGGACTTTTCAAAGTTATTCATTTTATTTTTAAAGTTTTAATTTCAGGTCGAGCAGGTTCGCAGAATAATGGACGAGCTACTGTTGGCCTCTCACTTAAAGTGGGTATTCGCCAAGAAAATTTTTTAAAAATAACCCTTTCTTTAAATTAATTTCATAACACTCCAAGAAAAAAATATATTAGAATTTTTCAAATTTAAAAATGAACAAATAAATTAAAATAACACAAAGAGACTTTTAGACGGATCGACAGCTCTGGTCGAGTACGCATAGCGACATCGCCAGTTGTGAGGGAAAAGCCGGCCTGTCCGTTCGTCGTCGTTCCTCCGGATGAGCCCAGATTCGAAGCGTTATTCACGAAGCAGAGGTATTCGGTGGATATCGGTAAAATTTACTATTTTATTTTTTATCCATTATTTTTGCTAATTTTTTGTATAATTCTTGGAAAATTCATGGGGTTTCAAGGCTAAATAGTTTGTAAAGGAGGAGATATTTGAGGATTATTGAAAGAAGTACAATTTTTAAAATTCATTTCTAGGAGGCACCCTCTGTAAAGTCGTGTATTCGACGATTTCTCGAATTAACGAAAACTCGGACGAAAAACCAATGGTCCTACTGAATTTTCGGAAATTCACGAGTATCGATGCCTGTATTCAGTTTTTGAAGGAGGTGAGATTTTATAAATTTGATTTTTTATTTAAAAAAAAAAACAATTCAGACCTGGATCCACAGAGAAAGCACGGATGTGTTGCACTGCACCGGTGGGGGTTCGTTCAAATACAGCGACCGATTGGAGCTCGAATTGGGAGTCAAGTGAGAATAAACTCAATTTTTTTTGATAATTATTTCAAATTAAAAATATTTTAAGATTTTTAAATAGTTTTTTCAAATAGATTTTGTTTTTTCAGAGTCAAAAAAACCGACGAAATGAATTCCCTGATTTACGGATGCGATTTTCTGCTCCGTCACAACGAAGATGAATCATTCACCTATCACCACGAAGCAACGGGAATCGACAAGTAAAATATTTATTTGTATCTTTTTCTTTACGAATTTGCTTTTTGCTAAACTTAAAGATATTATTTTTATCTTCATTATTTCGAAAAAAGGAATTCAATTATTTGATCACATATTTGTATAATTTGTAATTTTCTAGCCCCATCCATTTTCTCTCGAGCTCAAGATGATTCTTTCAGGTTCCAATACCGCCCTATCAACCCAGACACGATTTTCCCTTTTCTATTGGTGAACATCGGAACTGGAATATCTGTTCTGAAGGTGGACTCCCCGACCACGTTCCAACGAGTTGGGGGATCCTCGATGGGAGGCGGTGCCTTCATTGGACTGGGCAGTCTTTTGACGAGTGCGAAAGGTAGAATTGAAATATCACTGATTTTTTAAAAGGATATTTTTCTCCGTAAAATTCACAGAGAAAAAAAAACGGAATAAACTGTAATTTACAGATTTCGACGGATTACTGCAGTTGGCAGAGAGGGGAGATCATAGGCAAATCGATACTTTGGTGTCTGACATTTACGGCGGCTCCTACTCGAACCTGAATCTAGCTGCTGACCTGATTGCTGGAAGTTTTGGAAAGGTTATTTTATTCAGTTATTGTTATTTTTATTTTAAACAAATTTTTAACTTTCTTGAATTTTGAGACAAATATTTAATGGATTGTTTGAACAAAGATGATCATAAAATTGACAAATTATATTTTCTTTTCCTTCCGGAAGGATTTGGGTTCTTAATTTGTCTTTAATTTGTACAAATTCAGTGCTCCCGCCAACAATTGGATGGTAAGACAGGGCCAAAGGAAGAAGACATCGCGAAGAGTTTGCTGCTGATGATCAGTAACTCGATCGGGCAGGTAAAGATTTTACGTATTTTTATTTTTTAGAAGTAGGAAGGATAAAATGATTGAAAGAAAATTTTTTAGTAAGATAGAATTTGTTGAAATTTGAAATACAGACAAATTCAGATGGCAATGCTCTATGGAAATCGGTACCAAATGAAGAGGATCTATTTCGGCGGATTCTTTATTCGAAGAAACCCCATCACTATGAGGACACTGACATATGCTATAAATTTTTGGAGTCAGGTAGAAAAATTCTTAATTTGTCTGATTTTCTACGTAAATCATTCTTTTTTCGTAACCTTTAATATTTCGAAATTCATTAATTTTTGCTTTCTTCCCAAATTGACGAGACCTTTGCCTGTGTGATTCGCGCCACTCTGGGGCTTTATCGTCACTCGCGAGCGGCTGCGTGGCGTTTCTCCTGCGAATATGCATTATCTCCTCATTGCGTCAACTTGCACAACCTGATATAAGAGAAAATAGGAAGGGCGCGAATCGCACAGGCAGGGGTCTCGTTGGTTTGGGAACAGTACTAGTTCATCGATACTTTAAAAACGACGTCGAATCTGATCCAATAATAGAAATTAAAATGAATTATTTTAGGGTGCGATGGACGCTTTGTTCATGAAACACGAGGGTTATCTCGGTGCGGTGGGTGCTTTTATGGATGAATCTGAGGCATAATTGAATTTTTTCTTATTTTTCTAAAAGAAATAATTTTTGTGGTTTCTTTTACAAAAATTTCCGAGTTCTATACATTTTCGTATAGTTTTTCTATTCAAATTTAATGATTGATGAAGTCTCTGAAAATTGCCTGAAAAGTAATTACATTTTGAATTCCGTTTTTTATGCAAGAACTTTGAGAAAATGTGCATTCCCTTTTTATAGACATACCGGGTTGATTTTACCGTTGTTGATCAAATTTTAATTAACCATTTCTAGATGTTAACAAGCGTGCCGAATTTTGCAAAATTCGATTTTTGAAAAGTCACGGCACGATTTTTTGAAATTCCAGCAATTGTTGCATTTTATAAAATTGCTGTTCATATAGGTCTTTCTAAAAATATCCGCTGAAAAGAGGAAATACAGGCTCTTAGTAAAATGGAAATTACAATTTCAACTGTATTTCTTTCTTTTCATTTTTAGTTTCAGGCATATAGGAAGTTGAAGTGAAATGAATTTTTGTAATTAATTTTCAGTGAAAGATATTTGTATCTGTGATCGAAAAGAATAAAAATTGGAATTAAATAGAATACCGTAAAATCTAAGATAGAATTCCCCCATAAATGATGCCTTATCCTCTAATAGAAGCATATCGGCTTCTATTAAACGAATGTTACGATATATGAAATCCATTCCATCTTAAATCTCGATATCTCTTTTTCTCTTATCTGCCAACTTTTGTGGACTTTTCTGAGTGGGTGTGGTCTTTCTGCGTCATGGATTTTGTTTGAGAGCGAACTTTTTACAAAGGGAGTCTAACAGTCTATTGAAGTGGTTTGAAAAGATGAGATTTTATGAAAATTTCATTCTTTTAAACCTTTACAACTAATTGTAATATCCCCTAAAGTTAGCATATTTCTACAAAAATTACAGTAATCTTTGTTCTGCCTCTTTTCCTACCTTTATTTAAAGAAAGGTCAGAGACGCAGAGTGCTGCAAGAATTTCACCATTTCACTCATTGGACCCGTGCGAAACGCGCAGCGCAGTTTTTGAATATTTCATTTATGGAAAGAACATGAAAAATTGAGAAGAGAAAAGAAAAGAAAGAGATAGAGGGGCATTATTAGAGAGAAAAGAAAAACCAAAGCTCTAACTACTACGCACTTTTGCCATTCTTTTACGTTCATTTTTTCACTTTTTCATTTTTCTTCCTGCTTCTTTCTTTTTCACAATGCTACTTTTCCGAACGAGAATTATTCGCGTTTTTTGACGCACCAAGGCTCATTTTTGCTCGTGGTGGCGAAAAACGAAGAAATTGAATTTTTTATGCACGTTTTTCCGTCTTTCGCCTCGGCAGAAATTGATTAATTCGGCAATTTTTCACCGTCGGATAAATGACCGAGTTTAATTGTCAAATGGGAGTTTTGCGAATTTTTGACTGGACGACGTCATACGTTTGTTATTTTTACGTCATATTGTAAGTTTTTTTTACGATGAAGATCAGGAGCCTTAATTTTTGTTTAGATTTTTTAAAGTTGGACTTCGCTTAATTTAACGCTCTTCTATTAATTTAAAGGATATTTTAATTTCAATTTTACGGTAGCCTTATTTTTCCTATTTCAGAGAGATTTATGAAATAAGCGGTCAGATAAAATCCATGTTAACGCGTAGAGGACCGCGCTTCTGAAATTAGATTTGGACCTATGAAAAGAGTATTCAAAATTGAGAGAGAAAAGAAGCGAGTTGAGAAATAATATGAAAATTTTATAGAAGAAAAGATAGAGAAAGAGAAATACTATGGGAAATTTAAAAGAGATGAGAAAAAGAAAGAGTTCTAGGAAAAGAGTGTTTTCCCTGGAGAATTTGACCCTTCGCCTCTCCCTTTTAGAAGTAATCGTTGAGAGAGCATGATATTTCGAGAGTGTGGAAAAGAAGCAGAAAACAGATAAAGCTAGATTTCGGAGAGATTAGCGGGTTTGGAAATTATCTCTAACGATTTTCTTGGCCTATCTCTAGACATAGCAGAGAATTTTCATAGATTGAAAGTTATCTCAGACGGTTTTGTTTTAATATGATTTAACATAGGAGAAAATATAGAGCATTTAGAAATCTGGGAGCGAAACGATAAAACATCAGACTATGGCATCATTATTTAGAACGACACAGATGCCAGAAAGTGATTTTTTTTTCGAGATTTTAGAATCTTTCATTTTTATTGAAATTTCAAATGGTACATCTTCGCGAGATAATTGTCGCTAAATAACGCCGAAGAATTTATTCCGAAATGAATTTTTCTTTCTTTCTCTCTATCTTTTACTTTCTATCCCTAACATTTTCTGCCTTCCTAGCTCTAATTTTTCTATACTATTTCTCTTACTCTGATTCTCTAGCCTCTCCTTTCCAGTAGTCTTTCTCATAGCACTTCATCGACCTGTCTGTTGCAGTCCCTACTGCTCTGCCACTGGCCCCAAGGCAAAGCCCATAATAGCTCAGTGGCTTTTCTATCTCTATTCCGACCTCTAATTTTGCTATGCTATTTCTTCGAATTATTTTTCTTTTCCTATTTAATTTTAGAAAACTATTTCCAAGAATTTATCTTTTTTTCTATTTTTTCTTAGATTTATTCTAAACTTTTCATTTACTATTAGGATTTACTTTTCTTTCAGGTCACTTTAATTTCAGTGCTATTCCTTCATTTTCGATGACTTTTTCCTTAATTTTTCATTTACTATTTTAGGACATTCTGATTCTCTTAGTCCATGATATTTAAATGTTTTTTACTTCTCTCTACCCACTCTCTCTCTATACTAATTCTCTTTCTCTGAATCTTTTCCCTCTTAATTTCCCGTGCTATTTTGGGACCCCCTTACTTCTCTGTTCGTTTCTCGTTTTGCCACTGTGGCTTTCCTTACATAGGCCCTAAAATAATTACATTCGCCTTTTCCTGCTCCTGCCCTTCAGACTCGAGAGAATGCTTTTCTGCCTGAAAGAGAGCGGATTATAGCTCCGAAAGGCGGGGCCAAATCTGCGTCCCTAACCTGAACATTATTTTAGGATATCGATTTTAAAAAAATTTTCACGAAAATCAATTTTTTCTTTTGAACTTTGGACAACTTTAACTTTACGCTGAAAATTTTTACGGAGATCAACTTTTCTAGTTTTTGCACCCAAGCGTTTTGTTCATTTTCTGAAATTCATATTCTTCTCATTGAAATCCATCTGTATGTAAGAAATATGATCGTTTGAATTTTTAATACTGATGCTTCGCGTAGAAAATTTTAATTCCGCGAATTTTTCTGATGACAAAATGATTTTTTACGGCTAATTGAGACTTCACCCCCAAATTAGCCCAAAAATTGCTTCTGCCATTGGCTTTGAGTCCCGCCCACTCGTAAAAATCGACTAAATAATGATGTGCTAATTCGGTTAACAAATCAAATTAATTCATTAATCTTTCGATTTAATTTGAATTCGCGAGATTTTCGAGAAAAAGAGTTCTTTAAATCTAATTATATGTAAAAGATTGTCTCCGCTTAATTTATCATTCTTCTATCATGTTCGAAAAAATTATGTGAGAAAAGGCAGATCTTCATCGATTTCCAAATTTACAATTTTTTTAAAATCTAATTTTTAGCACTTAATACTTAACAAATAGTTCTAAAGTTGATCTTCATTCAAATTTTCAACTTTACCTCGTTTTTTTTTTTTATTTTTGTGCAAGAAAAGAATTGATCCTCATTAAAATTTTTCCTTTCTCATGATTTTGCAAGTTCTTCTGAATGAAATTTGTATTGTTTGAAGACGATATTTCTAAAACATTTTTTGTCCTGCCCATATATGGGGGTCTTTTCCCCTATATGGACGGCGATAATTTGGGCCTTCAGGCATATTGACGAGAGACTATGAAAATACAAGAGAGACCAGAGGCGCAGAGAAACGAATCGACAGCCAACGCCGGCTGGCATATATGCTCGAGCGGGGGTTTTCTTTCTCTTTCGTTCTTTCTCTTCCTCTCTCCTTTTCCCGCACTCTCTCGTCGAATCAATGAAAATGCTCCTGGTAGCCAGCTGCAGAGCTTCAAACGAAATAGCATTGAGGTGTTGGAAACGCAGAGCGAGAGAGCGAAAGAAATAGTATTGATTTTCGAGAGGGAGCGAAAGAGCGAAATGAAGCCCCGGAAATAGGACTCGGAAGCGAGAGACGGGAAAAGCAGGAGAAATAGTTAGTAAGGTAATGGTGTTAGAGAAGCAAAGATATATGCCCAATTACCATGTAAGGCATGGGAAAATATAAAGGGGAAGTTAGAAAGTAAAAGAAAAGGAGGAAATAGCGTGGGAAATTGAGAGAATTAGAGAAGGAGGGATATCTCTGTGTCTCTCTAAAGAGGGTGCTATTTCTTGAGCTTCTCTAACTCTTTTCTCTTCTCGTCTGTGCTCTCTTTATGTACAAGGCTATTTCGCAGAGCTGCCGACCGCCGCTCTAAGCCACACACACAGCAGCAGAGGCAGCATTTCTGCAATTCTCTTCCCGACAAAAACGAAGACGAAGAGGCGACATTATCAACCTCGATTTTAGATGGGCTTATCCGGGATTTTCCTTAATTTTTAAAAATATTTCAACTTACCTCAGATTTTTACCTGACTCGGAATTTATCACGGAATTTTATTTGATGTCCTAATTTTTACGAAAGAGGGCGTAAAATATTATCAGCATCGGTCTTGGAAGGACTTACCCGGGATTTTCGGCTGATGTCTAATTTGTCGGAAATTTTTAGATCTCTATTCAGGGTCCGTGAGATATCTTTTCTAATAAAAGGTCTTTCTAGATTTTCAACTGAATTAACTGAATTTTATCTTCGACCTTCAACTTACTTGAGTTTTTAGTTGACGTTATAATTTCTTTATTCATTAAATTTGGCGTCATAGATTTATTCTCGATCTTTATACTTCGTTTTCGAACTTTTTTTTCTTCAAAGAGATCATTTTGGAGCCTTTAGATATTGCTTCTGGATATGTGAAATCCGAAAGATGGGAGATTAAATTCAATTGAATTTCAGCAAAAACGCCCCCAATAAATATGTGTGTTTGATTTTGACAAAAAAAATATCTGAATGAATAGAATGGGCTGTTGGATTTCATATATCTATTTCTAAAAGATCACGTTGTTCTCCTCTTTTCAATTCATTCCACGCTTGAAAAAAGGGAGCCCCCTTTCTCGCGCACAATTTTACGCGTCCTTCCTTTTTCGTCGCTCCTCACTGCTGAAGGCAAAGGGGAAGAAGGAAGAGTAAAGCCAGAGCGTGAAAGGTGGACTCTTCCGCTCTTTCAAGCGCGGAATGAATTAAAAAGAGGAGAACGGCGTGAAGATATAGAATTTTGAATTTCTGAAACCCCCAATATTTATGATCATCATTCAGATAAGCCTCATGATATATTCTAGAAATATCGATATTTTCATTCTTCACTTTGTTCGCATTTTTCTTCATTGTAAAAGAAAAGGGGTGATTTTTTATTTATACCCGGATTTCATATATCCAAAAGAGACATCATATATGAAGTCCCCTTGATTTCATATTCATAGCCACTCTTTGCAAAACAATCATATCGTCATAGAGAGAATGGAAAAGGGAAAGAAGGAAAAAGAGATGATATTGATAAGGATAGAGAGTAAAGGGATATAAGGAATATATCGAATCCCATTATCTTTCTGCGTCTCTGATCTCTGCCCTCCGCTCTTTGACTGTCTTTCTAACGTTATTTTTTCTTTTCTGTCAAAATGCGCTATTCCTGAAACTAAGCATGACAATGTTTATTTAAAAAATAGCCTCTTAAATATTGAAATTTGAAACAGCGCGCCTTTAACTTGGGAGATCGATTTTGTAAAAATCGAGAAATTTGTGGAAAGTTGAACAAAAATCGATGAATATTTTGACGATGCGTCACTTCGTGCACGCTATTTTGATTCATGCTCTCAGGAAGAAAATCAATAAGGCGTTCAGGTTTATTTTTCGTATCTTAGGAAGTTCGAATTGTTTTGTTTATATTTGTATCCTTCTTCTTGAGAATTGTAGTTTTTGTCGAGAATGCATTCAAGACCTTGCAAAAATCGTCGTCATATTCGAAACAATTTCGAGACAATTTTCCTCAACTTCCATTTTCTTTCTTTTTTTTTTTGTTTCAAGATGCCTTTATTCAAGGTAGCTTATTTCTTCGGCAATTTTCTTCATCCAAGTCGATTGGGCCCTAGCTTTTCTCTGCTAGACCCTAGACCCTCTAGAAGCAGAGCCTAGAGCCTGGCTTAGGAATAGGCCGGGAAGGGGGGAAGGGGGGAAGGGAGGGAGGAAAGGGGGAAGGGGGCAAGGGTGCCCTCGCTCCATCGATCCACATCCCTGCTCTGTGCTGCAGGGGTCCGAGAGCGAGCAGGAATAGGGAAAGGGAAGGGAAGGGAAGGGAAGAAAAGAAAAGAAACAACCCCTCAGGCATAATACACCTCGACGAGAAGAAGGCTTCTAGAAAACCACCACCCTTAGTATTTTGAAAATATCCCGAATTTATGCTAATTTTGTTGTAGGTATCTTGAAATTAGTTCCATTAATGTTGTTCATTTATTCGAAAATTTCTTTATGAATAGTAAATATATGAAAGCTTGTCCTTATCGCCTCATCGTTGCATATTTGAAAATTCGCTACTTTATCCACTCTCTGAAGACCTGTGCATTTTCTTTCCCAATTCCTGCAAATACCGTTTCATCGAATGCCTTTGAAAATCAGTATTTGTTTTATCTCCAGATCATTTACCATCCGAAATAATCTCCAAATTTCGACCTCTTTAGTAGAACACGCTCTAGAAAAGGACGTCCCTATCTACTCTGAATTCGGAATCCCTCGAGGGTTCGCCCTCTTTTTCTTCCACTAAATCCACCTCTATCGCGTCTTTTTTTCTAAAAGGCACATTTATCTCCATTCCGGACCGATTCAATTTATTTTTTCTATCCGAACGCATATATTGATTTTAGACAAATATTTGCAACTGTTTCATTTCTTTTTTTTTGGAAACTTCACCTTTTTTAAAGTGTGCGGGCTTTATGAAAATGATTCAATTTATTTCAATGTTCTGAGTATTTATTAATTTTAGCTAAATATTGGGTCATTTTTTAATTTAAAAGGAACCGATCCTTTTTTCAATTTGTTAATTTTTTTGAAAAATCTGATTTATTTTGTCTCTGAAAAATCGATTATATAAAGATCTAAAAGGCTTCTAGAAATAACACATAGTAGTCATAGTTAGTCCTGGAAAAGCACCTGCATTTGTAATTTATAAGGGCTAGAAATTATCCCCGACGACTTTCGGTATCTATCTTTCAGCATAGAATTACAGATTGGATGCATATATCCTTAAGTTTCAAATCAATTTCAAAGCAATATTTCATTTTTAGCACCGCGAAAATTGTAAAGTAATAGGTCTTACTATGCAGGTGAATTTTCATGACGCAAGATTTTAGAGTTGCTTAGATTCAGATTTAAGACTAAAATAATATGTTCTAAATTTTCTCTATTCATTTTTCTAGCTGAATTAATATCCCTGAATTTTATATGCTTTTTCAACATATAATTGAATAAGACTAAAAATGAGGTCCACAAATTTCTCTTATTTTCAGAAATCATTGATTCGTAACAATAGGAGCTAATTTGAATACGACGGTTTTGAATCTTTATTTTTCTCCATTTTTATTGATATTTTCTTTCTTCTTTTCTCTCACTTTTATTTAATATTTCCCGAACATTTCAATATGTAACACTTGCGTGTTAAGACGAAATAAGTTGGAGGTCTGACCCGCGAATTTTGCTTCCGAGATCTAAAATTATTCGATTTCTCTTAAGATTTTCTATTTTTAAGATAACTTTTGCATTATTTCTAAACAAATATGCCCTTTTCATTTAAATTCAGGAAAATATTTCATATTCCATTTTTAGCTATCGATTTTCCTTCCATATTTTCAACCCTTATCTGTGATCGCATAAAATAATCCTATTTATTTCACACTTCGCTTCAAAAACTGTCGATTTCTTTAGTACCTTGTTGATAAACGTCGTAAATTTGTCTATTGAGAATTTGGTTTTGATCTATTTTAAAATGAAGTTCAGCTTTTTCCTTCAAAATTTCTCCTTTCTCAATGAAGCTCAAGTTATTTTTTTCAAAAATTGGCCTAATTTTTTATGAAGATAAATTTTTTTCTTTCAATGATTGATCTATTTTCCAAAATATTATCTCTTGTTGGCGAAGATCAGTCTCTATTTGATGAAGACTAGCTTTTATATCGAAGAAATGATTTATTTTTCAGGTTTCTAATCTCTTTTTCATAAATCCAATCCTATATATTACTCATATCCCTCAAAAGACACCGCATATTATTGACTTTGTTATCCATTTATGCTCGTTTATGTTCAACCTCTCTCTCGCGAGCTTTTGCTAATCGCCAAGCAATTACCACGTTAGTCTATTTCGTGCCTTAAATTATGATTTCGTTGCATCATCATCATTATTATATCATTTAATTAGGCTTAGTCTCTCTTGTATTTTAGTCTTTATGCTTTTGAAAATAGTGAAAATTTTCATAAGTTTCATGAATTTTGAGCTCAACTATAACATAAGACATTGCATTTTTATTTTTTCCGCTTTTACAACATTATTTATGCCGAATTTATCGATTTTTCGCTATAGCCTAATTTTTATGACAAAAAATCAATAGATGTCGATTTTTTTGCAGATTCCACCGTCAAACGACCCCCGATTCTGAGGGTAGTTGCGTTTCTTGGGCCCACTTTTTCCCACCCGCTCACCGCTATAAGACCTGAATCTATCATCTAAGGGTCGAGGCGGTTGGCAAGAAGTTTGACTAAACATCGATTCTAAATCCGCCTGACCTACGCCAGAAACTATTTGAGAATTCTAATTTATTCTAGTCTAAAGTTGAGCCTCGGTTGATTTTCTGAATTCGATCCTGGATTTGAGCGGATTTAGCTGATTTGAAGAAGCCACGCCAAAATGGGGTGCACCATGTCGCAGGAAGAGCGCGCTGCGCTCGAAAGATCCAGGTTAGGAGATTTTCTCTACTTTGAGAGATTTCATATATCCGAATCTGACTATACGAAGTCACGTTTTAATTTAATATATCATGATAGAAATTATGAAAATAATTACTTTTTTAAAATTAATCTGCAGATAATGAATGATAAAAAATGATCAGTTTAAGTATGGATAGCTAAAATGAGGGATTTAGAAAAATTAAAATATTACGACTTAGACTAGGATATGAATAGAAAAAAGCTGATCTTCATGAATTTAAATCCCAATTTTGAGGATGATCGAGAAGAATCTGAAAGAAGACGGAATGCAGGCCGCCAAGGACATCAAATTGCTGCTGTTGGGGGCTGGAGAGTCGGGAAAATCCACCATTGTTAAGCAGATGAAGTAGGAATCGAGATTTAGGAGGAACATTAAAAATATAACTCATCCCAGGCTAAATTGAATGAAAATGAATCCAATTTTATCAATTGCAATTTTTGATATCTGAGATCAGGCTAAATTAATAGCAGTTAGCTATGCCAAATTTAGTACTGCGATAATTTTCTCAATTCAGAATTATCCACGAGTCGGGCTTCACAGCGGAAGACTACAAGCAATACAAGCCTGTGGTCTACAGCAACACTGTCCAATCACTCGTCGCCATCCTCAGAGCTATGACCAATCTGGGCATTCAATTCTCCAATCCTTCGGGAGAGGTGAGTCAAAATCAGCATATTTCTCGTTTCTTATTTAGTTCTATGCTAGTTTTGATAGGGAATATGGCAATTTTTTGCGATTTTTTCATTTCTGAACGGTTGTATGTCGCGAAGATCAGCTTTATTTTGATGGTATTTTAGTATATTGATAAAATCGCCGTCTATTTTTTTTGCAAAAATCTCGTTCCCCACCGGGTTCTCAATGTTCTCCCGGATTTCTTTCGGCTTATATTCGAGTCGTCATTCAGGAAAACCTAAATGAGATAAAGATTATTGTAGAGGGGGAGGGTAGAGACGCAGAAAAAGAAATAGTATGGAAAGAGATAGAGGTGGTTAGAGAGCTAGAGTAAAGGGCTCCTGAATTGTTTGTGTGTGTATGTGTGTGTGAGCGAGAATCGATGCATGCTCAAGGCAGAGCAAGGGGTGAGAGAGTATGGGGTAAAAAGGACGGGAAAAGAAGTCAAAGAGGAGAAGAAAAATGGGAGAAAGAAGGCGAGAGAGAAAAGAAAAAAGAGAATAGGGACCCTTGAGGCAGGCATCCCGCTTCTCGGGCAAGCAACACGGCTTTAGCCACTGAAATACCTTAAAAGGGCTGCTGCTGCTGGCTCGGCGCAAAACGACTTTGCCGGGAAAGGCAAGGCAAAATGCAAGATTTGGAGGGATAAAATACAATTGCGGATAAAATGAAAGAGAGAGAGAGAGAGAGAGAACGATGAAGGGTAAAGGTTATTTTGATCTTGGAAATAGGTTTAATTTAAATTTGTGGACAGAAAAAGGTTTGGGATAGGATCTTTCAGCAACTAGGACGAGGATTCTTAGAATCAGGAGGAATATATACCGTACTTGTTCTAGCAGAAGGGCACCCTCCAAATGCCAAAACTATCCATTATCCAACTCAAATCATCTCAGGAAATGTTTTTATAATGTTCTTTAGTGTATAGAGTGGATTTAGTCTTGATTTGAAGCGATTACGACTATTAGAAGATGAGTTATGGCGGTTTGAAAACTTCGAATTTCGCGAAAATCAGGTCTTTGAAAACAGAAGAGCATACCCTTCTATTCAGATAAATGCGGTATTATGCTCACAGATAATTAATTTTAATGAAGATCAGTTTAAAATTGAAAGGTTGAAGATATGAAAATGATACATAAAACTCTCAGATAAATTATTCTAATGTAAAATTCAGATGGACGCAAAACTAGTGATGGACGTAGTTGCCAGAATGGAGGACACAGAGCCGTTCACAGACGAACTTCTCGCTGCGATGAAGCGGCTTTGGGCTGATTCCGGAGTTCAGGAGTGCTTCGCCAGGAGCAACGAGTATCAGCTCAATGACTCCGCGAAATAGTAAGTCTGGATTTATCGTAATTTATCATCACCCCTAGGATGAAAGACCTAAACATGGAATTTCCATATAGATGAGAAGGTCTATAGAAAATTTGTTTAAGTATTAAAAATGTTCAATATTTCTGAAATCGGTATTTTCCGAAAGAAACAGCTGATCTTCATCGAATTTTCGTTTAAATGATACTTTTCGATTAAATCTATAGAGGAAGAGCTGATCCTTGTCAAAATTAATGAGCAACTTTTCAGCTTCCTGGACGATTTGGACCGATTAGGCGACCCCAGTTACCAGCCCACGGAGCAGGACATTCTGCGTACTCGAGTCAAAACGACTGGTATTGTCGAGGTGCACTTCACGTTCAAGAACCTTAACTTCAAATTGTTCGACGTCGGCGGACAACGATCGGAGAGAAAGAAGTAATATTTTTGATTGTTTTTTTTAATTTAGGGATGCCTCTGATAAAAATTGAAAGGGGAATTTGCGAGAAAATTTAAAAATGAATAGCCAGATAAAAAGTCTAAATTTAGATGGATTCATTGTTTCGAAGACGTTACAGCTATCATTTTCTGCGTCGCCATGTCCGAGTATGACCAGGTTCTTCATGAGGACGAGACTACGGTAAATTTTAGATTTAAATAAAAATGTTGAAAATAAATAGAGAAGTATTCGAAAGTTCGGATAAAACGTCTATTTTATAATTTAAGTGAAAGAGATGCATAAGGTCTAGACCTGAATATAGCATTGATTATCCAAATAAAGAATATTTCATTTCAAAGTTAAATAATGTTTAATAAATTTACATCTTTAGAACATTTTTTCAGAACCGTATGCACGAATCGCTGAAGCTGTTCGACTCGATTTGCAATAACAAATGGTTCACAGACACGTCGATTATTTTGTTCCTAAACAAGAAGGATCTCTTCGAGGAGAAAATCAAGAAATCCCCCCTCACCGTTTGCTTCCCAGAGTATTCGGGTAATTAAAAAATAGCAAATACTAGCAAAAAATATATAGAAACTAGTAAAAATGCTTTAAAAAATATGCAAAAATTCTAATTTTAGGCCGGCAAGATTACCACGAAGCCTCTGCGTACATTCAGGCGCAATTCGAAGCGAAGAATAAATCCGCCAATAAGGTATTAATTTCTGCAATAATATTTTGACCCACGAAAGATTTGGAATTGAGCAAGAAAGCAGTTATTTTGCAAAACTTTAAGTCAAGCGTTTTACCAGCTTAACTAAATTTGCACCATTGCAGGAGGTTTATTGCCATATGACGATGGGTATCGATACAACCAATATTCAATTCGTGTTCGACGCCGTCACCGACGTCATCATCGCCAATAATCTCCGAGGCTGCGGACTCTACTAAACGTGACACCATCTGAATCCGCATGGCGTCATTTTTCCTTTGGAGCGTCCGCCTAGTGGTACGTAGGAGCTGTATAATTACATATATCGCTGAATTTTTGAACATAAAGTTATCCTAGTCTAAGATTCATGATTTTTGAAGGAAGGATAAATTTAGATCCAAACTCAGCGAAAAAGTCACAATCACGTGAAGTCACATTTGTTTGAACTTGCCATATTTCGATTTTTAGAAAGAAACAGCAAAAATCATAGCTTTGAGATTATTAAACCCAATTTCATTTACTTATATTATGGGCGCATTCTTTTAAATCTATGCACACAAATTGCCTGCGCTTGAAAAGTCGAATTTAAAATTTTTGTCCTGAAACTTACGTTTGAAAAGCGCGTATACTCATGCTAATTTGACGATCTGAACTTAAAAAAGTGAAGTTAAATTTTCGCTTCTATGGAAAAATAAAGTTTGAAGTGAGAAAATTTAACTTCAAAATGAGATTTTTGATCATTCGTTAGGAAATTTATACCCTATTTATTCTAATTCACACCCGGCTTAAATTCTGAATATTGTAAAATTTGTCCTAATAATATTTTTCAAATAAGTTTTCCTACCTGCGGGCAGCTATATCGCATTTTTAAGTATTATTATATAAATTCATTCGCAGAATTTTCCAAATTCTAAACACATTGCTCCGTTTTTGAATCATTTTACGACAAATTTTGAAGTTTTTCAAATCTTTTTTTAATTTAAGATCTAAATTGCGAAAAACTTTAAAGAATCTATATTAAATTTGAGCATTAATTTATTTATATCGTAAATTTTTATTGCCTAGTCTAATTTTCTAGAATTTACGAAATTAAATTTCCCCCGAAGTTACAAAATCACATTTTTTCTCGATTTTTGCCATTTTTATTTTTTTGATTTAAGTAAAAAACCATACAGTTCTCAACCTGCCTATTCATACAATTTGTTTGATCTTTGATATCCATTTTTCGTTGATTTTTGTCGTACTTTTTAACATTTTTATTCGCCTATTTAGGTCTTATATGACTTTTGACTTATTTTTGCTGCATTATATTTTTCGAATTTTTCCCGTAAATATCGCGTTTTCTTCGATTTAAATTTGCGATATTTACATTTAAAAGATCATCATTACGTTATCGTATGCTACTAGAAATAATTAAGCTCATTTTTCACGACTTTTAATGCTAGTGTAAATTTTGTTGAATCATACATGAAATTTTATCATTACATTCAGCTAAGAATTTCTAGTCTTTAAATTCAATTTGATCAT
Source organism: Diploscapter pachys (assembly GCA_002287525.1). Classification (NCBI taxonomy): domain Eukaryota; kingdom Metazoa; phylum Nematoda; class Chromadorea; order Rhabditida; family Rhabditidae; genus Diploscapter; species Diploscapter pachys. The sequence goes on from LIAE01010038.1 coordinate 149,334, forward strand.
CTAGTTTTGGCAATTATTATGTCAGATATTAAACTTGAGTTATATCTAAGTGCTAAGATATAATTTAAGTTTAAATATCAAAAAGTACGCAATTTTCCTTAGTCCATTTTTATTCGATGCTCCTTTTTGTCGTCGAACTACATCTACTTTTAAAGTTTTCATTTCATTTTATGTTATTTTCAACATTTTTCATTCTTTTAAATGTTTATATATTAATTTACGCTATTGTCAATAATAAAATCTTAACATAACACCCAAGTTTAAATTGGCTTTAACAAAAACAAGATTATTATGTCAAAAGAGTACATATTTTAACAAATTACTTGGGAAGTTTCGAAAAAAGAATTCAATTTTGCTTCAACTTCTGAAATTCTTGCATCCAATCCGCCAAAATCTGAGTCTCCTCCAGCGAAATCGCATTGTATAGAGAGGCTCTGATGCCACCGACAGATCTAGAAAATATATCAAATCCGGTTGTCAACTTCTTAGGCCTATCTCAGCGAAACTTGTGCCTATCCGGGCGGATCCGGGTGGATTTCCAGCGTTGAATTGCCGATCGGGGCGGGTAGGCATGCCGATCGGCAATTCACTGCCAATTTTTGCCGACCAATACCAATCCGCTCGGATCCGTGTTGGTCGGCAATTTTTACCTGGTAAAACTGCCGACCGACTCGGGTTAAATTGCCGACCTACTCGGGTCAAATTGCCGACCAACTCGGGTCCACTCGGATTGAATTGCCAATCCGGGCGGAGCGGCATGCCGACCCACTCGGGCCAAACTGCCGACATCCGTCCGGATCGACTCGGATAGGCACAACTTTCGCTGAGATGCTTCATCATTGTCAAGCATCTATTTCAAAAGAAAAAAAAAACAACTATTCAATCCGGTTTTAAAGAATTCTAGGTCTATCTTTCATCATTGACATAAATCTTCCACCAAAAGAGCTGATCTTCATACCTATGTCCCTTGAGGCTGATCATGTTTCGCTCGGCAGCACCTTTGAGGAACTCAGCTTCGAGGTTATCGTCGCCCGTCGGACCTCCGACACGGAATGGGATGTTCATTCTGAAACTCTAGACTAATTTTGAGAAGGTGAGAATTTGCTCCGCACCTGCTCTGATACTTCGGATCGACAGCGCAGTGATAGAACCCATTGGAATTGTTGATCATGTTGTAAATCAGGTCGGATTTGGCTTTATTAGAAGCCGCGATAGCCGGAACGCCGCCCTTAGCTTTGATCCACTTCAGCACCAAGTTCGTGATGTAAATTCTGAATCATTGTAATTTAGGAAAAACTTGGAGGAGATAAATATTACCCTCCACAGGGTGGCGTATTGTAGAGCGAATTGTTGGCGACCATCTCCTTGTAGCTAAATACTGCCGGAGTGATGGGTTGTTCGTGGCCTGGAATTTAAATTTTTACAATTGAGAAAATCAGGCCATAAAATATCTAGTAGATAGAAGAGAATGCGTCTGTATCTTTTACTTTCGAAATTTGATGAATCGTTACCGATCAGGTCCCTCCTGACGAAGACCACAGTAAGCCCAGCGGCACCAAGGTTCTTCTGCGTGCCGCCGAAAACCACGCCGTGATTCTTGAAGTCGAACTCTCTGGACATGAAATTCGACGAGATATCAGCAACCAGGGGAACTCCGTGGGGCGACTCCGGAGCCGAAGGGAACTCAATGCCGTGAACCGTCTCGTTAGCGCAGTAGTAGAGATACGCGGCGGTTTCGTCGTGGTTCCACTCCGAAGCATCCGGCACCGTGATGAAGGGTTTCTTGGGAGTGAACACCGAAAATATCATGTTTAATGAATGTTTTATTTATGAGTGTAAAAAATAGGATTCGCAAATATCTCGTAATCCCTAAAACCATACACAACATACAACACACATTTCGAGCACCTTCCTTCCCTCCTTGAATCATTAGACTCATCCTAGTTTCTCTAATTCGGACTCGACACCTTTCTCTGCGTCTTTACCGTAACCCCAGATAGTACACAAATAAGGGGGTGATCCCAACCTAAAGGGGAGAAGGGAATGGACATAGCATAGCATAGTACCACGATTCATAGTTAATTCAAGTTATTGTCCCCTACTGATTGTATTATTCTGTGATAGTAAGCCTCTAGTCAAGCACCTGTCTAATTACTCATCAATAAAAATGTTTACTTGAATTAGGGGGTGATTTAGTTGTCTAAACAATTTTTGGGTGCAGTTATTGTGAGAAATTTGTAGAATTAGAATTAAAGTTGGGGTGACTACATCGAAGCAGAATGGCAGTTTTTGAAGATGTAGGAAACTATTACCTTTTTAACGTTGATGAACTTGCTGGCCTCTTCGGCAGCCTTGCTCGACCAAGCCCCGGTGACAATGTAATCAGCGTACGTGCGATCGCCCTATAGAGAAAATTAATGATAAGAAATATATGTATTAGCGATGAAGCGAAATTGTACTTTGAGGTTTAACGGCACCGCAGAGAACTGACCCGTACCACCGCCCTGCATGAAAATGATCTCGAAGTCTTCGGGAACCTGAAATTCCAAAAATCTCTTCCTGAAAAAGAATTTATCTGAAGAAAAATTCCTTTTTGAGAAGAATGATCAAAATACCTTCATCAGTTCTCTGAACAAATCTTTGGTCTCGTTAAGGATCTCGGCAAATTCTTTCGAGCGGTGCGACATTTCTGAAAATCTCTCAAGTTTGAACAAATGGAAAAAAATGTACCCAGGACGCTGATTCCTTGGCCGTTGAAGTTGAGAGTTTCAGCCTGAACCTGCTGAAGAACCTCATCAGGGATTTTGGCAGGACCGGGAGCGAAGTTGATTTTTCGGACCATTTTTCTGGAATCGGAAAATTTAGTTCAAATTGTGTTTGAAAGAAATAAAAATAGAAGATCAACGAGATTTTATAATAGGAAGAAAGTTAAAAATATAAAAGTGGCCACGTAGAAAGTGCACGAATAGGCTGATCTGATTGGGGACGAGTGAACTTGCAAAGTGAGAAATAAAAACGAGAATGAGAGATAGAAAAGATGCAGAAATCAAGACATGTTGATCTACTTTATCGCTGAAAAACGCCCATAATCGATGAAATATCGCACCAAAACAATAGGGCCGAGAAGTCGATAAGGAAAATGACCTGGGAAATTGTGGGACGATGAGCGATAAGATATAAGATAAGCATCGGATTTGTAAAAGATGATTGGGGGATTTCATATATCCAAGAAAGGAGATACATCTTGATCAATGAAATAAGAAACTTTATGGAAACATGGAAGGAAGATAAGACATTAATGGCAATCCATGATAATCTAGGAGGTTCGGATAGCCGAAAACAAATCTATGTTTGATAGATTCAAAATATATGCGACCTTATAAAGGCATAATAACGTTGTAATAAACCGCTGACAATAACTATATACCATAACTGCTGGGCATCAGAATGATGCAACATGATTAGCAAAGTCAATTAACTAGAAATTATATGATCAAAGATGGGTTAATTTTTGCCTGAAGCTGATAAAAATGTAAAACTCGATATAAGCGTAGTGAGAAAATGCATGATGCCCCGATGGAATGGGCTTGAAGCTTTCCTCAAATAATAGCCTGACCCCAATAATTCGATAGAAATCGAAATCTCGACTTCCAAGTGACCGGGGTGAAAATAAAATTTTACCAAAGAAGGACGGTCCATTGCGAATTTGAGATGCTAAAATGGCATTTCATCTAGTTGGCATTACATTAAACTTTGCACAATTGTCTGTAAAATACTGTGGAATTTCACCCGGTGCGCGGCAAAAAATATTCATAAATAATATTCTTCAGAGCTTTTGCAATTTTGCAATTCTATGCTTAGCGAGCGCAAACGGTTTCTCAAATCGTATTCAATATTGTCAAATTTGTCGTTGAAATATCCGCATGGATCTAGCTAAGAGATTGGTAAAGTTGGAAAAAATTAAAATAATACAGTAACCGAAAAATTAACGAGCAAACTAAACCTGAAATGAACAGATGAAAGGAAGAAAAGTGTGGGAGGGGCGTGGCTTGAGGAAATAAGCACGCGGCGCCTTTGCAGAACCCTTCTCCCACTGACGATCGCCCCTTTCTGAGATTTCTGCGACAGACAGCAGTCGCTGACGACATCTGACTAATTTTAGATAATTTTCTCGATAATTAATTGGAAAAAATTATGGCAATTAACGATAATTACGAAAATTTTGAGAATAAATTCAACGAGGATATTAGGGAATTTTGGTTGTAAGCGTAGTACACACAACGAGAGACGGTAAAAATCATATGCAGCTTTTTCCGGAAATACGCCGCGGCGTTGCGCGGATGCAAAAAATATTCGTTTATTTCTTGCTAGGGATGAAGCTAATCAGTTTCCTCATCGATTCAGATTGGGCCTTTTTGTGTCTTCGCCCTCTGCGTCAAACTAGACCACGATGAAAACAAAAATGCTCTATTTATCCAATTTCAGCTCGTTCCTCGCATCTCCCGGGGATGTGAACTACTACAAATATTATTCTTTATCGCCAATCTTCATGTTCAGACAAAAAAATCAAGTTGAAAATACCTAGAACTCGAGATAAACCAGACTACTTCATTTTGCTCTTTGTAAACGATTTCTGCAAAGTGGGCGGAGTTGGCGCTCCCTATCTATGCTAAATTTTTCAAAGTGCCCAAATACGTGAACCAGGTTGTTTTCTAATCAAATTCTCTTTCTTCATTTTAAAATTTATTTTCACCTTTTCATTCTTTTAGATCTTTCTCTCGTCCGTGTTTTACGCGTTCTTTTCATCTATCGCTCAATTTTTATCGAGCTCGTCATTTCACCTGCCGTTTTCGTCGTTCCCGATTTTTGCTCATTTTTCTCGAAAGTACCTTGCAAAATTCATTTCGATCACACGCTTCATTCAAACTCTCCCAGCTTTATCGATTTTTCTTTCGAAATCACATAAAAGGTGATTATCTCTTTCTACCGAAAGTAATTTCATTTTCTCGCAAAATTCCCACTCAAAATCGTTCAGAAATTGATTTTTTTCGAGAAAAATCGATATTTATTGATTTTTCAGGGCCGATTAGGAATGAACAGTTCGGATTGGCCGCTGAATGGTTGGCCGAATCTGGGCATCCCCCAGAACCTGCCCCAACTTCAGCCCAACATTCCCCAGATTCCGCAGGGAGTTCTCCAGAGTGCTCCACAGGGTGTTCCGCATATTCCGCAGAGTGCTCCGCACGTTCCGCAGCTCGGGCCGAGCAGCTCCTGGATGGACGCTAGGATGTCCGGCGTGCAGCAGGTTGCAGAGCCCAGGGACCACAACGCTCATGGACTGGTAAGCAGATAACAAGGGAGATTTTGAGGGATAAATGATTTTTTCCGATAAACTTCGATTTTGCAGAAAAGATAGGTTAGCGAAACTGATGAAATGTGATAAACCTTTATCTTCTACTGATCAAACTGATATTGAAAGATAATTTTTTTAAAATAAAATCATGAAAACTTATTGATATGTCTAGAGTTTCAAGAAGAAAGCTTGATATCTTTTGAAAAAAAATCATGACTTCTAGCTTCTAACGATAAATTCGAGAAAGATACCGTAGTTTTTTTTTAGATGGAGACCCTGCAACAGGCGCCTGATGGAGAGATCCCATGCGACGATATCTCGACGGTTGTGGCCATCAACGATGCATACTTGGACACGATCAAGGACATGATCCGTCAGGTCGAGAAGGCACTCGAAGGGAACAGGGAGAAACAGGTATATTCAAATTGTTCTGAAACTGAATGATGCTCTAGAACATTCTAATATTTTATCTCCTGAACATTTGTGCTCTAGAGCATGTTATTGTATTGTTCTAGAGCACCATTTAATCTTCTTTTTAGAAGAAGATGGTATTGTTTCAGAAAATTTAAGATTTTACCCTTTTCCAGAGAGACGTCATCACCCGCCAGCGCATCATGAAAGAAGATATGACCGCAGCGAAGCGCAAAGTCCCCGTCCAGGTCTACCTGCCTCCCTACTTCAAGGACGAACACGGCATGTGCCCTCCGCTCAGCGATGAAGCCAAGAGAAAGCTCGAGGAAACCACCTATGATCCCCTGGAGAAGGAGGAAAGAAGATGTGCGTTTTTATCTATTTTTAAGTACAACAATTATTCCAATGAGAAGTTCATGAAACGAACGTTCCCTATATGCTAGTTTTCATTTTTTTAAAAATAAAATTAGCATTTTCTGAGCTTTTTTATACGACTTTAAAAAATAGTGCAATTTTCTGTATCTTTTCCCAGAAATAAATAACCATCTCCAGGGACCCCATCCGATGTGCGAAAACTCCGCGATGCGGTACACTTGTCGCTGCTGGACGCGAAGTTGCAACCCTTGAAGGACAGAAGGGAGCTGCTCAAGGACAAGCTCGCCTCTTGCGATGTCACCACTACGGACAGGGAGAGAAAGTCTATCAGAGCTGAATTTGATTCGATTAACAGGAAAATCGAGTGGGAGAAGTAAGTTCAGATTTCATACAGTAATCATCTTATTTTTGCGATAATCTAGAAAAAGATATTTATGATTTTTAGTAGATATTTAGAAGAAAAGGAAAACTTATAATTTTCAAATGAGCTATTTTTTATTACTTTTGAGTTTGCAAAAGATGATGACATTTTCAGAGGCCACTACCAGGAAATCGGCGAGGAGGGAGAAGATCTGGACTATAGTCAAGTCGACTGGGCGCTCATCTCAACCTCCGTTTTCAAAGGTCTTCGCTCCCCTACTTCTCTGCGTCTTCGCTGGATGAATGAGCTCTCGCCCAGATGGAGTCAGGAGGGTTGGAAGAAGAATGAGCTGGCTAAACTCAAGGAACTTCGTGAAAATGTGAGATTTGGAAAAAAAATTATGTTCTAGAAAAAATGAGTTTTTTTTTCCAGAACAACTTCATCTCCTGGAACGTTCTGGCGAATCAGCTTGGCACAAAGAGGTCGCCCTGGCAGTGTTTCGAGAAGTACAGATCCGAGTTCTGGAATGTGTCCAAGTAAGAGTTGTTTTCTAAAACATTCTGAAACAGCTAAAAATAATTTCCTTTTATAGAAGATTCAAAAGCCTATAGTAAATTTGAATTTTTAGACCCTGGACTCAGGAAGAGGATGAAAAGCTGACATCTCTGGTCAACATGCTTCAGGTCAACGGCAAGATTCAGTGGGATAAAGGTGGGCACATTTTTGGGAATAAAGTAGGATTTCTGAAAATAAAAGTAAGTTTTCAGTGACCTACTTCATGCCGGGCAGAAATCGTCAGCAAGTCAGAACCCGCTATCTGAGAACTCTTGATGAAAATATTCGCCATGGAAGATGGACGAAAGAAGAGGATTTGGTAGGGATTTCGTATATCTCTTCGGACTTCATATCTTGTGAATGACCGACCACTTGAGACGAAATAAAGGAAGCGAATTTCTTTCTCTGCCTCCTGTGATCCACGGAATGCGCGCAGAGACGAGCATTTGCTCGCCTTTCACTAATTTATCTTTTTCGCGTTTTAAAGGCAATTATTATCGATAATTATTCAATTAATTTTTTATCATTGTCGATAGAGGAAGATAATTGACAAGTGCTTTCTGCGAAAACCCCGTTCATTTCGATTAACAAAAGTAAGTAAAAACGAAAGAAAATAAAAGGAATCGTCCAATGAACAAATGTCGTCTGCCTGAAAGCATTCTTGGACCCAAAATAGGGGAGAAATAAACGGCTCTTTTTATTTCGTCTCAAGTTATCGGTCATCGGCAATATCTTCTTTCCAGGTCCTTCTTAGCGCGGTCCGCAACTTCGGAGCCAAAGAGTGGTCGCGTGTTTCGAAACAGGTACCCGGAAGAACGCAGGGGCAGTGCAGAGACCGATGGATCAACGTGCTGAGCAGAAACATCGAGAAGCGATTCTGGACCTGCTGCGACGATGAGATCCTGCTCTTCGGAGTGACTGTTTTCGGGAGAGGCGCCTGGGCCAAAATTTCCACGATTTTGGAGGACAAAGATGCGAGAATCTGCAGAAGGAGATATCAACAGTTGGTCGGAGTCAAACTCAAGGTATTATTTCCAGGAACATAATCTTTTCAAAAATGCAATTTTTCAAAGCTTGTAACTTTCCAAGAAGAAAACTTAGCGATAGTTTTATACCTTTTTTAAGAGTTCGTAGCGTTGTTCAACAAAACATCTTTATATCAGTTATTTTATTCCTGAAATTCAATTCCGAAATTTGACCATCAGATAAAACATAACCTTATTTTACATTGAAGAGCTTGTTTAATCGAACCCAAATTAAACAAATCTAGATATTTCTGATCTTACCTTATCACACCAATGATCTACCCTACCCTATTCCCTAGCCCTATATTTTTCCTAGAGCAGTCTAATTATATTGTCATCCTTAGTTTATCACTGAACTAAAATCTCAATAAGTCAATCTCTACTTTTGTTGAACAACGCGCACGTCCACCTCTTTTTAAAAGATTTTTTATTCGAAAGAGACCAACCCGTTTTCAGCTGATCGCCACGTGCGCGAGTGCGGATGTGAGACAGAAGTTGTTCGGCACAGCGGAGAAGAAGCACGAGGACATCATGAAGGTGCTCTGTGACGAGTTGAATGGGCAGCAGACCGCTGCTGTCAATAGGACTGTTCAGGTGGGGGGGGGGGGGATTGATCTTTTCTAGAATTTTTAGCTCTTGTCGGGTTTTTAAAATGTTGTTTCTTTGAAAGTTTGAGATCTTTTTCCTCGAAATTTTTTTTACCTCTTTCTCAATTTTTCGGATATCTTTTTGAAATAGGATTTTCTAAAACGTATTCTTTAGACCTACAAGGACTTTGGGAGACTGACGAAGAAGACGGAGGATCCGAAAGAGTTCCGCGATTCAGTGGTCAAATTCACTGAAGAGCACTCGAATCCGGTCCTTCTGAGCAAGTCCAGAACTGAGCGGCTCAAATGGGAGTCTCAGCTCAACAAGAACCAGCTGTATGCTGAAATTGAGGTTGACAATTGTTAAATTTTACTTTTTGAATTAGTTTATTTCAGAAGATTAGAAAGAAACACGCGGAGAATGAAGTCAGAAGGGAGGAAATCCTGGACTTGGTGCAGCCCACTGACGAGTAAGATTTGTTTTGTATTCTTTTTTTTTTTTTTTAATTTTTCCAAATTCTTTCTATAAATGTGTTATTTTTAAAATTAATCGTTGAAAAAACTACATAATATTTTATTTTTAACCAAAATGAGAATTTATAGGCTTTAATTAAAATATGTTTGTTTTTCAGTGACCGCACCTTCTTCGTCAAGTCTCAGAAAAAGTTGCTTGCTGCTAAAGGAATGCGCGTCTCTGTGCCCCCTGCCAAGAGAAACATCAGCTCTCTGGTCGCCAGAATGTCTCGTTCCAAGGTGGATGATGCGATAGATGAAAACATGGAGTCCTGGGCGAACAGCGTCTTCGACCTGAGTCTGCCGGAGGTAAGTTTGCGACATCTTATGACGCTTTTTCAAAAATTTAGAAAGACTTTTTTTTTTTTTTAATTTTTTACTTGTATGACGTTATCTAGAAATTTTTGTTTAACGCCATGTATTTTCAGGAAGAACGCTCGATGTACGTCACTGAGGCGTTGTGCGAGGAGACGCGCGTCCTGGATCAGCTGGAATGGCAGAAATCGTTGTCCGAGTCCCTGGCCAAAGATGCCAAGCAAATTATCAACTACGTGATTGGCTCGACGTTGCAGAAGGCTAGCAAGGTGGTCGAGGCGCAGAGGAATGGAGAAGCCATTCCTGCAGGTATCATTTAAAAATGAAATATAGTAAACGATGGATTGGAAATTGGTGAAAGCTTTCGTCTTTCAACACTTAAAAATTCCGAGCTAGGGTTGTTTTGGAAGGTGGTGATAAAACGCAAAATTCCGACCTTCGCGAGGAATAATTTTGAAGTATGGCTTCGGAAATTTCAAGAAAATCTACATTCCAGACTGCACTCTCCCACCTAACACCCACACCATGATGATGTCGAGCACTTTCGAGTCGCTCCGCCCTCAGCTCAACAGACTCGCGGTGTCATACTTTGACGAGGTCAAAGAGCACGAGAACGGGACGGCCAAGAAGAGAAGAGAAGAGGGAAATATCGCTGGAAAGGGAACGTATTCTGCAAGGGATCGTATGCTGATCAATCTTCCTGATGACATCACCCAAAGCAACGAGTACATGCTTTATAAGGTACGGAAATGTTGTTGATCTTTCTAAACAAATCGCCAAATTCCGCTATCAAGATTTAAAAATTGATATCATTTCGAAAAAGTATTGAATTGAAAAATCTTTCTTCTCCTAAATTTAAAATCCCATTAGTTTTTCGAATATGGTTTTCAGTATCATTTTCTAGGCATTATAAGGATTTGCTGAGATTAGAAGCCATATATGAAGTGCGTTAATTAGTTTCAAAGTTCAGGCCTATCTCCGCTGCCTTCTGCTCGAGCCGATGAAGATCAACCAGTCGCTGGAGTCGAACGAAATGATCGCCGACAGGAAGGCCAAGGTCGATGCCAGGAGAAAGATCAAAATCACTACGAGGTTGAACATTTTTGAATTATTCGAATTTCATTTTTAGCCTTCTCTAGAAATTTGAAATTATTCTTCCTAAACTCCCAAATTATCGAACATTTTAAATCGGGAAAAAATCATTTAAAAATGAAGAAACATCGACTTTTATTAGACTTGTTTGAATTTCTCCTAAAATATCGATTTTATTGATGTTTTTTAGAAAAAGAAAGTACGGCACCAATCAGGACGCGACTGTCGAGAACAGCAACGACGAAGAGGAGGAGGAGGAAGAGCTGCTGGCCGCGATCGAAGCAGAGATGGGCATCGATGACAGAGGAGAGGGCACGGAACAGCAGGAGCCGCCCAACAAAGTAAAAATAGTTTTTATTTTGAACACCTTTCTTTGGAAAGATTCTTGCTATTTTTGAAAAAGTATGCATTTGGTTTAGAAAGTTTTATAAAAAAAAAGATGTATTTTTTTCTTTAGAAAACGTCTAGTTAAAGAGATTTTTAAAAATAATTTTAAAAAAAGTATAAAATTAGAAAATGATAAAAGATTTTTTTAAAAATAATAAATTTTAGAAGAGGAGATCCGGTCGTCCCACGAGGCAGGAGAAGAACCGCCAGATGATCGAAGAAATGAATGGGAAGGAAGCGGAAGAGGCGGCAAAGGAAGGGAATCAGGAAAACTCTAGAACTGCGGCAAATCCAGATGATCTGAATGAGTCGGGCGAGATAGATTTCAGGTACTATTTCAGTTTTTATTTGTATTATTTTTACCTTTTAATTTGGAATGAAAAATATTCACAAACTATGCAATGCATTTTTCTCAAAATTTTTGAAAGACAATTGAACCTGAAACTAGAGACTTTGAAATTTGAGATAAGTGAGAAAATATTCGAACTTTTGATTTCAGAGATATCGGCCTGGACATGGACCTGTATGAAGAGGACGAGAGGGAAGAAATGGAGAGACAGAAGCACATCGAGGAGACTGTTTTGGCGGTGAAATTTTCTCTCAATTAAAAATATATCTATCTTTATTATTCTTTCTAGGAAACTAGAAAAAAAAACGTTTGAAGATAGAAATTTAAAAAAATTTTATTTTTTGTGTTCAGGTGATTGAAAGAGGCAAGCGCGAATCGGCTCTGGGAATGTCGGGAATTTCGCTCGCTGAAGTCACGGAACAACCGGAAAATAAAAAGCAGTCCGGACCGGAACCGATCCAGCCACAAACCCAGACAGATCCGGTAAGATAAATCTTCAGGCTGAAAATCCTAGAATTTTTTTTATATCAGCTTTCCCTTTAAGTTAAATTATTCATTCTGAAGCTTATTATAACATGAAGAGAGAGCGCAAGTGGTCTTTTTCAAATGTGATTTTGGTGGGGCTTGAAGGCTACTAATGTGTCAATGTGGACCCTCCAAATACTCGAATCAAAAAGAATTCTTCAAATTGAAAGCCAATCTTGAAGATTGAATAAAATGTTCAGGGACAGTCCATGAACTTCGTGAACCTCGATTCGGATGAAGATGAGAGCCAAAATACCGATCATCCGTTCACGAACTCGCCGTTCCACACCGGAGCCACCAGATCTGCTGACTTCGACCCCAACGTGCCCGGACCCAGCTACAAGTAGATTAAAGTGATTTCCGGGAAATTGGATTTGTAAAATTTGCACTTATAAGTTTTAATTAAATGATTTGGAGGGAAATCTAAGTTTCCTCTTCAAGACTGATTTTATCTTCAAATTTTGCTTTTTTTTATCAAATATCCTGATTTTATCTAGAAATTATCAAGTTTTTTTCTTATTTGCTAACTTTTTTTATCTGTTATTTAGGAAAACTCAGGATTATTGTTTATTTAATTTGAAAGTTAGTGAAATTATGAATTTTTAAAGAAATATATTTCACTTTCTTCCAAGTTAAAAATTTGTATTTCTACACAAAGATATACGATTTTTATCGATCTCATGTCAATGTTGCTCTCTATGACATTTTTTTCTTCTTCCTCTTTAGAAGTTTATTTTATTTATTCCACCCCTTTCAGAGTCAACTTCCTCTTTATCGAAGTATTCCCCCCTCTAAAGTCCACTTTTCCAAAACGGGTCCCAAATATAGTTTATTTTAACCTCAAATTGTGATTTTTTTAGATGATTTTGCTGAAATTAAAAAATTTTCTCGAAGAAAAAATTCCAAGCAAAGCCATTCTTTGTCTATTATAAGTTCGTTAGGAATTTTTATGAGTTGTGAAAATTTAGACAATTCAACTTTGACGTCAATTTTTTGCGGGTTTTTGATTAGGTAGAGGTCAAGGAGACGATATATGAAATCCCTGACACTTACCAAATCGTTTCGATATATGCTCTCTTGCGATGTATTCTAGACGACTTTCCATCTTTCTCTCTCCGTGTCGTGTCGGTTCTTCTATTATTGTTGTTGGAGTAAAGTGTTGAAAAATTTCGTTTTAGGAAGTTAGCATAAAAGCGAAATACGGATCAAAGTTATTATCTTCAGAAAAATATGACCTTTCAAATGCATAAGATATCGTACCTGCACACTGCCTGTCAAATACGCTTCCATCCTCTTTCCAAAATTTCACTCATAAAACCAGGGCGTAGAGGCGGGCTCTGCCTCTCTGAGAGAGGATGAAAGCGTGTCAAGATTTTATCGGTGAAACATTAACATTGATCAATTGAAATCTATTATAGCGAAAAATTGACATGCATTTTTAAAATCTAATATGATGAAAAATTAGCATACGTTTGAAATCTCCTAAAATTGCGAAAAATCGATTATTTTTGGATTTAAAAAATGTTCATTACCATTTCATCGCCACCCTAAATCGGTAGTCTCTCGGACCTACGCCCCAAATTCCAAGAGCCAACTGACCCCCATCCGAAAGACATCATGCATCTGCCCGTCATCGTCGTCACCATTGGCGTCGCCTACGCCGCCATCAAGCAGACGGCCGAGTCACACAGGGTGAGGCGTCATGTGATGTTACGGCGTCATCTAAAAGCATGACATCACATAACGCCCTTCTTTCCAGTTTCTCGTCGCTGCGCCCGAAAAGAACGGCCATCGCCACTTGATGCAGTACTACACCAGAGCAACCGCCACATCACCAGAAATCGACCGGGAATATGGCGTCGTCGCAGCGTAAGTGGCGTTATGTAATGACGTCATATCGAAATATGGGGCGTTTTAGGTTTGACATGAGCAGCGAGGCGATCTTCGGGCCGTACATTCCGGAGTGGGTCGGACAAAAGCAGGTGGTCGCCACGACCGCCGGCATCGAGAATCGCGACGGCGAAGAGTGAGTGGGAATGACGCCATGGCGTCATTCGCTTTCTTTCAAGGTACTTCCTCGTGCAGCAGGACTTCCAAACGCTAGCCCAGTGCAACTTGCTCGACGCGAATGGCCAACTGACGCAAGAAGCAAATGACAGGGCCATCCACATCGGCAACCGCTATCCGGTCCTTAAGCGCAGGGGAGCCAATGACAATAAGGGAAGGAAGCTTAGGTTCGTAGAGATGGCGTCATCATGAAAATAGGCTATTTGGAAACCATAAGCCCTCAAGCCATTGCGAAATAATGTATGGTTAGGGGAGGGTTCTGGGAGGTACGGGGTTATTTCCCTATACTATTTTGCATGGCTCGAGGGCTTATGGTTTCCAAGTTGTCTGAAAATAAATAGGGTCATCACCAGATTGATGCGTCATGACAACAAAAGATGTTATAAAATAGCGCCCTTTAACTAAATAACGCCTTTCCAGAATGCTCTTCTACATCGGCACGTACGACAACGAGACGGGCGAAGCCAACCTGATCGGCGAGGACTACGACGAAGTCGGCGACAGTGATCCCACCGTAGTTGTAAGTGACGTCACAGAGATTAAATATGACGCACCGATGGCGTCCTTTGAATCAAATGTGACGCCTATTCTCTTGCAGATCTCTATCCTGAATCTTGGAAATTCAATCCTATCGGATGAATACAACAAGGACGAGTTCGTCACGCTCTGCCATTCCGATATCATCTATCCGCGGGTAATTTAACGTCATTAAAAGGCGTCATTTAAAATGTGGCGTCCCATCTAACGCTCTATAATAACGACATTTCAGTTCGTTGCTGGAAAGACGTGACGTTACTAAGGATGCGGTACGCCGCGGCGAGGCGCCAAATGAGAAGGTGGTACTGGAGAGGCGCACACTAAGTGGGTAAATGGTAGGGTTGTCAGAAAATTGGTACCATTTGGCAACTGATACGATTTTTGCAGAGGGGAGATGGGTAAACCTACCAACCAACCATCTGCTGAGAAAGGCGCTTCATCAATCACTAGCCCACAAATTAATACCCGCACTCACAAGGTCCACTCACTTCTGAACATCAAAAAATCTCCGTCGTGTGTATTGAATAAAGACGATGCCCAAAGTGTGCATGTTTAGAGAAAAAGACGAAACAACTCGACAAAAGAAGCGTAAAAGCTTCAAAGAAGCAATTTTCTACAGAGAAAAATCGATAATTTATCAAAATGAAGCTGTTAAAGCACAGATACCGACAATTTCGCAAAGTGGCTGTCATTTTGAGTGAGTTTTATTCATTTTTCATTTCACTCTCTCGGTTTATTCCCCCTCGCCCTCCTTTTCGAACTGCAAAGTGTACGGCGTAAACTCGAATCATTTTGTGCAATGCTAGGAATTTTTCATCAGACTCGTCATTTCTGACTTTCTTTCCTTAAAAATCGGTAACTCTTCTCGGTTTTCGCATTTTGCAGAATATTCTAATTCCTCGAATACTGTAATCGTCTCGGAAAATTGTTATTTTCCATTTTGGACCATAAGAATCGTCTTTTTCTCGATTTTTTTTATTTAAAAAAATATTCTAACTTCCTAGATTATAGTTTTTTTTTCAGATTTCAGAAAATGGCAGCGACCGAAGAAAACCCTCCGGAGTTGAGCGAAGACGTCAAGAGACGCAGGGATTTGGTCTTGAGGAATTTGCAAGTAAAAAATTCGTTTTTTAGGTTTTCTAAAAAATAAAACAATTTGGACAAATAAATAAATAAATAGAAATAAGTAAAGAAACTAAAGCTCGAATATGTTTCAGGAAGCCCTCGGCACGGACAAGCTCGTGAAACAGCTCTCAACCGAAGGGAAGGTGCCCCACGTGTATTGGGGCACAGCCACTACAGGGAGACCCCATGTCGGATATCTCGTGCCCATGCGAAAGATCGCCGACTTTCTGCATGCTGGCCTGAAAGTAAGTTTATCTTTGCCTATTTTATTTATCTTTTAGAGAAAGAAATTGGCGCATTTTTAAAAAGAAAAATTGATAGTTTTGTATTTCGAAAATAAAATGAAATTTTATGGCTTTCTGAATACGGGAATATTTTAGGTCACGATTTTGTGGGCAGACCTGCATGCATTTCTGGACAACATGAAATCCACGTGGGAGCTGCTGGAAAATCGCGTCATTTACTATGAGAACATTGTCAAGTCCCTGCTGCAATCTTTGGACGTCCCTATCGAACAGCTACATTTTGTGAGAGGAACGCAGTACCAGCTTTCCAAGTAACAATTTAGATTTCAAATCATTTTTTCAAAACTACAAATTTGTATCGAAATCTACCAATTTTTAAGCAAACTCCTTATCCTTCTTTTCTAAAATAGCGTTTGAAATTCTTAAAATTCCCGAAAAATCGATAATTCCGCATTTCACCCAACACCATTTCCAGAGAGTACACCTTCGACCTTCTTCGTCTGACGACGCAAGTGTCGCAGAGAGACGCATTGAAGGCTGGGGCGGAAGTCGTCAAACAAGTCGACTCCCCCCTGCTCTCTGGGTTACTGTACCCTCTACTACAGGCTCTCGATGAGCAGTATTTGAAGGTGGGGACTTTTTCCTATCTAGATTTTAAAAATGTGTTATTTTCAATGAAAAATAGAGGTTTTACTTTAACAGGATTAGAATTTATACGAAAAAGCTACTTTTTTTTAACAGAAATTTTTTACCTACAAAAACAAATATTTGATTAGATTTTTTGCAGAAAGATAGATACCCTTTTCAAATTCGTTGTTTTGAATTCTAGGTGGACGGTCAATTCGGCGGCGTCGACCAGAGGAAGATCTTCATTTTGGCCGAGGAGCAGCTTCCCAAATTGAAGTTGGGAAAGCGATGGCATCTCATGAACCCGATGGTACCTGGGTTGACGGGCAGTAAGATGAGCAGGTTGGGGATTTTTATTCGAACTAATTTCGACGAAAAAACCACGGAGTGAATTTGCACGAAACTTCTTAATATACGTTACACGGCGATAAAATACGTACTTTTTTGTGAAAATTTTGTAAAACTTACGCCTTTTTTTTTATAAGATAAAATGTTTCTAGTTCGGAAGAAAATTCGAAAATCGATCTGCTCGATGACAACTCGACTGTGGAGAGGAAGATCCAGGGGGCTTATTGCCCGAGAGAGGGAGACGACAACGGAGTGCTCGCGTTCTACAACTACGTCCTGCTGCCTGCATTCGCGCCCAATGCGTTCAACATCGGAAACAAGTAGGCACTACTTTAGAATTATCAATTTTCTTATGAAAAATTAAAGATTACTGTATTTTTTTTTTAGAAATATTTAACTTGAGAGAAAATTCTGTATTTTTCCCCGTAAAATTTATCGACTTTTTTGAGATTACTGTAGCTGTTCTTAGTAAAATTACCAATACTTTTCAGAGACTACTTCGAGTTTTCCGAATTGAAAACCGATTTCGTGGAGGGCCGTATTTCTGAGGAGCAGCTTAAAGAACCGCTGGTCAACTTCCTGAATGACCTACTTGAGAAGGTACGGCAATAATTTATGCTATTTTTAAAATAGTTATTCTTGAGGTTCAAAAACGCTGTGACAACGATATGGTCCGAGAGGCGGTCGAGAAGGGGTACCAGGTCAAATTTTCATTCTTAATTTTATTTAATCGAACATGTTTCAGCAAGTCCCCGCTCGAGTCGTCAAAATCCCTGAGCGACCCGAAATCTCCCTCAATGAAGAGGAAACGAAGAAACTGGAAAATGCTTTGAAAGGGGAGGCCGAGGTAGTCGGAGGAGAGGACTACGCACTGAGGGCTGCTTTGAAGGTAAGAATATTTCTATATTACCTACTTGATAGAACATTTTGAATTCACTATTTTCTCTAAAGATTTAAAAAAATTTTAATTTATACAGAAAATTAGCTATTTTATTATTTTTTTCAGAAGAACAAAATCAGCGTGCTCTATGCTCTTCATGCAAAGGGCAAATTCCATCTGGGATATTTGATGCCGCTGCTGAGAATTAAGGAGTGGGCAGATTTGGGATTGAATTTGGAGATCACCATTCTGGTTTCGGAGATGGAGGGCTTCTTGGATGAAGAGAAGGTGGGAGTTTTTTTTTCTATTTTTTAATTCAAAGGGGGTTTTACATCTTTCCTGAAAAGCTTTTGACATTTTCAAGAATAAATACCCCCCTTTATTTTCCATAAACGTTGGAAATCTCATGTCTTTTCCTATCAATTTTGGGTTAAAATTGAGATTTTCAAAGGCGAAAAAGGGACTTTTATTTCTTAGTTAAACTTTTCCAGCTTCCCTGGAATGCTCGAGAGGCGAGAGTGAACTTATTCATCCAAATTCTGGAGGGATTGGTGAAAAAGTTGGGACTTGAAGGAAAGGCAAAAGTTCTTCCGGCAACGGCTTTGAGTGGATATTTCAGCAGGTATTTTTTATTTGATTTAGTTTTAATTTGAGTTCTTTTAATTTTCAGCGATTACGTCTTGGACATGTACAAATTGGCTTCATCGGTCACAAGAGATGAGTCTTCGATCTGTGAAGGTAAAATTAACAAATAAAAGGTTACTTTATAAAAAATATTTAAAACGACAAAAATGGGAAGGGAATAAAATGAAAACAAAAATTTCAGGATCAGCCCTGTCCGGCAGCTTGGTTTCATTAATTTACTCATTGAATGCTCGTCTCGTGAATGCGGACGTGTTGATTTCTGGAAAAGACGAATTGGACAAGAATAAGTTGCTTATTAAGGTAATTTAAAAAAAAAAATTTTTTATTCGTTTATACGAATAATTTAATCTGCCTAAATTTTATTTTAAATTTAAAAAAAGTCTATGTTTCCAGCTTATGGCCTCTCTCGGTTGCTGTCCGCCAACCCAGATTTGCGTGGAGACGTTGTCCGGCTGCGACGGCAAGAAAATGACCGCATCGAATCCTGACTTCCTGCTCGACTTTACCGATACACCCAAACAGATCAAGGTAATTTTCTAGTTTTTTTAATCTTTATAAGTTCTCTTCAACTATTTGTACTAGTTCTTTCACTATTAGTGAATCATATGGAAAAATATCAATTTCTACACATTGGTTATTTTAGTTTTTTATTCACTATTTGTAAGTCTCCTTCATAAAACGATAATGCTAGAAATAATAGATTTTTAAAATAGATTTTTTATTTAAAA
The DNA here is from genome assembly GCA_002287525.1 of Diploscapter pachys. Classification (NCBI taxonomy): domain Eukaryota; kingdom Metazoa; phylum Nematoda; class Chromadorea; order Rhabditida; family Rhabditidae; genus Diploscapter; species Diploscapter pachys. Next base: position 168,384 of record LIAE01010038.1, read on the forward strand.
AAAATTCCAGACCAAAATCGCGCGAAGCTTCTGTGAGCCAGAAAATCTGACTGGAAACGTCGCTATGGAATACTCCAAAATGTTCGTCTTCCCGCTTCTTCAAGGAAAAGGTAATTTTCTGCAAAAATCGAAAATGAGAAAAACGAGAAGAAATTTAAATAAAAAATAATTTCAGCTCTCCAAATCTCGCGCTCCGAGGAGAACGGCGGCAATTTGTCAATTCAGAATTACGATAGTATGGAAAACGAATTTGTGAAGGGAAGCAAGCCCGGTTTCCCCCTCCACCCAGGAGATCTGAAAAACGCGGTCACTCAACACATCAATGAGTATGATTTTTTTCTGAAATGAAGTTTATCATAGTTTTTCGCAACAAAATTTATCTTGAAGAACGATTACTGTAGTTTTTCAAAGTGCTACTTTTCAGAAAAAAAGCTATGATAGGTAGCTTTGTATTAGTTCTAATTTTTGTTATAAAAACTACTTTGGATTTTCTATGAAGAAATGATGAGATTTTATCTTAATTTTTATAAAATCCTCAATTTTTTTTCCAGATTCTTCGACTCGACCAAGGCTGAATTCGTGAAACTGGACCCGAAGCTTCTGACGGCCGCTTTTCCGACTAACAAAGGAAAGAAGAAGTAAAAAACTCGCATTTTAAAGAATCTAGGTAATTTTCGATGCCTTTATATGCCAAATTTCGTGATATCAAATGATTGTCTAGTAATTTATATCAAAAGTTTATTTTTTATCATTTTTTTTCGAATAATTCATCCAAAAATTTCATTTATAATTTTTTATCTAAATTCTGGTGGATTAGGATAAGTTTTTCGATTGTTTTATCGAGTGAAAATGAGAACTTTGAAATTCCAGTGAGTGGGCTTTAAAATGTTGGAAACTTGTAAAGTATCCAATCCCTTTTTCATGGACTATTCTTCAAAATGGGATGATTTTACAAGGTTTAAACAAAATGGTTTTCACATTTATTGTTGTTTCCAATATGGTGCTGGAAAATCGGTTAAATAAATTTTTGTTTTAGAAAAATACCAGCCAGTTCTTATCTGCTATGTTTTAACTTGAAGTTAGATTTTTTTTATTATCAGAGATAGTTTTTGCAAAACCAGATATGTTAATGGAGTTAGTTGATGTGGGGGAAAGTTATATGAAGGGTGATTCAGATTTTTTCCTAGGTTAGTAGTATTGAAAATTTTCGCATATTGACATGACTTCTAGAAATTTCTATAGATTTTCGATTTTTCTAGTTCTCCTAAATCTAAAATTTCATCCTATTACGAGTTCCTGTATCTTAGGTAGCTATTATATCCCTGAAAATTGGAATTTCATTTTTAAGATGAATATAGATGCCATCCGGGGTCAAGATATTTTGCTGCTAGTCAACTAGACTGCACGTAGGCTTTAGAGACATTATTTAAAAATGGGCATCATAAATTAAAAAGGCGTAATATGTTAAAAGGCGTCGTCATTATTTGAAGATGACACTATTAGCGTCAGTTTAATAACGTTTCCCATTAGACGATATACGATATGCACCCAAGGTTGGCCCCGATATTTTCAATGCAAGAAGCGGTTCGTATTCAATTTTTGTCAACAGGTAAAAAATGATCGAATTTTTCAAAATTTAAATAAAGTTTTAGAAATGTGTCCCCGCCCCAGGAATAAACGGTAACCCTCGATTTGAGTGTTTCGAAAATTCCACGAATGTTTGCATAGTTCAGAAGGAAAGACCCTATGATCCTTATCAAGTAGGATTTTTATCGATTCGCCTAAAATTTTGATTTACAGATTTTTTTTCAACTTATCTAAATTGTTCTCTACATACCTCAAATTTTCTGATTTACTTTAAAATTTCACTAGCTTACCTAACATTTTCTAAACTTTCCCGTCTTTCAATCAAATCGGTGCCCAAAAAAATTCATATGTATCTTTTATCTCATACTATAACAGATCTATATCGCTAGGCCAGAGTGCATGCGATATAGAGAGAGGAAAAGATACTATACGAAATTTTCCTGGATGCTGATTTGATTGAAATAGAGAGTGCCTAAATCCAAACTTAGATCGCCTCAGAACTTCTAACAACTGAAATATCAGGACCCGATGTCATACCGCAAACCGGAAACGGGGGTAATTCATCAAGATGTTTAATTTTCAAGAAAAACATTAGTTTCACCCACCGGCGTGCTCCTACCTTACCCTGCGCCTTCACCATATTCTCCTCCGGGCTATTTTAACACAGGAGGACTAGGCTTCAACGTGAATTTGGCGTTCTTGCCAATTATTGGGTGGATTTTTAATACGAACGTAAGAAAAATTGAATTATGGCATCATTTTAAAATAATTTGACGTCATGACACGCAATATTTAATTTGTTTAGTTTGGCGTGCAAACCCCGAATATCGTAATGCCACTTTATCCCTCGTATCCATTCGTAGCCCCGGGATCATACAGCGGTTTTTGGCCATTAATTGGAGGAAATTCGATAGACTATGACCCTTATTCTGGTAAGTTTTTAGGGAGAATTTTTTTTTCTAAATTTGGGAACAATTTAGTTCCCGTAACTCCTTGCGTTCCGAATGAAACCTGGCCTGTGATTTCAACAAGTCTGTGGCCGGTTTTTGAGGGAACCACACAACCTTCGACAAATACAACTGGACCATGAAAAGTTACGAAAAAATAGCATTCTTAGGAGAATGATGTTCCTTCTTTAAACCTAATAAATGTTCTTCATAAGTTACTATTCGATTATTTGCTCATCAGAACTGATAGGAATATTTATTGCTTAAAAATAGACTTTTTGAAAAAAAAAAGTTTTATTCATTTTTTCTCGGGGTCGAATTCGATTAAATCTCTCGAGCTAGTTTACAGGATAGAGATTTATTTGCCACGCTTCTTGCGCAAAGACAGACTGCGCAACTTCTTGCCGAGCGTCTGCTGTTTCGTCTTTCGCAATTTCGACTGAAAATTTACGCTTTTCCTTCAAACATGCTCATTTTTGGCATAGTTTATAGAAATGTCATTGACGATTTTTGAAGCGATTATTAGCAACTTCTACAACGTATGATAATTTTTGACGCTTTAAAATATCGTTTTGCTAGAAATCAGTCTAGAGAGTAGTTGCTATTTGTTAGCAGTTATTTAAAGGCAAAAACTAGCGCTTTTAACAATACATTAATTTTTATTGCGTTAAACTTTAACAGCGTATCACCATGGTGGTCGACACCCTTGCGACGGTCGTCGTCTCTTTCGGCAGGTCCATGCGCGAAATCGCCGAACAGTACTGGTCCATTGTCTGGTGGTACGTCTGAAAGGAAATACTCTGCATGTCTGTATTTCGCAATGATATGATGGCTAGAGTACTAAGAAAAAAATCAATAATAGAGGCTAGAGTTAGAGAAACCGGGTCCTACTCTGCGCCTGCTTCTCATCTTTAACTATTGCAAGAGAAAAAGAAAGTACTACTCTGCGTCTCTGGCCCTTTTCTAATGAAAAATAGAAGACTAGCCATCAACTCTTTCATGACGTTCTCGATGTCACTGAGCACGTCCGCCTTCATCTCCTCGTATTTCGCGATGACTTTTTCGAGCTAAAGTGAATTTTCTATAATAAGTTATTTACAAATAGCGTTAAAACGCGTATTTTTAAAGGTTTTGTTTAAAAAGCGTTATTTTGAAACTAGACCTTCTCGACGGCGGTTTTGTGGGCGATTTTCGCGTCCTCGGCCTCGGACACCTTCTCGGTCGCTTTCATCTTCTGCAGCTCGGCGTATGACGTCTCGACGCCCCGCTTCTTCTCTTCATACTGAAATTTAAGGACGTCATTTTTCAAATACGCCTTTTCCAAGAAGACGTCATCCACCTCATCCCCAACGACAGCGAGAAACGCCTCCATCTGCTGGACGCACTCTACGCCACGCATTTGCAGATTCTTCTTGGCCTGAAAAATGGCGTTATTATTTTTTTTTTTCGAAAAAGACATCACACCCACCAAAGAGATCATCTTGGCCGACGCCTCGATGGACGTGCACAGTCGGGGTTGGTGGTCCTAAAATACGTTGTTTTTTTTCTTCTTTTTTAGATAACGCCTTTTTCCCACTTTATCAACATGCCAGAACTTCTCGCGAGTCACCTTGCACGCAGTGTTAAACTTTTCGGCTGGCACCTCGAGTTCCGCAACCTGAAAAAAGCGTCATAATTTTTATGATAACGCCATGACGTCATTTGACGTCGAAAGATGTACTTCACCGAGCTCCTCGTTGTAGTTACCCTGCTTGAGCTGATGCACAAAGACGAAATAGATGGTGTTGACGTAGACCTGTAACGCAGGATGTCACTTGGTAAAAGGCTTTGATTTTTTTGTTCTTAGTGGTTTCTTTAAATTTTTTCATCTTGTATTCGTCGATTTCGGCGACTTTATGGAGGGTTTTGTCGGGCAGCGCCAGTTGAAGCGATTTCTTTCTGGAAAAAAACGTAAATATTCGTTTCTCAGAACTTTTTTTTTCGGTTTTTTCACCTGTCTGCCATTTTGCTGGAGGAATAATGACGTTTTTCTTTTCTAATGAAAACACTAATTTGAATTGTTTGACTTTCGCATATCGGCAAATCAGATCTTTAAATCTTTATTTGCCCAATATAGCAAATCTCTCTCTTTGAAAATGAGAATTCTTCCCATTTGGAAAGGGATATTGATTGTCCCGAAATTCAAAATCGATGAGAAGGAAATCCAATATCTGGATGAAACTTAGCCGATTTTCTTCTCTTATTATTCTCCTATTGATTTTATTTATCGCTAAATCCTATTATAGTATTTTGAGACATGCTAGAACTCAGGTAAAATTTATTTTTTGACAGAAAACTGGACATATTTAGGAGGTTCCCGACTTTCAAGAATTCGAAATCCAGAGAAAGCCGGTGAAACGAAGATATAATGTTACTATAGCCGTGATAGTCGACGAATTAGACAAGCTCGAGACTTTATATGAGTGAGAAAATGCCTAAAAATTATTTTGTGAAAACTTAAAAGTTCAGAAAATCCATGAATACGATAAAGTGTTATGCGTTAATGCATAACTATGGCTTGAAAGTCGTTTCTACGAAGGAATACTCGAAAACCTGTACCCAGAAAGATGTAAAAAATGATTTAAATAGAGAATATTTAGGTTTAAAAATGAGTAGCTAAAATTAAAAATAATTTAAGTTCTTCTTCCGACGACACTGTGTTGTCGCCGAGCTTCTGAAGCCTAACGTCGAATGGATTCTTTTCATTGATGCCGATGTAGGCATTGTTAATCCTAAAATGTAAATATATTTATTTGTGTTTTAAACTTGTGCTAATTTTAGACTTATCGAAGAGTACATCGACGAAAATTATCACTTGACTTTGTATGATAGAATGTGCAATTGGGAGGTAAGAAATTAGTATATTATATGAAGCGCTATCCATTTATCGGATTGCATATTAAACATTTTTATGAAGAACAACTTTCTGTCTCTTTGAAAATTAAATTTCAGATAGCCATGGGATCATATATCGTGAAAAATTCGGATTGGGCTAGGAATTTCCTGAGAAATTTTGCGAATTATGAATCTGAATTGCCAAATAGTTTTCATGGAACCGACAATGGGGCTATTCATGTAAATTTTTGGATTTAAAAACAATGAAATTAAATTTATCCTTAGAATATGTAAATATCTTCAATTTTAGGCATTCATCCAAGAAAAATTCCTTCCCGATCTAAATTCTGAAGCTCAAATTTGCAAGAGAATCTGGGCTAAGTCTAAGTGGTACTCAGATTTATTCCTATTCGAGGCCTGTATTCGAACTATAATTGGACAAAATAGGAAGTTCGATAAATTGAGAATTATGAAGAAGGTAAATAGTGTTAAGATTTTAAAGGGCATCGTGTTTTCAAATGACATTATGATGTTACATTTTAGGGAACGTCTTGGATCAGAGACATCTGGATAACAGACAGCAAATGGAGTGAAGATCGAGATTTTATTCTACACGGCTGGAAAGAGACCGATAGGCGGGACATCGATGAATTTTTAATCGTCAAAATTTTGTGAGTTGTTTTTCTTGGGAATTTTGTAATTTAAAATTTAGCAACAACATTTTCATGGATAGATTCAATTGGTATAACCCGCTAAAGGAAACGTTGGATTTGAAGAGTTAAGGAAACTCTTCTTTCGGGAAATTTAAAAACTTGTTTAGAATGTGCCCTAAGCATGGAGACCTGGAAACATGAAGAATCGTTGAAAGTCGAGAAAAACGAGATAAATCAAAGATTAAAGAAAATCTCGAACGAAGTTGAGGCAGATAAATGGATGACTATGAAGAAAATCGTCGCTTTTATTTGATTTAAAAAAAAGAATTTTACAAAACATATTTGATCTCAAAATATTGAAATCGGGTAGAATAAAGAATTTAGAAAATTGATCTTTTTTTTTTGAAAAAATGTGTGTAACCATGGTAAGAAAATGTCGAACGAAACACAAGAAAACAAGAAGGGAAAATGGTCTTTCTCCCAAATTTTTTCGGGTAAGTTCAACTGTCTTTGCCCTTTATTTTCTTCGATTTAGATCAATTTCATTGATGCAATTGATAAATTACCCGTCTATAACACGATTATTTTTCTGAACTTCATGAAATCTAATAATGGAATTCCAACGATTCTAGGATCAATGTAAGTTTTCTCGCTTCAAAAAAAAAAAGTATTTAGATTTTTAGAAAATGGATTTTCCTAATTATAATTTGCACTATGATACACCAAAATGACGAAACTTTGAACATGAGTAAACATAACAGAGTTTTGATGATAGCTATGAGGCATGCCAATAGAAATCCGGAAAAATTCCTCGAATTAAATAGAGATTGGGGTCAGGAAGGCGAGATGATGTTAAATCAGGTATATTTTTAAAAACATTTCTTTTCAAATGAAATAAAAGTTTAAGTTTGGTCACAAAGAGGCTCAGAATCTTGGAAGATCTATTAAAGATTTTGTTGGAGAAGAATTTTTGGGTAGCTCGAAGAAAATGTTCTATTCATCTTCAGCACAGCGGTGCATAGATACAATGAAAGTGAAAAAAGTTGATTTTTCTAATTATTTATTTTATTTTATTAGAGATAGTTAAAGAATCTTTGAATCTTTATGGAAACATCGATATTGACGATGCCACGCTAAGAATGTATAATATGAAAGATTGTCCAAGAAATGAAAAAGGTAAATTATTTTTTTTTTAATATCCATATTTCAAAAATCCAATATTTTAGTTTGGTACCCGATAACGAACGATATTCTTCCCGAGTTGAAATTATCCTTGGATAAATCGAGACCTATTTGGGAATATTTGTCAAATTTCTTAGATTGGGCCCCAAACCTGTCAAATCTTGCAGATATCGCCGATAATTTGCACCAAATGATAAGTCAAACATTTAAATTTTCTTCCTAAGTTTCAAATTTTAAGATTTATTCGGAAAGCCTTATCCGTTTTACCTGGAAAAACCTCATTTTAACGGGTTTACAAGAGAATCTTTGAAGAAGGTGATTATGAGTTATGGTAAGAGATCGTTAAGATTTGTTTAAATTTGAAATTTTAGCTGAAATCCATCAAATAGCATGCGCAGAAAATGAAGATTGCCGAAAAATGATGGCCGGTTATTGGGTCGAAAAAATTGTTCAGTTTTTATTGAAAAATGAGGAAGACTCTCTAGTTTTTTATTCTTCGGTAAGCTGCAATTTCTGAGTTTGCTAGAAGCGCTATCTTAGCACACAGAAATAGTGCTATCTTCGATGAAAATCCTGGGGCTGATAAAATCAGACTTGCCTACCTCAGCAGGATGGATTTTGGAGATGAAAATTGAGAATCGTCAAAAATCAATCAGGATTTTAGAACATTATCCGGAAAATTCGGAGAGACATGTTATAAAACGGGTAGGTTTAAGAACTTTAGATTTTTGTATTTTTAAATTGCAGGCTGAATATGGTCATAATTTATGTGCGATTTCTGATGCCGAGGGATTTTTTAAAATCGGAAATTTAATCGATCTTACCGAAAAAGATAGGGTTAAAGATTGGATGAAGCATTGTAATGAATAAAAAACGTGTAAAAATCAATCTTTTTTTCGGAATTCAATCATTTTTATTGTTTTCTGAATCGCGAAGACAAGAAATAACGACATCACAGCTAAACAAAATATGAAAATATGACGATTTTACTAACGATTCCTACACAATTTTACGTGTGATTCCATTTAACATCGGTGCGGAATTTCGTTCCGGATTTTTTTATTTCTCGATTTGAAAACAACGCGATTTACCGAAATTCAGCGTTCGTTTCTACTCGCTTACTTTACACGGCCTTATGAACTTTATTCTCCCTAGACGTCCTGCTTTTATTTCCGAAGAAAGGAAATCAAAGCAAAAAGCCAAGAAAACAAATGAGTGCAAAAGGACCAAGCGAAATGGGCAGTGAGCACACTCAATTGCCAAAACAACGGCCAACATTTGCACGGTTGAGAACGATGCACGACGCCGCAGAAAGGTTGCAGATGAGCGGGGCCAAGGTCCAACCATAAAGAATATAAGACCGTGTTTACTAGAAAATCAGACAAGTTTCTCGTATTTTCAAGAAAAGGCACTAGGCTTGGAAGACGAACATTTTTAATTTGGAGTTATGGAACTCAAGGAGACTTCAGACAAATTTTAGAGGTTCCGAAAACTCCACAAATTTTTGAGAGTTGTGTCGAATCACAGTAGGTTCGCGAACATAGAAAATTTAGGTGCGACTGCTCTTCCCCCAATTTGTATATTTCCAAATTTTTGGGAGCGAAACACTCACAGCCTAAAATGTTGTGTATAGAATTCTATAAAAAATGACGACTCGCTTAAAATTTAGAAGATTCAACGACGAAAAATTGAACAAAAACCGGGTAGTTGCGAAAAAATCGAAGACAAGTCAGTCAGCGGGCAAAAATTTAGGCCACAGGGAACAAAAATGACTATTTTCAAGAAATACTTACAAAAATCGGGACGCCATGACGTTATTCTTACAGAGTAAAATCGATAAATCAGTAAAATGACTTCATGACGCCATAAAAATGGTAAGGCACCTGTGCTAGGGTGAACAAATCTGAGATAAACGCGATTTGAATCTTGCAAATTTCCGAGATAACAAATTTTGAAATAATTGCAAAATTAAAATCAGGCAAATGTCATGTCTAAGCAAAGGGGTGGGATTCACAATTTTTAAGTCCCGCCCCTCTTTTATTGATTTTTCTATGATAAAATTTTTGATTATCCCAAACTCTTCCTCCTGTATTAAGGCAACCGTACTTTGGTAAAAGACGGACTTCAGAAACTTTGAAAATCGCTAACTTGAATTCTGAAGTCCGAAAATATGAAAATCTAAGACAATGACATATGATATTTCTCAATCTTATACACAATATTCTAATTTTCGAATCTTTAAAATAGTGATACAATTAATTCAAAATGAATATATTTACACTTAGAAATGACGACAAAAACTAAAAATTTACTATGAAAAAGGCAAGATGAACAACGTGAATATATCCTTGATATCTTTTCAAGAAAAAGTAATCCGATAAGAGCTTTTTGAAAATTTGACAAATTTTGATAATTTTTTGAAGAATTTTCACTCGGTTTGGTTAGTTTTCGAGGCAAGGAGTTTCCCTGGGAATTAGAGTTAGAAACGCTATGAAGTAATGTGACGTCATTCTTTACAAATCTATAATTTCTTAAGTCCTAAAATAAGAGCTTGCGATCTTCACGGTGTTTTAGATCTTACAATATCTAAGAATTATCTGACGCCACTTTTTCATAACACCATCCAACTCCTGTCATTAAGCGTTTCTAATCAAGAGTTAATTCCATTCCGTTCCAACAAGTTGTCCGGCCTCGTGTCATCCCCGTTCAAGGCATCATAGACCGAATCGACCTTTTCAAGCCGGTCAAGTAGGGGCAAAATATCGAGAAGTTCAACATCGGTAGGGTCGTCGAACCACGTTTGGACGGGAATCTAAAAATTTACATTTTTCAGATATATGATTTTTAAAACTCTAAATTCATTTATGTTAAAGCGAACTTGAAGATTGAATATTTTAAGATTTTTAAAAAAAATTTAGTTAGATTTCAAATCTGACCGCATTAGAAGGATGGAAGCTATAACTCGCAGGTGAGTTGTCAATGATGATGGTCTTGGATAGGTCCCTTCCCAATCTAGCCAGGTCCTTCACGTAATTGCCCTTATGATAGACGCAGGCTTCTCGGAACAATCTGGACCGGAACACGCCTCTCTTATCAAGGAGATCAGCTACGGGGTCGGCGTACTGAAAATTCAAATTTAAATCTGATGACCTATAAGATTTCAGACTTTATAGCATTTAGAAAAGTATTTTATTTCTTAAGCTTCATATGAATTTATATATTTTTCCGATAAATTATATCATTAGGATTTAAGAATATTAATATAAAGCATTTGAATTTCATAAGAATTTGTATATTTTAGGGTCTTGAACCTAATTTAAAATTAAAAAAAAATACCTTAGCGAGTGAAGCCGTAAACAGAACGCATTCGAATCGATCTCCGACCCGGGCCAAGAACTCATCGACGTACGGCCTTTTCAGAACGTAAACCTGATGGACTACCCCATCGATTTCAACGGGAATCACGAAGTCCGGGTTTTTCACAGGCTGAAAATTGCAATGTTAAATGAGTTAAATCTAAGATTTCCGATTTTTTACCTTGAATGAAGAGTGGACCAAAGTCTCATCCAAATCAATGATCAGGCACTTTTTATTGACGTCAGCTGGCCGTATTTGTGGAAGCAAGGATTTCTCATTCGGAAGCTGAAAAAACAAGTTCATTTATTTAATTTAGTAAAAATTTTATGTTAATTTTTGAGGTTCAACAATGTTTATCTTCTTAATTTCAACCTTGACTCTTCCTAAGAGACGTCTTCTGATAATTTCGTTCGCCGTTGGCGTTCTTCCAGGTTTCAATTGTATTTGTTCGATGTAATAACTTGGGTCCTCGTGCAATTCCAATTCCTCCAGAAAAGTCCGTCTTCTCATAGGAGGTCTGGGTCTGGGTGCGGAGGAGATTATCGACACGATAGGGGGTCGAGCCGTAGGACCATTGTTGTGCTGCCCGAGGGAGCTGCGCAGTACCGCTGCCAAACGACTTTGCGGGTGTTCGCGATACGGGAATTGGTTGGACGAGGCAAATACCGATGCGGAATTCGATCGACGATAAATCGCCGGTGATGCCATCCTGGGGGAACTATTCGAAGATACGGGTGTAGGCCGATTGGGAAATTCCAGGGACACTGAGCCCCCGCCCGTAGCGGGCCCGTAATATGGAGGCACAGGAGCTATGGTGGCGGTTTCGGGGAAAAGTTAGGCAAAAATCCTGTAAAAATACGAGTTTTTATGGAAAAATGGTGAAGATCAAGCGAAAATAAGCGAGTATCAGTTTTATAAAATGGAAAATAAGGAAAGTCATGTGAAGATCGGCGTTGAATCAACGAAAATTTACTATAGTTAATGAAGATCAGCTTTAGATTGATGAAAATTGACCACATAAGTAAAGACTGGGCGTGATTGGGGGAAATAATCAAATATGGCAGAGCGTTAATTTGACCACAATAGACAATGGAATTCTCTGAATCTTTTTTCTCGCAATTCAAAGAACTATTTCTCCATTTCATTATTTTTTCCCTCTTCAGGAATCTCACAGTTTCGTTGATTTGCTTCTTTTCTCTCTCATAATCGCTTGATATTTCGTCGAAAAACGCGTTTCTCTCAGTGAAAAGATAATCGATCGATAAATTTAACAGAGGGTTTTTCACGCATTTGAAGACAAGCGAAAGGCTGGCAATAATTAGTGACAGATTAGGAGAAAAGTGAAATGATGTAATTTTTGGTCAGAATTAGAAAAATTTCCGATAAATAGTAAATGTTGAAGAACCGGATTTTTTTTAGAAAAAATTGTAAAAATGAACATTTTGACCGAAATATGATTTTTTGAAGAAAAAGATTGATAATTTTCGATAAAAAGTTATTGAAAATTTGAAAAGATAAGCATTTTTAAATTAAGAAAAAAGAAATGATGAAGATCTAAAGAATCTAGAAAATTCACGTTCCAAGCGAGTGTCCCAATCTAAAAAGCCAATCTTTCAATGGCGAATAGATCTAATCCAAATAGTGAAATCACAGAAATAAAATACGAAATGCCAAATCCCAGCCGTCTTCCGAAACTCACATGGCTTAGAATGTAGGCGGTATGCATAAAATGATGACGTCATAGGAAATAACACTAGAAAAAGAGTGGAAAAGAAGCAAATGCGATTTGCCACATGTGAAAATAAAAGATAACCTATGAAAAAGAGGACCCGAGATATAATCAAATCAACCAATATTGAAATTTAGAGAAAACATTTGAAGGGAATGAAAAGAAAATAAAATTTCCCAATCTCCTATTGTTCTGTCATTCAATTTTTGATTAGAATTTAGCTCGTCTCTTTTTAAAAATTCAGAGTAAAACCAACTCCATCGCTACATTTAAGAAGAAATTTAACTGATATTTAGGACTAGAGCGAATTTCAAGCTTTATAGATTTTCAAGAAAAATGTTTTAAAATATCGACGGTAGTTTGTTTGTGAATGACAAAACAAGAAAAGTGAGAGCATCTTGAGGGAAACTTAACTCAAAAGAAAGAAAAATAGGCGGAGAGAAAGATCATTGAAAATAGGAGAGAAAAAGGAGAGCATAGAAGTGATTTTTCCTAAGACAAAACTCAGAACTAATAACTTAAATCCCTGACTTGTACTTCTTAGAGATAGGGAGGGAAGTAAGTAGGTAAGATGACAAAACGATTTTCGGTTAGGAGACTAGATTTTTGACAAATAATTTGAAGATCACCCAAGAAACTATGAAAGTTCATCAGAAAAATCACTTTGATGGAAAATAACATTTTTGACGGCGACCATCTTTTAAACCGCTTTTAAAATGCATAGAAATGATTTTTAGGCGAAAAAGTACGATATAACAGCTGATCTTCACTGAAAGTTTGACAAAAAATTGAAAAGATTCTTTGAAAAGGCATGAAAAGCGGCAGAATTTGTAGGTTTCAGACGAGAAAATGCGTTTTTAAACGAAATTTTCAGAGGTGTGGAATTGGGAAAACTTAAACTCGCAAAGTGATTCAAAGTTTCATAGCGTGGAGGGTAGATTTTCGAGGCGCCGCCCTTTGAGTAAATAAAAGGTTTTGAGAATGTGGGTAAAAATGAAAATAACTCCGATGAAACAAGCCCCAGAACCGATAATCCATAATAATCTGACTTGTAAACTATGAGAATCAAGGTGAAAAGAGGGTTAGTCATGAAATTTGGCTCATGATAAAATTTATATTTAGACATTCTATGAAGACCAGTTTTTTCCTGACGTTGTGATGAAGAATAGGTAATTAAAACGGTTTTATACAACATACAAATTTAAGAAAGAATAAAGGTCATGTTTTGAGTTATGACCTGAACAAAGTTAGGATGAAAATCGCTTAGAATCAGTCAATAAGTTCTGGCAAAATCCTAGAGCTTTTTCTTTATCACCGGAAATTTCTTGCCCCGTTGAACCCCGCATGATCGAATTTCTTTCAAATCCCAGCGAAAATGCCCCGGTTTTTAAAGAACGAGGAAAATCGCTAGTTTTATGCTTTATCATAGACATGAAATCCCATCTGAGATATCCGAAAACTTATGTTTTGAACTAGGGTTTCCTATTCTCTCTAGCCCTATGATAAAGCATAGGTGGTGAAAACAGATTGGATATCTGAAATTTGCAATAAAAGAGGAAAGAGGAATTCTCTAATGACAACTGTTCAGGTTCATACGACGGAGCGTCAGAGACGCATTTTTCGCCATTTTTCAGGTTTAGCGATGAGAAATAACACAGAAATTCGTCTCATTAACGGAGTTTCAACGTGTGACGTCATTGGCGTCATTAAAGTGTTTTTTATGATACCACGACTATTGAAAATCGATACATTAAATTTATTATTTGTCTCTTGGAATTTTTAAAGTTGAAATTTCAAATCTGAAATCTTTTGTTCATCTCAACGAGCTGAATGAAATTGCACAAGATTTTAGGGATTTAAAATATTAGATTTAAATATTTTTAGGATTTAAAAAGGCGTCATAAAATTTTAATGTATTACCCTGATTCGTATAGATCTAATACGCATCCGACGTTGGGACGTCGTTCTCTTGATTGACGTCTTCACTAATACGGCCATTTTTGAATAATTGAATAATAAAAGTAAATTTTAGTCCATTTTATGGCGAATTTCAAGAATCAGATGGTTATCGAATCGATAAAATTCCTCGAGAGTTGCATGCTCGAAAATCTAGTCGACAGTTTTGACGAGATTTGCAGAATGACACATAGGGGTTCGACTCAGAGTGATGAGATCAGGGGGTCCGAGAAAAACCCCGGAGCGAAAACCTATAGCTCCGAGCCACCAAGGACGTGACAGCTGTATATGAAATGGTTACTCCGAAGCCCGGGCCAGGTAATTAGCAATGGGGCAGATCTATGATAGGGGAATTTAGCTATTGAGCATTCTTGCAGTAAAATAAATGAAAGGTAAGCTTGACGTGGGAAGCATAGTGTCATATTTCAAAATGAGAACGCGGCTTTTTTGATTGACGATGTAGCAAAAAACGTGAAGGTTATTACAGTAGCTGTAAAAATAAATAGAACTATGATAAAGAATGGACGAAAAAATGGATTGGATAATTTTTGAAATATCGAAATGATCCAGAAACTTTAGAAGCGGAAAGTCATGGGTTGTCTATTTTCAAGAAGACGGAGTATTTTAGCCCTTTCCTTGCTCTTTTTATTGTTAACCTCTCGATGTAATGGAATTTAGTCGGGCGGGTTATTCAAAACCCTGGCACACAAGAATTCACAGACATTGTTGAACCTCTAAATATTTTTGCAAAAATATTTTCATCGAGTGATTTTCGGCACCTCGATCAAAAATTCAATACTTTAAATTGAAAGCCAAACACCGCCACTAGGCTATTATCGTACCTTGTGGGACATGGTGGGTGTAGGCATGTATTCGTTCGGCTGCTGTTTGAAACCACCCGTTTGCCCTGAGATAGCAGCAGAAGTGGGACTATCGAATGAGGTACCATTGGTATACCCGGATGGTATCGAAGAACCTAAAATGGCACCTTGATGGGAAAGAATACCAACGCAACTTACCATTCGATCCATTTTTATGCGCCTGCGTTATCAATAGAGCTGGGTTGGTTCGACCGTGCTGTTGCTTTTCTAAAGTAAATGAAATTCATATTTTATTTCTTCAAACACATTTTCCACTATTTTATGATTTTTTCTTCTATTTCATCATCTCAGAAATATTTTCATGTACTACGAAGACTTAGAGAAAAGCATTGCCTATGCTCTTAAAAAAGCGTTCTTTCCTGAACAAACAGACAAGGTTAAGACAAACTCTGAGAAGTAAGTCGAAAAATATTGGATAGTCACGAGAGAGCTGAAAGATACAGAGAAAACTGGATTTATATCGATTATTGGTAATCAGGAATACTATTTGAACTTTGGATTGTTATTATATTTAATTTAAATTGAGGTCAATTATCTTGAGTTTGGTACCAAAATGTAGAGCATGAAAGTCTCAACATTTCTAGATGAAGATAAGCTTTTTTCTTAACAAAATACAAGTTTAAAATACTTTCGAATAAAATTTTACCAAAATCGTCCCGATCCGGACTAACGCAGCAGCACAAGCTTTGGACGAATCTGCCCCATCTTGGTTTCGTCCGACTGTTCTGGCGCTTTTTATCGGCTGAAATAAAGATTTTTGTAAAGCTTATTAAATTTGACTAACATTTAACATTTTTGCCATTCACAAGTCTTTTTTGCTAAATTTGCGTCCCAAAATATTCCTGTTTTGGTAAAATAATCGCTCTAGAAAGAGAATTTGCCGAACAAACAAACACAATTTCCGATCTAACTTTTTCCGGACTATAAAGTTACGTCCCAAAATTTGACGAGACGAAATTTAAGAACTGGTAATTTCGCCGATAAAAGTTGGAAAAAATAGCCTCGAAAATTTGATCGATTAAATTTCTATTGGGCCATTCAAAATTAGAATTCCTAATTTCATTTTAATTTTTGTTATCTAGGACCAGAAACAGCATTCTAATTTTTTAACTCCAAAAATTTACTGAATGATCAATTATTTTATACCAATTGGTTCGAGTTGCTATCTTTAAGATGGTAAAGTCAGAGAACGAGAGGAAAATGGGAAATTTGCAGTGACGATGATGCAAAGCGACAGAAGTCGGGCAAAAACCGACGAAAGTGTCGAATTTCCGATTCGCGCGCGCACCTAGCGATCCCCGGTGTTCTTTGCGAAATTCACCACGCGCTTCCCTCCGTATCACGAAAAATAATAACCACGACGCTTCCCCCGTAGTGAATGAACATTTAGGTATTTTTAGCCTACGGTGAAATTTAATCTGATTTTTCAAGCAAATTGGCGAAACACGAAATAGATGAAGATCAGCACGAAAAAACTTACAGATATTATTGCTATTCTGAGCGTAGACCTGGGCTTTAGAGGTCGGAATTATGGCGTAGTGGGAATTGGTTGAATTGTTATTGTTTGGACCCCCATTTTTCGGGTTTCCATTTTGGTCATTCGGACGGTCGTCGGCGTTAGATCCGATGGACCAAATTAGCCCCTTGGTAGGATCGGAACTCGATGAGGTTGTGACTTGGGTCGAAACTATAGGGGTTTTCTTCTCGTTATTTTCCTTGTCAGGGCTCTTCCCCGTACTGCTATTTGAGTTCGACTGCTGAAGTCGGACCCTCGGTAGATTGTAAATCACGGGGTTTTGCGGGGGCGGTGGGTTTGTCGCCGATGGTGGTAAACTTAGAGGAAAAGGCGCTGGACGTCGGATGTTGGAATTTGAATTTTTGACCGAGTGGATAGGAGACTGGCCCGGTGGCGTAGAATAAATGTTTTCCAGACCATAATAGGGGGCGGCGTTCCAATAATAAGTAGTCACGCCATGACGCCCATCAACCTTTTGCCAATAATCCAAAGAGTTTGGCGGATTTCTCGACCCTACGCCATTTTGTCGTAGGGCGTTTGGTGATGGCGTCGTGCCGCCAACGCCATTGGCGTACGTCATCCGCTGCGGAGGCGCCAGTGCAAGAAATCTAGCGGAACTTGGATCTTCGTAGTTTCAGGCGAGGAAATTTTAATTTGACACCAAAGGAATCTAGAAAATTACTATTTTCAATAAATAATAATGATAAGAAAACACGAACAATAGAATTTTGAAGAGCAATCAAGGAGTATGAAATTTTGGGAGGGCGAAAAAGACGCAGAAAACACACGTACAGGGCCGATCCGACTGTGCAAATAATCACAAAAATGTGAAAGCTGGTTGGCGGGAAGGAATAGCGTGGAAAATCGAGAGGGCACAGACAAACAGTCAAAGGGCGAGGGGCAAATGATGCAATGGCAGAGAGAAAGAGAAGGAAAGAAAATATGTGATTCAGGAATTAATAAAACAAAAGGTGCGTGGACTTCAAATCTAAATTTATGAAATTAGTGAAATTTCAACTTTTTTAGAAAGGGGAAATAATCACGCATGAAATTCGTTCTCAGAAAATGGGAAATATCAGACATGTTAAGTCAATGATATAATGGAAATATGAAATCCTTGAACATTTAGACTATTTAGAAACAAGAATATAAATCTCTAACCCAGGTGATAAATACCTGTCACACAGATCGATGATAGGAGATATGAAATCCATACAAAAACATAAAACTCTGCGGCAAGCGAAGAAAGATAGGGAAGATGAAAGAGAGAGAAAGAAGCAGAGATAAAGATTAAGACGTTACACGCAGTAAATGACAGCTGAGAGAGGAAAAGAAGAAGGAACTAAAGAAATAGCATGATATTTTAAGGGAGGAAATGAAAAATGTGATATAGATAAAGAGATATAGCATTGAAAATGGAGAGAGAAAAGACAGACGCAACACCTGACGATTGTGAGAAATACCTGCACAAAATTTGGAAATCTCTAGTCTTATGATGAAGAATAGGAAGTTAAATTGGTTGGGATATCTTTCAAATTTAAAGATCTTTGAAAATGAAAATTGATTATGATTGATGGATGGCGGATCAAAAATTGTTGTGATGATCAAAATGAGAATATGCTAGTCAAGATAGCATACACATTCTTAAGCATATAAGGAGAAATTGTATAGATTTGGAAAATTATTAGTTTGCAAATGAGAAATTCTATGGGTGGTAATAACATAAAGGACAAAATGATAATAACAATAAGCGGTGAGGGGTTTGATAAGAATAGAAAACGGCGCAGTGGATGGAGATATAGATTTGTAGTCAGATAGTAAAATGGCGAGGTTGCATACTTTGGCAAAAATATCGACCTTTAAAAATTGAAAAATTAAAGCCAAAAATGATGTTTTCGGGAATAATAAATGTGTTTTGACCTATTCGAAATAAATAATCTCAGCGAAAAATGAAGTCAAAGAAAGGGGCTTAGGAAAAAGAAAAATTGCATTTAAGCAAAGAAAAAGAACTTCGGTAACGAAATTTGGAAACACGCCGAAGAGAACAAGGAAATAGCGAATTTTGCAAAAAGAGATCAATTTTGGAAAAGTTAGGATAAGTTTTTGATCATTAGACTCTAAATTAGCCATAATTACTCCCGAGTCTTGAATAATTACCATCGGCTTAAAATATTCCTTAACAAAGCTAATAGTCAATGCTCTAAAACTAAATAAGGGAATTTTTGTGCAGAATTTTCCAGGAGGATTAGGAACGAGAAGAGAGTATTTTTGAAAATAGGCGCGTTTTTTCGCAGGTAATTATGGGCATGGGAGATGGTTAAAGATCGCTTTTGGATGAATAATTTTAAGGTGAAAAATTTCGAAAATATGATCAAAATAGCCAAAACATGAGCAAAATGTATCAAAAATGCCCAAAATATGCGTCAGATAGTAGTGTTCTTGGAAATTGATAAGAAAAGAACACTGAGAAAATAGATAGAATCCACTGATAGATGATTTGATAAATATATTCCTCTCCCGGAAAGTAGAACAGATGAAGAACTAAGAAAATAATTCCCGGGGGTTAGAGAAAACTAATCAATATGATGAAGAAGAGGAGAGAGAAGAGAATCAGAGGAAGAAAAATGAAATCGGAAAGAGTTCAACAAGAAAAGACAAGAAAGTATATCGATGGAACAACTTATGTGTTGACATTTTTAAGTACGCGAGCGCGCGGGAAAAAGTTACTTAGTTTTTTCCCATCATACCGAAAACGGAAAGTATTTCGTTCCAGAGTAATCAAGAAAAAACAAGTTTTTCAGGGGAAAAGAACAGATTTAATATGGAAAAAATCACAATGTTCGGAAAGATGCAGTTTTCAGGAAATAGTGATAAATATTGGCAAAAAATCAGGTTTAATAGGAAAATCATAAAGTTATGAAAAACTCAGTATTTAAGGAAGAAAAAACATTAATTTAGACGAAAAACGGGGGGAATTTTCGGCAAGCATTTCTACGCGTATTGACTTTCACACCACCACATACATTGGCATTAGAGGAATTTCCCCTACTTTCCCTACAAATATTAATACACGAAGATCGTACGCAGGGAAGTATCCACTTTTAGATTAGGAAGAAAAGTAATAGGTTGCTAAAGCCGCGCACGAAGTCTAGGGAAAGTATAACGTAATATTGGAATAGCACGAGTAATTCTATTGGAATTAGCAAGAAATTAGCATTTTAGAAAATTGTCAATTTGAGAAAAAATGCGACTTTACGATAGAGCAAACAATGCCGAGAGCAGCATGCCTTAGGTCCAAGAATTGCTGTGCGCGCGGCATGATAAAACAAAGATAAGATAAAAGATCTAAGCCTATAGTAAAGAATAGACAAGAAAAAATGGTTGGTATATGAAAAAATCCGATGAATATCAGCTTTTTCTGAGATCCAGTAATAAATCTGACTTGAGGAGAAAATAAAATACTGTCAAGAATAAAGTGTCAAATGAGCTGAGGACAAATATATAGAAAAGTTGATAAATATTAGCATGATTTTTGAGGCGGTGTTAGATAAATTAGGGCTAGTTTTAATAGAACACTATTTTTCTCAGTAATAGTCATATTAACGCTAAAATTAGTGCTAATTTTATAGGTTTACCAAAATTAGGCGTTAAAGTTATAAATCCATTAAAAGTTAGCTTCAAAATAATGTTCTCGAATTTATTCTCTGGTCAAGAATTGCGTATCTTGCAAAAATGGTTCGTAAAATGAATATTTCAAGAGCGTCTCATCATAATTCCCGATGGAAATTTGATGTAAGAGGACCCATTTGATAGAATTGCGTCATAAAACGAATGGCTTCAGAGAGGAAACGCCAAAATGTTCCAAAATCAACCGATTTTAATGGATCACCAAGCATGTGCAAAAGCTGGAAAGGTTAATTCGCAGAAATAACGCGTGATTTAAAGAGAGAACGAGACAGGGAAGGATGGAAACCCGACTGGCATATAGATGAACAAAACATCTCCAGAGGACACAGAAATATGCGTGTGAATTGAACAACGAGAGGGCTCACGTGCTGTAGAGAGAAGAGAGGCGAAAGATGCAGAGAAAAGCAGGGAAAAAATTGAAAGGGCCCCAGGGGAGGGCCCATTTTGAAATGGAAATAAACGCTGAGGAGAATAAGACGTAAAAATAGAAATAAATCGGAACAAGGAAAAAATAAATCTTCCAAGAAAATGAATCGAAAATTTATATCACTCAGGAATCGTATGAAATAAAGAAATCCAAAATATTATTATCTAAAAGTACCCAACTTTTATACAATTCAGAATCATATGATGAAGATAAACAATAATAGTCTGGAATTTCATCATACTCGGATTTGAAGGAGTAAAAATCGAGTAAAAATAATCTCCAGCCACGACAATTTTGGAGTTAAGTACTAATCTCTACTTCAGTAGTAAAGCAAAAATGCCTGTGTCGTCCGATTTTACATCGGAAGAATGACGCAGGGCTTAAAACGTAGTTTTTAATCTGGCTTACGAAGTTTGAATTTGAGTGAAATACAACAACTGAATCAAAATAGAACCTACATAAATATGAAGAAAAAGCTCTATATTGGTAAGAACATGGAATACTTTGCTTCTAAATTAATATCTTGTTTTTGGAACGTGTATTTCCACGTTAGTAGAAAAGTACCCATATTTAAGGTACGAGTATCGCAGTCGCTGGAAAACATCTCGAATTTTCGGAGTATTTTCCGAAATTTGGCGTGTCATTCGCGGCTTTCGAGTGCCGCATTGCTGCCTGTGTTTCATCCTTCTTTTCCCTCTCTCCTTTTTTCCAGTAATCGGATATGCAAAGGAAGGAAAAATGCCTCAGGAACAAAGAAGAATACGAAAGAAAATCCAATTCCTTCGAACTCTGCCCCATAATGAGGCATAGGCGGCAAGACACGCAGAGAAAAGGAATTTTCGAAGAGGAACTATTGAGCAAATTTTGGGTAATTGTTGGGACCATTTGAACAAATTTAGATGAATTAAAGAAAAAAATCAAACCTATTATGTTCAACAGAAAAAAGGCTTAATTTCGCTGAGTACCTCCGAATGAAATTTTCTCGAAATTAATTATTGAATGCCCCCAAAATTCAATAAGATAGAGGAAAACATATAAGGCGAATCGAGAAAAATATGTGGGACTGAAAAAAGACAATGAAAACCCCGCTGCTAGGGGAATAAAGAAGAAGAAGAAGAAGAAATGAAATGAAAATGCAGAACTCACTAAAATAAGAGAAATAGAATAACGAGAATATATGCGAAACCCAGAGTGGATACACTGCGCTTCACAGAAATAGAGCATCGAACATTTGGCTGGCTCACCATATTCTGATGTATATCCAGGGGATTAAGCTATGGATACGATCAAGTAATCCAGAACGATGAATTGCTATGCTATTTTTATTCAACGCCATTCGTTTGTAAACACAGTATGGAAATTCTTGGAAAATTGATCAACAATTACTATATGGCGGAAGACGAAGGGCTTAGCTAGAGGCATTTCATTAGTTTTCTGGAATACCCTCCGTCATATAGTAACTGCCGGTCGATTTTCAAAAATCGTCCGTACTGTGTTTACAAGCGAATGACGTTGGATAAAATGACATAATAATTCATCATTTCGAATTACCTGATCGTATCCATAGCTTAATCCCCTGGATATCCACCAGAATATGGTGAACAACCAACCAAATATTCGATGCTCTATTTCTGTGAAGCGCAGCATATATGATAGCCCGAAAACAAAAAGGGCACATTTTTGAGTGAAGCCATATTTGAGAAAATAGAGATTATCCTGAAAATCGATAAAAATGCTAAAAATTACTAGTAAAATTAGCACTAAATCGATAAAAAAAATTATAGAAAAAAGATATCAATAGGTGATAATTTAGTGACGTTAGGCCAGACTACTGCGGAAAAGGCCGTGAGAAGTAATCCGATTTAGAGACCACCATTTGGCGTCTAGATGAGCCTAATTACAAATAAAAGAATGGTCGGGGAAATCGCGAAAAAAATTCTGAGAGTAAATTTTTGGCGATTTTTACTAAGAATAAAAATTGAGATTAAAAGTAAGTTTTAAAAGTCTAGTTGGCTTAAAATATAAGATAGAATTGAAAACAACGGTATCCAGAAATAACAGACAAAGCATGGAGGTTTCTAGGTAACGAGTCGTTTTTTCCAAGTTGCCTGGATAGAGAATGAATATGTAATGCATACATAAATTATAGCAATAACACGAAAATAAGGGAGCATTTGATGATGAAAGACGAGTTTTCATGTTTATTGGATTAGATCCAAAATTAATAGAAGGCTTTCTTTTTATAGTTTTTAGGGACTAAGAAAATGAGAATATTTTCGGCCTACAAATTTTGTAGTACCTAAAAAATCCCAAAAATTGTAGGTATCATATATCCTTCTGCTTAAAATCTAAAATTCTGCGAACAAAATTTTCGAGAATTTTTCCATGTTCGATGCAGCTTCACGCATAGGGCAAAAAATTCTAGGAAAAACGCAAGAACACATTTTCTTTCTCAGCATATCTCGTAAGATCGCGCTATTTCGTTATATTTCTCTAAGAATCTTAGATCTTCATTCTATTTCTCGATTTTCTCTAGGTATCCAAAAATCTTGAAGTATTTCTCCAAGATTAAGACCAAACGAAGAGAGATGGTTCATGAAAACATTCGTGTCTATGTCTGAGATTTCTTCGATTCTCTCCGAATTTCCCCTCCCCCTCATTTTTCCGCATGCGCCGTACGCGCTGATTTCCGCACTTTCACTTATAAAACACATGCGCTTGACGCGCTGATAAAAAACTGTCAAGATACGCATTGATTTTATTTTAAGATTAAGAACAAAGGGAAAGAAGAGACAGTTTTTAGAGATCTTAATAATTTCGGTTATATTAGGGTTTACTTTAAATATAAATTGCAAATTGAAATAAAAAACTTTAATAAAGCTCAAATTTTGATGAACGACGATTGGTTCTTAGATACCTAATTTAAATTTTCTGTGGTTAAATTGGATGTTAAACAATAATTTCTAATTCAAGCTAAGATATAAAAAGTTACAGAATCAAAGATTTAAGTTTTCTGGCATGAATCCATTAAACATCGGCTATATTCATGTTCAGAAAGTGGAAAATACACATGATGCAATATCTCAGACATAGCTTCAGAGAAATAGAAAGGGCACGCAAAGAAAGAGTAAAACAGAATAAAAAGGTATAACTTAAATAGAATGCTAGGGTAAATGATTAGACATCATATATTAATTGCAAAAATAAAATTATGATGAAGAACTGTCAAATAGTCTGTAATTGAAAGTTTTTCAAGAGGAAAATTTAAGTACTATTCGAGTACCTAACTGCAAAAACCTGAAATGGTTTTAACAGAAAGGAGTGAAAAATTGGAAATTTTGTGAAAATTCGTCAGAATTTTGATCGATAATCGAAAACGGCGAGTGTTTTCTATGAAAATGATGATTCACATTTATACAAAAGGGGAAAAGAGGAGATCAATGAAAGTGTTGCTGAGAAAAATATGGTATTTGAAAATAAATTTTGATTTAAAATTTCGAGATAAAATTAGATTAATAAAAATAGCGGTTGTTATTCCGAAGGATAAACGATAAAAAGTATATGGTGATTCAGCCAAATTGCTATGTCAAACTGGGTTCTATGTTTGGTTCTCTCAAATCGTAGCCAAAAGGATGAAGCTAAGAACGAAAAGAGACTGTCTTTTGGCAAAGGGAGAATGTAAGTCCTTGGCATAAATCAGAAAGATAGTAGAAAGAAGCGATTTTGACAACCAATAAGGATTTCCGAAGGTTTGGAATATCCTTTGGGGAATTTGAAAAATGCGACTTTTGAAAATTGAGAAAAAATCGGCTGAAAACTGGACATTTTCGTGATCTAAAAGGGATTAAATCTTTGATTTCAAGTACCGAAATAGTCCTGGTTTTAGAGACCCAAATTTTCAAGTACAGGATTAGCGAAAGCACGCTTCAAAGAGAACGAGACATTTTTGTCGGGATTTGAAAGCGGGAATTCGGCTTTTATGGGTGAAGAAATGGTCAAAAATTATTGCAACTAGTCTGGAGGTTTAAGCATAAAGAAAGATTTTTTTCGGAATTTTGGCAAAATGAGGAGAAAAATCGAAACATAAAGGAATAAATTAAGTGCGCCGTGGGATCCAGAGACATACCACTTGGCTATGCGAGAAAAGAAAAAGACTCTCATCAAAAGAAAATGAATTTCTGAATTCCGTGACGTAATGAAGAAGCTCATTTCGAATTGGGCCAAATAAAGAAGAAAAGGAAGAAAATGAATGGAGTTTGCATTCCTAATGAATAAAAGGATGAAAATAGTAGAATTGAAGTCAAGATCAACTTCTCAGAAGTGAAATTTAACAAAATTCTAAAAATTAGAGGGAAAATATGGTGAAGTACAGCTTGTAATATAACCAAATTTACCATAATTTGCAATATTTTAGAAAAATATAGTCACCTTAAGAGCAATAATTTAACCTAATTCTGATAAATTTAAGACACATATTCATTAAATCCAGCCTTAAAACGATATAAGTTTACATAAATTAAATTGGATTTGAGAAAAATGACTAAATTAGCCAACTCATGATAAAATTTAGATTAAAACCGCGAAGATCAGTTTTAGGTATAATGGTCTAATCGAATGATGATCGCTGATTGCATCATTGGGGAAAATAAAGCTGCTTCCTTGGAGTTTTTGCCCCATTCCATCCATCCCTATCTTCATTCAAACGCGACAACTGTTCAAAAAATTCCCCTTCTCTAATCTCTTATCCCCTCTTAAAAATCCATGCTATTTTTCCGTTTCGAATTCTTTTTCTCTTTTCTATACTATTTCTCAACTTTCGAAATCTTTTCATATCTTCAAATCCAGTGGTATTTTCCTTGTGAATGACAGATTTGGGAGAGTTTTTCTGTCAGTTCATATTTTTCGCACGGGGGCGTCGGAGTTTCAGCAAATTTTCTTTCCGAAAAATTAATTACCACGAGGAAAATCGTAGTGGATTTAAATAGAAATAACGTGTGAGCGGTAAAAATGATAAAAATAAATAAAATAAAAAATGACCCACAATTTAAATTGATATCCGAAGTGTGATTCGGATCGACGTATTCTCCATTGTTGTCAAAATCCTCTTTCCTCACCTAAAATTATAACTTTTAATCTCTTTTCGAAACTGTTGATCTCTTTACCTGAGTAATAATTCCCTCCAGAGAATGGGTCATTTAATTTTTCTTCTGCTTCTTTGTGTCCTCTCAACTTCTTCCTTTGTAATCTTGCTCTGTCTCTCCAAAATTACAAACTATTAGACTTCTTATATCCGATCCTTATATGACCATCACTTTCTTGTTGCAATATCGGAGCTGAAAATCAATTAGCTTGTAAAAATCAAACTTTTAGCCATAAATGATAAAATTTGATAGGACGCGAGTTTTGATAAAATTGATAAATTCATGATTGATAGGTGAAATTCGAAAAATCACATGATGGGGGACTAAATAATATGGAAATGTAGAGGGTGTCTCTGATAAAAATTTAAAATGCGCATAATCGGCTAAAAATTGATAAATAGACCGATACAGACTGAATTTTGCCGATAACAACTAGGGTGGATGCAAACTTTTTGAATGAAAATGCTAATTGATTACAAAATTGATCGATTTTGTGAGGAAGAAAGCTGGACTTCACTGAAATTGGCATCAAATTCTTATTTTTCTATAGAAAAGCTGATTTTCATTCAAAAATTTTTTTTCGTTTTCTCTGAATTTGGTACAATATTTAATCTCATCAAAAATTCTCTCGCTTGTTTCTTTCAAAAATTCACTGCCAATTTTAGACATTATTGAATTTTGACACGTACTTTGAGCATAGAATGGGTAGAAATGAAGAATAACGAATTTCCCTGTTAAAAGCCACAGAAAGGAACAAAACTCGCGAAAAGCGAATGGAATAAAAATAATTGCCCTCCAGCCATTTTCATCGATGACGAAAAAACGGCAAAGAGCCACGTTTATAGCATAAAATTGAGGTAGAATAAACGGAAAAAGAAGTAGGAAGTCTAATAAAATAGGAATTTTAATGATTGCAATAAAATATAAATAAATAGGGAATTTCAGAGAACGGATTTTGAACTTGTTGTTATTTCGTTTTTTTGGAATAGATGATGAGATTTAGATTTTCAGATAGATATCAAAGATTAAATTGAAATAAAAATAAAACGTCGCCAAACAAGTATAAATATGCAGTTTATAAAAATCACGTATACAGACAAAAGTCTATCTTATAACCTAGCATATAATAAAAATAACAGAAAACATCGATTTTTAGACCAAATAGAAGGCAATTTTACTTAAACCACGTGACAAAGGGTAAACTAATGGGAGTCCTTTATATTTACCCAAAGATTCTCTACTTTGTCGATGGAAAAGGACGAATTTTCCCAAAACGCGGAAATCATTGGCGCGTATCAAATTCCCTGCCGGCCTTTTTACGAGGGCACCTTTTTAAGCCTGAAAATGCCCCTCTTTGCTCAGTTTTGTTTCCGAAAATCGAAATAAAATTCGAACGCAGTTAAGTGAACCGGAAAATATTGAAAACGACCGCTTGTGCAAGCTGACAACGCTTGGATATGCAGGACGGTTTTAGATTTTAAATTAAAATATCATTCAACATTATAAGGAATTTTAATGGTGAATGTCGGCTTTTTATCGTTGAAAAATGAAGACATTTGTCGAAGATCAATTTCTTTAGTATTGAAAAATGAGTAAAGATGCAGTTTTATGAAGATCAGCTTTTTCTATTGATTATTAGTAAGAAATCAAAAATTTAAACAGTCATTTTCGATTTTTTGCAAGCGAATGACAAAAATTGATAAGCGTGGTGGCGCCAAAAAGGTTAACGGCCCTGTTTATAACTCGTATGTATTTCCTTAGATGCTATATTATAGGATCCAAAAACCGTCTGAAATATAATTACTTGAAAAATCGAACATTCTTTCGAATGTTAGAAATCGTATGTTCCTGGCAAAACAAAGCGATAGTTTTGAAGTGATCGATAAGTCAAGGTTGAGAATGCAATGTTAAAGAATAGGAAACAAAATCGGAAAAAATGCTGGAACATCAATCTGACATGAGTCCAATAATCGGAATGACAATTGTTTCATTTCTCATATCACTAAGAATAGACAGAGAAAAACGGTTGGGATAAAAATCGATTTTCGTCAAATGATCGAACTGAACTAATGCCAAAGGCAGGGGACGATTCAAACAGAGAAAGGTAAACAAAGGGGAGAGAAAGAATGTGAAAATTCGGAAAATAGACACTTAGACCTATATATATCATTGATAAAAAAGATCGAAAGTTTTGGAAAAGAGATCAAATTTCAATGATTTGGGCATGATAAAGGCTGATCTTCATTCAAAAATGACGACATATCGAGCATTTTTATGGATTAAGCACGATTTAGCACTTTTTCCATGTTTGACTTTTTCCTTAAAATGGCCAAACATCGTGAATGACGCAATGGAAAGAATAATTCGTAAAAATCGATTTTTTTCCGAAATCCAAAGAATATCGTCAAAATCTTGAAAAAGATGCAGAAAAACCGTTCTGCGATCGATTACTTTGAAGTTGGAATTGTAAAGAAAAAGATAGAGGAAATGAAAGAGAATATAGAGAAAACAAAACACAGGAAGCGACATGGGAGAGATCGGGACAAAAGATCGGGGCTGAATTTGCCTCAAAAACGGTTGGAACAAACATTTCCTTTAAAGTGATATTTTTAGAAAAAAAATGAAGAAAGGACATTTTTAACAGAATAGTGTTTAGTTTTTCCTAGAAATATACTTTGGAAAGATAAAACCCTCAGAAAATCTAGAACTTCGATTTTCGTAATGAAAATGCCCAATATTAGACCTTCGCTTACACCTTATCAACACCCTCAAAAGTGTCTTTTCATAGGCATGAATTGCATAGAATATTACTGATTATCAACTTTTTGACTTTTTTCTCTCTCATTTCCCGCGCTATTTTTCTCTCCTTCTCTGACTCTTTTTACTCTCTAAATTCAGCTATATTTCTCTCGCTCTTTTTCTTAATCAGTCTCTATGGCGACTAACTAGCACGTTAGGATAAAGATCATTTTTACGGCGTTTTTAAAATTAATGAAATTTTAAAGATAAATTTCTTGAGAAATTAACCTTCAGGAAAATTGAAATTTCAAGAATTCCGAAGAAAATCAAAATTGACACAAAATCTTAGTTTGAAATTTAACTGAAGAACGAATTTTTTCAAACCGAAATATTTGACCAAATTGTTTAATTTTGTGCGGCATGAGGGAAGAGAAAATTCCTATCAGTTACCTATTCTCTCTCCACCTCCCGTCTCTAATTGTTACAAACTATTTTTTATGATACTCAAATCAAGAAATAGTTAGGAAATTTTAGAGAGGAAGAGAAAAACACAACTGCCAACCGGTTGTCGCATAGAGGCACTGCAAAAATTGAAAGAATTGATAGATCACTCCTTCCTAATAAAAATTCAGTAAAAATTGTCGATTACCATGTTTTCAAACAACGTCATTTACGCAAAGTACGCCTAAAAATAGGCTTTGCAGGAAGAATGAACCTTTCAGAAGAAAGATGCCGATTTAGGTTTTTGATGGAAGAAATTTGGACCGGGAATCAAAAATAGATACATCTCTCATCAAGAGATGGTTACATGAGAGACAAAATAGATAGCTGATCTTGAAAAAATCGAGATTTTCAAAAACGAGAGAGAAGAGAAATTTAGGAGTGAGAAGGGAAAGCAAAGAAAAAAGCTCTGATGAAAGATGCCCACAGGGGCTGTGTTAAACTGAGCCGAACTCGAAGAATTTCGAGATATGCCAGCTGGTTTTTGAGGCAATATGTTTTAATATAGGGCGAGATATCGATCACTTGATGTCAAAACTCTTCTCAGCCTGCAGAGTAGTTGCAAGACAATATCCAAAGACGAAATGACATAAATGCAAGCGGTTTGAAAAAATAAAGAAAAAGTTTAGTTTAAAAATGTAGAGAAAATTCAAAATATAAGTGAAGATCAGCCTTTTGACGATAAAATGTTGAAGGATAGGATGAGACAATATGAAAACAGGCTAGAATATTAAAACGACACCCGACTTGGCTATCAAAAGAGCGTTTTAATGATAGAATAAAGGGAAGTCAAGACTATAAAAGGTGTGACTAAAAATCGAAGATACACGCTTTTTACGCTCCTATTAACCTCTATTTTCATGAAATATTCTTCAAAAATCGATAATTTCAGCTAATAAAATCAAATTTTCCGAGTCGTTTTTGCAGCAATACGTTCCTTTTATAAGAACGTTTTTCTCTTCACCGAGAAAAACGAAAATCGTATCTTCAATTATCTACGTGTACAGTTTGAGAAAAAAACATTTCATTTTATCGTACGGGAAAATGGGCGGGGATTATTTTTCAGCAAAATTAAAGTAGTGTTAATTTAAATGTTGAGAAAAGTGAAAAGGAACTAAATCAGATTGAAGCTTTGATATGAGAGGAAATGAGCTAGGAAAAGAGAAAGAAAATCGAACAGCCGTTGAAAATGGTCTAATTTATTGCCATGTGCAACTCTGATGTAACGGCGCGACGACAAATGTGAGCATTAGTGCGATTTTTAGGTAGATAAAGACACAGACATGCACATGATCTGACGCGGCAAATGTTGAAAAAGTTCAAAATAATAGGATAAAGAAAAAAAACATTTTAAATTAAGGGAGTTTAGAAAATGATAAATTTGTTTACTTAGAAAATCTCATGAAAATTTTGAAGTAAATATGAGATATAAATTTTGAATCAAAATACAGGAATATGATACTGAAGAAGGCAGAAAAATAGTTTTTTTTAAAGAAATTAGAAAGTAAAAAAATTATTCTAAGCCAAGAAAACTAAAATTCGATATATAGAATTCTCAAATTTAGTGTTCTTTCAGGTTTTTACCCTCCCTTTCTCCTGTCATATCGGCTCTCAAAAGCATACACGCGTCGGGCACGCTTCCGTGCATAATAATTTCATCAAAAACTTCTATCTCTGCATTCTTCCTGCCCTCCCTAAATTTAGTCGTATTTTGTTCTCTCTGACTCTTTTTCTTTTTTTCAATTCTACACTATTTTCCTTTCTTTACCCTCAGGCTATAAACGTTCTCCGCATCTTTTTCGTCTCTTACATTTCAATAATCTTCCCTTTTTTTAATTGCCAAATGCCGTATATCAGCAGAGTTTCGGGACGACGTGCAATTATTACGAATAAATATATGTCGGAATTTTGCAGGAGAAACTTAGTTAGAGTTTGGGAAACTTCAGAAAACATCAAGTTTAAACTTCAATAACTTCAATGGTTGAAATGAATTTGTTGAAACTAACAAAAATATCGACTGCTTTTTTGAACAGAAATATAGAAAATCTTCATTTTTGGATGAGTAAGATCCCGAACAATGAAAACAGACAGTAAAAGAAGAGAAGAAAAACTAAATCGAATTTGTAAAAGAGTGATGGGATTGTGTAGAATTTGAAAGACGGTTCAAAAGTAGACTGGCGAAATTTATGAGCACGAATTTTCAGAGGGAATACATGAATCCGTTTCCATTCAATTCAGATTCAATATTTTCAGGGGTTAAATGAAATGGCGAAGAAAAAATATGTGGGTCTATGCAATATTTACTCGTCCCTAAATGAAGTTTCAGGTTGAAAGAATTATGGAATATTCCAAATTTTATTATTCAAATCTGCTATGCTGTATAAAATTCGTTTTAAGCGTCCTATCTTTAAGCATGGGAAAGACGAGTCCGCGAAAAGTTTTCAGGGTAACTCAATAGGAAAATCGAATTTGGACTGTCTTTAGACAGGCTCGAAACATGGCCAAAATGACCTTGGAGAGCTGAACAGCAAAACTTGAACAAGGCGAGGAAGAGGTGAAAAGTGAAAAATCGAAAGCACGCTAGAGTAACCGGATGGCAGAATTTATTACCTGGAATTTGTGTTTCTACAATTCTTCATGTTTAGACGTCATATGATGAAGATTTTATCTTTAAAATTGTGAAGATGAACTTTAATAGTACAAAGTGAGTAATTTTGGCGAAGATCAGCTTTTTAACACTATAATGCGGAAGTGTGAGACATGAAAATATGAAACAAGCTGGGATATCAAACAAAAAAAATCTCAAAATCTTCGATCTGTGAAGTTTCATAGATCCGAAAGACAGGACGATTTCGCGAAGATGAGAGAATTATAGAATGAGAAAAACAAGAGAGAATTGAAGAAAAAAGAAGAAACCGTGAAACGCGCTTTGGCATGCGGACGGTTTCCGGAACCGGAATGACGTAAGGAGAGAGGGAGAGAAAGAAATAGTATGGACAATTAAGAGAGGAAGAGAGAGAAAGGAAGGAAGAAAATCTGAAAATCCTAGCAAATAAAACCGAAAAACGCTTGGAAAATGGTCCTTCAAATTTTCAAAAAATCGAATTTCTCAAGGACAACTAACTTACCACCTGAAAAATACCTAGCGAAAATTTTCTTCCTTTTGTTTTTTTCTCCTCGTTCTTCTTTTCAAACTCAAGTATCCGAAACTCATGTGAGATTCAGTGTAAGCAAACAGGTAACTTTTGAGACTTCAGCGAAAATAGCCCAAACGGTTTTCATGACCTATGTTTCAACATGCAATATAATATTACTTTAGTAAGGGACGCAGAGGATTTCAAACTTCAGATCCAAAATAGGCCTAAAGGGCCGAAAATTATTCATGGCCTTCAAACCTTCGATTTCCTTGAATTGATGGATTTCAAAGATTAAAGAAATCTTTCATTTTAGAAAATTCCAAATGATGTTTGAAGTACAAAATTGCATAGCTGAAAATAGTGTAAAAATAGGTTTGATAAAGTATAGGCTAGAAAAACGACTGAAATATTGGATTTTCCAAGTTTCAAAGCTAGTGTGAAAATGACAAGCTTTGCATTGGAGAAGAAGCTAAACCAATAATAATAGGTGGTTGGTTGAAAACGGAAAAGATATCCCCAAAGGAGTTGCGAAAAGACAAAAGAAGTCAGCTGAATCCTGAGTTTGGAGACACACGTCCAAAAATGTGGAAAAGATAAGACTGAAAAATATGTTGAAATGGATCCCAAATCATGTGATTTCTGAAAAGGGTGAAAAATCTAAAGTAAGCCAATCTTCGATGGTAATAATGCATTCTTATTTGAATTTCTGTTGAATTGAAACTCAAGAAAATGGATCCTTTGAACTCTAAAAGCTTGAATTTTACCTAGACTGACCCCCGAGCCCCAAATTTTAAAATTAAACTTCTCATCGAAATGCACAGTAAGTTCCAAGTTATAGTCTGACCCAGCCTTCCTCGATCCGAGTTCTTGATCTTGAACTCGCAGACGCTAAAGATGACAACATCGTAGTGATTTGCGCTGGGCACAAAATTTGTTACGATGAATTGCATCAAGCTTCTTTAAATACTTTTCAACTATTCATAATATTTTGAAATCTTTTCACTCGAGCTAACACTAAATCGACTTCTCCTTTTCAGATGACTGCCTATTGTCTTAGTCTTTACCCAGACCTTTGTTTTATTCCTCATTATTCTAAAAGTTGTTGCCATTTTACTCTCTATTGCCAAAGCTATTCTGTCTTATCCTAGCTCGAGATCTAGAGCTTTCAAATCCCGTTATTCATTTTGTCTGTCATTGCTCTGCATGGTCAGAGCTCTATACTTCTGACATTCATAGATCTGATCGAGCGTCGAGATTAGAATTGGATTTTAGAAATTCTTCAGATATCCATCTATGTTAGTCCCTAGCTTCCATTTAACTCCCATAAACTTTATTGTTAACTTCAAATTTTGAAAAAAGACAACTTTCAATTTAACTTCAGGAAATTTCAATATTAATTTGAAAAGTGAGTTCCAATTTCATGAACTTCACAACTTTTTGCATAAATTCCTCTACTCCCTGAGCGCATATTTCGATCTAATTACTCATAATTAGAGCGTCGAAAGGGTAAAATGGGAGGGAAGAGTTCGGTAACCGAGACGCTCCTGGTAATCCCCCCTAATGGGCATGAAAAGGGACGGATATTAGTATGGGATATGATGTATCTTATCCCCCTATTCTTACTCTCGGAAGCTCCTTTGATTCTCAGTCCTTTATCCCATTTATATCCCCTTTTTACAAAAGGGTGAGAGTAACTAGGTTTGGGAGTAGGAGAGTAGTTCTTCAATTTTCAAATATTTCATATAGCAACATTCGAATTCGCTTTTTTCTTTGAAATTCTAGATCTTCATGGTTTATTTTCTTTTAGAAAAAGCAGCATTTTGAAGTCCTTTGTGCAATGTGATTACCAAATGGTAAATCTACAATTCGGGATAAGCAAATTTCCTTGATTTACTCACAATCAAATTGGATTGAATAATGACGTTCGTACCATTTTGATTACCAACGGTAAATTTACCATCTATGGTACCTCAGTTGCCTTGACTTGAATAATGACTTTAATTGGCTTATGTTTACGATTTGTCGCCTAACTTTTCTATTCTTCCATAGAGTCCATGAATAGGAATGGCTCAGTTTGCACGTGCCTATGTCCTAGTTATTCAATGAATAGACAACCCGTTATTTGCATCCACTTACTTCACAATGGGAATTTCATAAATCCGGATACATTGTTGTAAATAAAATAGAATTTTATCTGAAGTTAGAAATTTGCTGATTTGCTAAATTTAAGTTTTGATATATTGATGAATATCAAATTTTTTATTATTAAAATAGCCTAGAAAATGGCTTTCGTATGATAATCCCTATCAAATTCATGGTGCATATCAGCTTTATTATTGTGCTGATAGCTATAAATAGCTTTGAAATAACCTGACATTTAAAAAATTTTTGTGAAGACCAACTTTATTTCGACTTGAATATCCAACATTTTGTCATATCGTCATTTACTGGATCAGATTTTCATTACTTTGTTCATTTCGATGTTGGCCGTTCCTCATTTCATTTGCGGGAGAGATATTCCTGTCTTTCTGTGTTCAATGTCTTCATTGTCATCCACTTTATTCGGAATTTCCTCATTCTTTCTTTCTCTCAAGAATTTCATACTATTTCTCTTTCTCTGCTTCTTTTCCCCTCTTATATTTAAATTTTTCCTCGCCTTCTTTCTTTCTCTCGCAATTAATAGTCAAGAGATGCCTCCCTCATACATATCCTGGCTTAATCCGATTTTGGCAATTCATTTGGCAAAACTTCATTTTCATTATTACTCTTTTCATCATTGAAATTGCATCACATCGTCGTTTCAAATTCGAATTTATTGAAAAGCCGATCTTCATTAGCAAATCATTTAATTTTCTAGTGAAAATATCGATCTTCGTTAAAAAATTGATTTTATTAAGAGAAAAGTTGATCTCTAGAAAAAATCTGCCTGCAGTTTTATACATAAAATGCGATATTCATATGAAAATGTTGGAATTTCTTTCGAACAAGTTGATCTTAACGGGAAAAAATCTATTTTCGTATAAAAAAAAGCTTGATCTTCATTAATTTTCTCATAAAATTTCATTTGTGATTAATTTGTAACCCGAATATCATGTATCTTTAAATCCTGGATAAATCTTGTCTTCTTCGTTCCTTTAACTTGCTGAATGTTTGTCCCTTTGCAACATTCCAGATGGTAAATCTGTCATCTTCCTCATTCAAAGGGTCCCCCTCATCCTCCGAATGAAAGAATAGAAAGGCCCTTTGTGACATAATTAATTGACACCCGCCTTGCCACTTCTCATATATTTCCCCATTCCACTTCCACATTTGTACCGTAATAATTAGATTCTCAAGAACGTCTGCTCCGGGCATAGCCAAGTAGCTCAGTAATAGTCATTGTATCACTTCAATGTTTAATTACCATATATATAAGGGTCAGTTTCGAATTTTAGAAGATGATAGATTTTTTTTTTTGCAAAAATTTCCATATTTTTTTTTAGAATTTTTATTTTTACCTTCTCTAAAACTTAGCAACTTGCAATTTCTACGCCCTTTATCTATATCCCTAAATCCCCTATTTATCCCTTAAACTGATCCCATTCTCGGTTTTACGAGATTGTTTGGCCCTGAGTGTCATTTATAAAGGCCATTCTACTGTGTTTCAAGAAATTCAATTCAAATAGTTTAGATAATCACTTAAGTTTATGATATCGAGTCCTAAATTCTTGGAATTTCCTTAAATATCTCTATTTCCTGATAATTTTTCCCATTTCGTTTACGAATGATCGCATTAGCATATGAATTGTTTCGGTAGCATGCTAAAAGAAAGGTTGAAAGGTTTACGATTGTTTTGACCGCCGAAAAATGCTCATATATTGAAGAATAGGCCTAAAAGCGGACGGTATAGCGAAATTAACGCTGAAACATTTATATGCAA
The DNA here is from genome assembly GCA_002287525.1 of Diploscapter pachys. Classification (NCBI taxonomy): domain Eukaryota; kingdom Metazoa; phylum Nematoda; class Chromadorea; order Rhabditida; family Rhabditidae; genus Diploscapter; species Diploscapter pachys. The sequence continues at coordinate 204,617 of LIAE01010038.1, forward strand.
ATGTTGCTGGTGAAATTTCGATTCGTCATGTCACTCATTTTCATGGCGTCGGCACTCTTTTAGGATCTCTTTTGACTTCCCGCCTTTTATCCACATTTGTGCATCGCACACATGTCTTCTTTATAATGTCCACATTTGTTGTATTGTTTCCTTTCTTCCCTTTATTCTAATTTTAATATCTAAAAGACATGAATACACCCATTACAAATACGCACAGATGTTATCGGACAGTGTTTTTATTAGTAAAACAGACTCAGTGGAGTCCCATATGCGGGATATATCGGCCATGAAAATACGATTGCTTATTTTGGTTATTGTATACAAATTTTATGGACCATAATAATCTTCGTGACATTATATTTTCTGTATTAAATATTCTAATCTTTAGATCTAAATTAAATAACTTCTATGATACTAACCATTTAAAAAAAATTTTATTCGAGATTCATTTTTTAATTTTTCGATTTATATATTAATTTTATGTTTTTGATGGATTGTTTTATTCGAGATCAAAAGTTCATTTGTCTAAAACTGAATAGTTAAATATTTAAGTTCAGCTACATTTTAAATTATTTGAAATTGAAATATTTCATAAGATTTCCCAAATCCGGTCCTAACTTCATTTTTGCGGATATCTTTAGAGGTGTGAAGGGAACTGTAGTGAAAGGTGATGAAATGGAAGGAAAGAGGAAGGAAGACACAGGAAACGCAGGAGAAGACAGTGATAAATGACCCTCTGTTGGGAACATTTCTGACTCTCCGATGTCTTTTATTCCTAGTACTATTTCTATATCTCTATCTTTCTTCCTCTCTCCATCTTTCTCTTTACTCCTACCAGCCGCAATAAGAATTAGACGAATCGATTTGATTTGATCCGACGACTATTTATCAAAATTCCTCGGATTTCGAAAATCTCTTAATCAAGAGGATTTCATATACATATATAAGATCTCTTTATTTTAATGAAAATCAGCTTTTCTGACTATTCTAAATGGTGAATATTCTAATTTTAAGGTGAAGATCAGCTCCTAAATAAGAGCATTTTAATTTCTATGATGAAGATTACCTTTTTTAAAATCGCCTGGTATATATCTCTCATCATCCAGGCTAATTTTCGTTGGTAGTATCGCTCTTTTTCCTTCCTTTCTTGCAAGTTGCCCCGAATTCATTCATTATTTATCAATTACTGCATTCATTCTTTCGAGCTTTGAAGTTGGCGGCCAGAATTCTGAAGTCCAACTTGCTTGTTTCAATCCGACATGCAATGTCATTCACCAAAATGGACTATTGTCAGAAATGGAATTCTTATATTCCAGCCGGTTTTATTTTCCTACGCTTCGTCATATGACTAAAGTTTGTCTGATTATACGAAATTCTGTTACATTAGATGATTTTATGTGACTATCTTTCAGCATTGGACTATAGATTTTAAAAATGTATAGATCATTATTCTTGAAACTTGGCTTAACTATATCAGACCCTAAATTTAAAAAGCTCTAAGAAAACTTTATTAAGCTATACTAGCATTAAATCGTGATTTGGTATTGTTCAAAATTTCAATGATGTATGTCATCCAATTTATATTGCTATTCCTCGTCATTGTCTTATAACTTTCCAAAAATAGTCAGAAATCCTTGGAAATTCCATTAAGAGAAAGACAAATCGTTTTGATTCATTTAATTCAAATCTATTAAAGAGCGATATATTCATTCTCATTCGATTTCCCCTGTTCTCAAACGAGTTTTTCCATATGCATAAAAAGTGCGCCCCCGTTTTGCAAAAACCACTTCGATCAAAACCACGCCCACCTTTTTATTATTTGGCCTCATTTTCATCATGAATTAATTGCCCTTTTGAAGATGGTCATTATTGAATTTTTGAAAAAGTCATAGAATTTTTTATTCTTATCGATCTTCGTCCATATATTTTTCTAAAATCCTTTGAAAAGGCGATCATTTTTGAAAGATCTTTTTTCCAGAAAAAAATCAAATTTCTGAAACAGATCGAAATCGATTTTTATATAGTCCATCCCTGTTTAAAATAGCTCTTCTTCCTAAAATTCAGTTGATAAATGACCAAGGCCAAATGTACGCACACATCTTTCTCTTTCGTTTCGCTTTGCTTTGCTTCGCTTCTTGCAAAAACTTTCAAGTTTATTTCCCCCACACATCTGTTGGGAGGGTTGAGTCATTCAAAATAGGTGACTTCTTAATTTTTCTCAACTTTTCCTATATTTCAGACGTTTTCTGGACTTATTCTTAATCATTGTGTAACGATTAATGTTTTACCTTGAAATTTTTCGATTTTTTATTATCCAAACATTTTCCGGACCTATTCTTAATCACTCTATAATGATATGAAGTGAATGATTCATACTTTTTTCTTAAAATTATTTCATCAAGCTTATTTCTTTCATCACTGATAGGATATATGAAATGATAAGCCTAAGCCAATTAGTTAGTTAGAGTTACGGGTTGTCCCCTTTACCTTTACACTATTGACCACAGCTGACGAGAGATAAAGGACATCCGCATAGGATATATGAAATCCCCTATGCCAAAGGCTAGGGGACATATGAAATCCATAAATCCCTTTTCGATCGATTAGCCCCTATTCTTAATCCCATCAAATCCAATCATGTTTATCGAAAAGCATTTATCCAATTATCGGCTTATCAAAAACGACAGCAAAAAGCGTGTTTCGTCATGACTTTAACGCTATTTGGCATATGCAATGAAGATCAGCTTGATGGACAATCATTGCGTAGCAAAAATTTATAGAATTTTCCTAATTACTCGTATATTTTAGGAATGTAAGCTCTACAATTGTTTTTTGATGATATATTTTGGGACTTTGCATCAGTTTTTATTATTTTTGTTTTAGACTATACATATGCTTTAAATTATAATTCTCCATCTTCTTTATTATTTTTCACCAATATTTAGTCATTTCTTTATTGCCGTTAGCAAATCACCATTTCAGGCCTTTTCTCTGCCTGCGTCTTTCCTGTTTGCAAATTCTTTGCACAGAACATTTTCCACCGTGCGCACGGAGGCGCGTTCTAAGCTTCTTTTTACCTTATTTATTTGGCTTCTTCTTGGAAGAAGGAATTCTCGCCAAAAATTGCCTGAAAATCGATATAATGTTGCTTTTTCGTGGTTTTGTGTTAATTTTTAAACTTTTTCTAGCAGTTTATGCTTATTTTTCCACCTAAAGGCTAATTCATAATAGTTCTCTCTCTCTCTCTATCTATCTCTTTATACAATTGGCATTATGCTAGCTGCCAGAGGTCTGGTCAGAAAGTTGGCAGGAAAATAGAGAAAAAGAGAAAGGATTTTCGTAAACAATTTACAGAGAGCCGCCACTAGATCATTCAAAATGTCATTTTTGGTCAATGTTAAAAACTTCCGTAAAATATCGATTTTCCGCTTTTTTCATAAGTGGCTCCCAGATTACGTAATACTAAGGGCATCTGTTCCTATTATTTCATTCAACAGGTTTACAATCCCTCTTGTCATGCACAAATTGAGCGTGCTTGTCATGGACTTCATTCATATTTTGAATGCCGTATCTCGGTAATTTTGCAGCCCTATTCCTTAACATGCGGTGAATAAAGTATCGATTTTCTACAGTAGCCTTTCACTTTCTCGTGCCAACAATCCGTAACTTGTCTCCTGTGTAACACGCCCATGTTAGTCATCGATTATTTTGCCTATGGTCGGAAAATTTTACCATAGCCGGTTTTAATATTTCAAATTTTCCATCCTCTAACAAGGGACTCGGATTTTTGCGAGTGTTCCTTCCGTTAACGTTATCAATTTCACCCTTTTTCTTTGACGAGTGTCAAGACCGGTCCGTAATTCACATTCTCACACTTCTAACGCGCAAAGCGAGATGGCAAAAAATGGCTGGTATATCGAGAAAATAAAATGAAAAACGGAGAAGAAAAGATGAACTGACTCGTACAGTAATCGATTGTGAGCTTTTTTACAACCACTTACTTTTTTAAATATCTAAAATAATTTTCTTACTTACTATTATGCAAACCATTTTATTCTCACTTTGCCATTTTTCTCCCAAATTTTATTCCCAGTTGAACTTTTCCCCGAATTTTTACTTCCTACTATTTGGGCGTTTGTGTTAGTCAATTATCAATGCATTTCCTTACCCAAGACTTTGGTGCATTTTTCGGCTAATTTCTCGTGCTCTTTCATGCATTTACTCCAGAATAGCTCCTAATTCTAATATTGTATGTTCTTGTTTAGTTTTTAAAAGTCGATATAAATTTCTATGAAAAAATTATGCTCAGATATGTTTAATGACGAGTTTTCTCACCATTCATTAATGGGTAGACCTCTAAAACTTCTTTGAATACTCATAATTTTATCGCAGACTCTAAATATGGAATGTTTTCCCACTCTCTAAACATGGATTTCTTAGACTCTGTGATTTAAAGCCCCATACTATTGTCTCGGATAATCACTTTTGTCAACTTTCTCATTTCTTCGCTCTCTCATTTCTCTCTAGGACTATGACTGTCACAACTTCAACAATACCCTACAAGGCAGTACTCTTGCATGTTAGGTAAATTGAAAGAGCAAAAGAGAGTAAGAGTAGGTGTGTGCGCGCGAGCAACATTCATGTGCAAACCTGTCGATTCCTGACTCAACTTTGGATTTTTACAACTTATCCAATCCATTTTTAAGTCCTATGCTTCAACATTGATTAGAGATTCAGATTTCTAGTTATCCCAGACGGTTTTGAATTTACATGGTTCAACATGGAGTTAGAGGTTTGAATTTCATGCTCATCTTGCTAACTGATAACATCTCTGTACACATGTTCGGATGGCATTGTTAAAGCACTCCCCAAGGGGTCATTCAATAAATGCGTCAAAGAGTATGGGTCACCCCTCTTGGTTTTGCTCATCTAATAGACCAATTCTCAAAGCCTCTCTGAAATGTTCGTCTACTTAGAACGCGAAATCTTCTCCCTTCTTATAGAGTACTTCGCGTTACTCGAGTTTTCAGCTCAAATTAAATTATCCCAATTTTGGAATCCTTACTTTATGTTCAAGAATTTTAGATTTCAGTGTATGAAGTAGGAAAAGTTGTGTAAACCCGCCTGATATATTTTTTATTCATTATCATGTTAAATAATGGTTCTTGAAAACCGTCTGTCATATAATTTCCATTTATCCCTTCCCATATATCCCAAGTATATGCACGCTCCTTTTCAAAATGAGCTGCCAACTAGTTGTATTGCAATATGCCCTCTCTTTCCCCCCTGACTTTCGACTCTCAATTTCGCCATTTTTTGCAACCTTCCTTGGGGAAAAGTCTCCCTTTTCCTATACATTTCAGTAAAAACTCTCGACATATGTTGACTTGGGAAATTTTTGCAATTTTGAGACAGACTTTTACCACGCCCCTTTTCATTCAAATTAAAAAAATTTTACGCTAATTTCTTACAATATCCGATTCAATAACTTAGCGAGCCCCTTTTGCGTCAGATCCAGGTTTTTTTTTTTATTTTAAAATTTAATTTCATATTTTAAGGTTTGTCCCTTTCATGTGCAGAATAAGAATGTTTAAATTTTAAAATGTTGCAATTTTATTTCATAATCTTAAGCCCCACACCCATGTTCTCAAGTCAGGTGCGGTCGAGCCAATTTTTGACCCATTATCCTCTAGCCACATTCTCAATTTTCATCATGCTGCGTTGTTTTCACCCTATGCCCAATATGGCCTTATACCTGCTAATTATGTGTTTCTGACGACCGTTTTTCTCGCCTTTTTCATTCAATAGATCCATTACCTTTTCTTTCTCTTTTTCGTCCTCTCTCTTTCCTTCTCTTTCTCTCTCCCTTTCTCCCTTTCTCTCTTTCTCTACCCCTATCACATATTCATAAGCTCAACAGTGCGCATGCTAATGTGTTTGTATCTCTGTCAAATCGTTTCCAATCTTCGCCTTTAAAAGGTAATCCTAGGTGTTTTGGGATTTCACATATCCCCTTAGAGTCTATATCCAATATTTTATATATCCATTTTATTCACAAGATGCACTATTCAAATAGAAGCAACAATACATGGGCATTCTGGGCATGCAAATAATGCCTGAGGAAGTCAAAAGACGACGAGAGAAAGTGGGGACTTTGATCTGGCAGAAAAGGTCAAATTCGCACACCGAGGTGACGAATCCTTTAATTGCGAGCTATCAGATTTCATGATGGGATTAAAATGGATATCTGGAATCCTCTGAATACTTGAGATTCTATGGTGAAGACCAACTTCTCCGTCTATTTTTAATCATTTTTCTAGGTTTTTACTTAATCTTTTGATGGTGATCAGCTTTTTCTAATTCAAATCTAATTTCCAATGGGAAATATGAAATTCCTTTATCTAAAACGCGTGGATTGTCTCCAGCTTTTGGCGTGTATATCGTGTTTCTTCGTACCTCTGGGGTAGCACTATCCATTCATCCTAGCAGATATTTGCACTATGTCCGCTTTTTGCCCAGGGCTATTTTCCTCTCCCGATCTGCTTCAAGAGTCGTGTCGTTTACAGAGCATCCTTCTTATCATATCACCAGATTTCTTTGCCAAGTGTCAATGTCTTATGATTTAGAGTAGGGGATAAAACATGGATTTTATAGGGCATATCGGTTAAAAAGCTGATCCTCACCAAAGAGTTGCATCTAATGACGAAGAATAGGATGCAAAATGGGATTTATTTGGCACAAAGAATATCATTTGCTCAAATCATATCATTTTCCGCGCGATATTTTGCAACTCGTTGATGTCAGTCATTCTGAGTACATGTGCAATTATTTACCTCTCCATTCTTATGCAGATATCAGCCAAGTCTTTACAACTGACAAGTGGGCGGGGCTTAATTCTTTCTCTCTCTCTTTTCCTGCGTTTTTTCCTTCTCTCTCACTCTAGCCCTCTTCAACCTGAACGATATGCCATCTACCGTTTCCGTTTTCCAAGTGTTCTTCACAAATTCGCTTTTCTCTGTTCTATCTCATGTTTTCAATACTATTTCTCTACGTCTCTACCCTTTCGCTCTCTCCTTCTCTTTGCTCGCCAAAGATATCCGATTTCACGCGCAATTTACTGTATGGTAATCATCATCGTCGAGAATGGGAGCTACCGTTCACTCATTGTAATTCGATGTGTAATTTTATTGATTGGATATATGAAATCTTTTTTATCCAGAAAAGGTTAGATGAAATCGCTTTTTGATATATCTGCTACTCTCATTAATGTTCGTTATTCTAATGTTTAGGCATATGAAACCGCATTAGTCAATCTAATCATTTTTAGGCATAACATTTGGATATTTGAATATATGAAATCCCCCTAGGCATATTGTGTGAAAAGACTCATTTCATCGACCTAAACATATGGTCGATTACTAGCGCTATTGGGATAAGGGATTTCGTATATCCGGTCAAATCTGGTGTCATCGAATGTCTGTTGTTTTCAACACGATTCGGACGTTTCAAAATTCTTTCGTTTTCTCTCAAAAATGCTTTTTATACAAAACGAATACATTATTGAAGAATAATATCTCCAGGACTTACTTTTTCATATATCTCATCCTTTTTCCAGGGTATGCTTTAACATTACTCTATTTTTCGAGGATCACTCAGGCTACTCTTTTTACTGATTGAGTCCTATAGAATTTCACCAGCGGGGTACTCTTTTGCTCTTTTTTCTTCCCGGTACTTGACCCACCTTTTTCCGTTTTGGCGCTATTTTCCTAGGCCTCTCCTTAATTTTGCATCCAAAATGGGCGTATAATGGACTGTATTCATCAAAATACTCAAGTACTCCTAGACGGGAAGTCGTTTCCTCGCGATTATGTCTACTATAAGAATCGGCACGCTTTTTGAAACTAGCTCCACCCACTTTTTTCGGATTAACTACTTCAGACATAGGTTTTTACCGTTTCATATACGACATTGAATATCCGAAATTTCGTTTTTCTTAATCTATCAGTATTTTCTACATGTACTATCATAGGATTTGAAAACCATCTGAAATTTGACATTTCATATCTGAAACTCAAACATCAACCACCCTGTCAAAAGCGGCATTTTTCTTTGAATTAACCCAGATTTTGCCAGTGGGGTTCATCCATCCCGATATCCTTTTTTATCCCTTCGCACCTCGTTTTAATAGACCCGATTTCCCTATAGGCAAATCCCTTTTGTTCGGTCTTTTGTAACGGCTAATATGTTACTCACTCGTGTTTGTTCGCGGCTCTTTTCAAGTCCATTTTGACGCTAATGGAGTTTGGTTTTAGCTAGGGTGAAAATCTGGAAAAACCATGTTGTTATTGATGACTTTCATTGTTTTATCCAAATTGATTATAGTTTGAGAAGTTATGTTATTGAAAGTGGTCATTTTTCATATTTTCATTTTTTGACTAATTTAGAAAGAATAGTAGTTTTTCCTAAGAAATTAATAATCATGCTATCATGATACTACTTTACGATACTTGTAGTAAATTTGAGAATGTGATGCTCCACTATTTTGTCGTAAAACTTTAATTTCCTGTTTGGAACGCGCGTCTATATATGGAATTTACCCTCGTATCTTCAAGAGACCTAGGCCTTATCATTATCTGGGAGCTCGTATAATTACAACCTTTCTATCTATCTTCCGAGCATATCATGTTTTGACATTTTTTGACCAATTTTTATCGATTTTCTTCTGATTTCGCAAATAATTCGCTTCTTCCGTAATCAGTCTAATATTCTTTTATTATTTTTTTACTTTTTAAATTAAAGAAAAAATTTCAGATCAACTCCAATGTGCAAATTCCGTCGTAGATGATCATTTCATTAATCCTACTGCTGCTAAAAGCAGCCAATATCTATGCTCAATATCGGTGTCCGACGGGGTAATTATCCAAACTCTAAGAAAATTATTTAGTTTTCAAATTAAAACAAAAATCTATCATTTTATGGCATTAAATATGATATTATTTAAATTTAATCTAAAATATATTTTTGAAGATCTTAAATGCACTGTTTAAAGTTTTATTTTGTATTAAATAAATAAATTTATTTCAGCTGCGACTGTCTACCCGATCCGATTCTACCGACTTCAGCGTTAATCTCTTGCCATTGGACCTCGTTTCCTGACTCGTTCAAATTCTCCAATTCGAGCCAAATTCGGTCGATTCAAATATTCTGCGATGCACCGTTCCAACTCCCTGAAACAACATTCAAGGGACTTTCATCGCTACAACAACTCAAACTCGAGGTGTGTCTATGCTAATTTATTCCAAATTGAAGTCGTGTGTTGAAGCATAGGCTAGGAAATGAATATGATAAAGCGCAGAGTATTATTTTATTTGCTTTTTTCGCTCTCAGATGGTATTATAAGTTATAAATTGAAAAACTAGGGTATTTATGCCCAAATTAAAGGAGTCGGTCAGAAAATTATGCGCCATATGTAGAAGGCTCAGATTAGCCTTACGTAATCCATACTAGGGCAATCATGTTAAGCTCCCATGGGATAAAATAGGGACATCCTAAATTCTATCCCCACCAGATCACTCTAACCTTTACGACGATTGGGCCCAACTGTTAATAATCGCCTTTACAACCGTCAAATTGAGGATAGGTCCGTAATGCAGAATGCGCAATTTAGCCAGGTCACAAGTTCGTAAATCAACGTTAAGCAATTTTCTGACAACTTCCTATTTTACACTAGTTTTTTAAGGATTACGATAGTAAAATTGTTCCGCAATTTCACTTTTAGGCGTTAAAATAATGAATGCAGCCTTGACGCCTAAATATCAAAGAAAACACCGCTTGAAAGAAAATGGGCAGCCCATCAAATTTACGCGTAATTTTATGGATCCGAGAAAAACGAATAAAATCTGGTAACCGTTGAAATTATCATTTTACCATTTGGTACCAAAATGCCACAATCTTATAAAAAGCGGTGCCAAAGGATAAAACCATCTGGCTCAATAAAATGAGATAAGCTTGAGAAATTCGAGAGCTATGCTTGCTCTTAACGAGATGCAGATTAAGAGTCAATCATTTGGAACTTATTATTCATGACAGGTCGCTTGACAATTTAATATGCCAGACAGTTTGTCGATTTTTCTGTCATGTGCTTCAACACATAACGAGTCATTTTGATGACATCTCCATATAAATTTGGGCTACAAATGGGAAAATAATGTTCTTGATTTATGTCGTCGTTTTCAGAATTGTCGGACGAAAGAGTTGGCTCCGAAGATTTTCGAGGATCTCACAAATTTAAGAAATTTGGAATTGACGAAGGTAAAAATGTGAACTTAAAAAATTAGAATCAAATTTAATTTGACTGAAATTATTTTTATACTTATGAAAACCAAACCTTAAACTAAATTTGAAACTAAATTGTATTTAGTATTTTGATGGAATATAGATTCATTTATGCTAAGATTTTAGCATGATCATTATGAAGTTTTAAATAAATTATTATAAACTGAGAAAAATGATCTAAACCAAAAATTTTAATTAAATTTACCCTATTTTCAGCTCAACCCAATCGATGGCTCCTTCACTCTTTCTGATGAGGTTCTATCCCCCCTTGCCAGATTGGAGCAGCTGCATGTCACCAATTCGAAATTGCCATACTTGCCTCAGAAGATCTACTGTGCTCTGCCGAATTTACAGGTCATCTTTTTTTAACTATAAGACTCGCTAAAATGAAATAGAATAGGAGACACTTCTAAAATTACGGAGATCCTTTAAACTATAGGTCCTCTGATTAGAACCTTCACTAATAGACTTTTTATATTAGAAGCTACAGTTTGAAATACAAGCTTTGGACTTCATCACTTAAAGATATGTTTACCTGATACAAATATTCCCGAGCCTTGTCATATTTGATGGATTACACCTGTTGTTCACCCTTTATTCCTGCCTGTCAATAAGCCCTCTCTTTGCCAGAAATGCCGCATAATGCATAATCCTGGCTGCATCTAGTAAATTACTAGAGCCCCCTCATATGCTAATTCGCGCGCAACCACCTGCTCTAAAGATTTCCGGGAAATACGAAATCTCCCTTTCATATTTGAAAGGGGGATATATGAAACCCCGTCATTCATTCGTCAAAACAATGTGACATATCCCCTAGGGGAACATTCTAAATATGTTGGAAACGACAATTATGAAATGGGTACAAAATATTGATTTTGGAAATTAACATAAATTGGGGATATATTAAGATTAATCTAGGATTTGGATTTATGAAAAACGGAGAATCTTTATTTGATCATAAGTATCTCCGAATTGTTTTTCATATATGGGACCAAAAAGTACTTGAATAGACTCAATTAGGTCGGAATATATGAGGAAAAAGGATGTGCCAATGCCAAATAACCGCGGTTTACACTTGATTTAACCAGATAAGATCTATGGATAGAATGGTGTTAATCTGGGGATATACAGGATCGTACATTAGGATAGGCAGTGAAGATTAGCTTGATTTTAGAAAATTTAAGACAATATCAGGCAGATTTAAAATTTGAAATTATCTATCCTTCGCATTACAATAATTTCTAAGACAATAATATGCTAAAAAGCGATGAAGATAAGATTTTTTTAAGATATCTCAAACAATTTATAAATTTAGAATTGTCTGTCCTTCAACATGAGTTATTTCAGGTAGTGAATATGTCGGGTAATTCACTTCTGTCTATGGCAGCTGACAAGCAATGCATGGGGAGTCAAATCATCATCGCTGATTTTTCGAGAAATTCCATCGGCCAATTGGGGGATGACACTCACACGCTTCCTGCTGTTAGGTAGGTTGTTTAACTTGGAAGTTCAATTTTAAGATTTAATTTAAAATTAAAGTTAATTTGAAGTTTCATTGAATTTAAATAAACTCTATTTTAGACATCTAAATCTTGCTCACAACACATTGACGACGATTTCTGAGGGAGAATTGGGAGTGAATAGACTGATTCAAGAGCTCAATTTGGAGGACAACATCATTACTCAGGCTAATGATCTTCCTGGTATGATTAATCGATAATCTAAGAAAAATGTGAAAATGAAAAGATCTATGATATCCGGATATATGAAATCGTTTATTTTCAGATACAATTGTGGATCTAAATCTGGCCTCAAACCATTTTGACTCGATACCCGATGCGATCATTCGGTTACGTCATCTGACATCGCTCAATCTATCCAGTAATTTACTGGGGGACATTAATTCGACTATGGGATTAAGTGAGAATATTTTATTTATTTTGCTGTATTTTAATCTAATCTTTTCAATTTCAATTTTTTTTTAATTTTAAAAATTTCAGATTCAACCTCTTTGGAAAAACTCGACCTGTCTCATAATAAACTGACGAAAGTTGCAACTTCGTTCTACGAGAGAAGCCTTCAAAGTCTAACGTTCTTAAGATTGGATTTCAATTTGATCAGCAAAATTGATGAAGCGGCGTTTCAGAACTACAGTAAACTTCAGACGGTATGCTAATTTTGAGCCTATTTTTAAACTTTAAAGGTAATATTAGCATAATTAGGACTAACTTTATGTAAAATCTTTAATGGTTAAGTCAAAGGTAAATAAAAAAGAGACTGTAAATATGTATGTCCTGGCTCTGGGATTAGCCTTGATAGTGAAACTCTTTGTATGCTTATTGTTTGGCCCTAAACAATAGAAAATCTTCCTATCTCTAGGAGCCAGCCACCTTTTACCATTTAGAGTCTTGTTGAGAATGGCGAAAGGTCAAGACATAGGCAAGCACCTGGCTTAGGGAATATGAATAGAGGATAAGATTTAGAATATCCTGTTTTATCCCCTTGAGGGGTATTTACTCATTCATGAATAATAAGAGAAAGTATTCATATTTACCTGAAAATTCCATCCTTGAAAAAATATAAAATGGTCCTAGTTTAGATCATAGATAGACCATATATAATATTTGCCTATATCTTAAATATATGCAGGAAAATTGTTCAGATATTGTTTACCTGAGCCTCTATTCTATTTTAAGAATTTCTTGAAAATACTTGAATTTCTGAGATGCGAATAGTAAAATAGTACAAGTAATTTCGAGTACTGTAGAAATGAGACAATGATTCGAGAATAAGAAGGGCACTTACAAGAGTCGCACGCAACCTATTCAACTGTGAATAACACACGCAATATCTCAGATATATCTCGAAGGAATGAAAGAGAGGATATTAGTTAATTACAAGGGATTTTAGATATCCTACCTGGAATATATGAAATCCCGAAATCTTAAATTTAAGCTTGATATAAAATGCTAGAACTTAGTTTTTTTTAAGATTTAAATATGATAATAAAAATCGGGGAATTTGAACAAATCTAAAGATATTTAAACTTGTAATTTTAAATTTCAGCTAAACCTTGGATCAAATCGGATAGAAGTTGTGAAAAACGGAGCATTTTCTGGACTACAGCAATTAGCGCTGCTGAATTTGGGGAATAACACGCTGCATACGATCGAGCCGAGCGTTTTCGACGGGATTTCTATCGGTAATTAGAAAAAAAACTAATAAAATTAGCATAAAATTGCTTAAAATTATCATATTTATGCTAAGTTTTTTTTAGATACCCTGGATTTGTCGCACAATGGCTTCACCGAAGCACCCATGGCTATAGGACAATTGTTCAAATTGAAAAAGATCAACCTGAGCTGGAATAAGATTAGGTAAGCGTTAAAAATTGGCATAAATCCTACTTTGCATGATATGTTAACTTCTTAATTTCAGCAAACTCTACCAATTCGTCTTCAAGCAAATACCGCATCTACATTCGATAGATCTCTCTCACAACGAACTCCAATCGGTAAGCTCAATGTTAAAACATGAGATCTCTAAATTTGAAAGCGGCTGGAATATATTTCGAAATTTTGGCGGGAAAAACAAAGAAAAAACATTTCATGTTTTGTAAATTAGGACACGCTATTTTCAAACAATTAACATCGTTAAAATCACATCTGTTGATTTAAAAGATTTAGAAAGGAAAAGGTGTGAAGGTCAAAGAAATTTAAGAAAAATCTATAGAAGAACTTTTTAAAAATCTGAAAATCAAATATTTTTAAAGTCAAAATAAAAAATTTAAAAATTAACGATTTAAAATTGCAAAAATGAAATATCTATACGTTTCAGGTTGGCCCCTACATATTCTCGGATTGCGCTTCATTGACTCATTTGGACCTATCTTCGAATAGAATATCCTTACTTTTTAAGGACGCATTCAGCAAGTGTCCCCAACTGAAGCGATTGAACCTATCGGATAATCGAATTTGTTAGTATCTTTGAAATATTATCTCAGCCAGCTTACTTCCTATTCTTTATCATCAGGCTTTTAAAATTTTTAAATTTATATATCAGTATTTTTTCTGATTTATCCTCGATCCTTCAAAAATCTCATATTTTATGCCAGAATATTTTCCTTCTATCCTGTTTACATTGGGGATTTAATATTTCCTCAATTTTTAAGTTTATACATTTCAGCATCTTACGAAGACTCGCTATCCCAAGCGTCCTCAGTCAAAAAGTTGGATTTGTCCTCGAACAAATTAGAACTTTTGCAATGGAGCGCACTTCCGGCGAAACTCGAATATCTGACAGCGGATAATAACCATATCACACTATTGGCCGCTGCGGAGAACTCGAAGTAAGAAATCTTAACTGTAGTTTTGGAGAATGGTGTTGGATAAAATATTAGTCTAGGATTTTTTATAACAATTCAGATAATTTAAAGAAATTATGTATTATGTAAATATGATTTGACATGATAAAATCGTTTCCTTAAAAAATAGCATTACTTAAAAATACAGTAATATTCTAATTTTATTCTAATTTAGCGTTCGCTTCGTCTCGTTGCGGGAAAATTTGATCACCCAAATTGTATCTGATCAAATACCAAATTCCATCGAAACTTTAGATGTTGCTCACAATAAAATCAACCATATTGGGAAAAGTAAGAAACTTTCAAGATTACGGTAATAAAATGCTTGATTTTTAGTGACGTTCTCTTCGAAAAGCGCTCTGAAAACGTTAAATTTGACGGATAACGCCCTGAAGAGCGTACATATCGACTCGCTGAAGGTGATAGAAGGCGTACATCCAGTTGAGGTAGGGATATACAAAATTCCCCAAAAAAAATAAGAATTTCAGGTCCATCTTCTTTTGAATCCTTTAACCTGTTCTTGCGACATGGATTGGATCAAGGATAGGGAGGTAACTCGAAGGAAAGTGATTTTACTGGAGCAAGAGAAGACCCAATGTATCCACCCCGTAGATGGACGAATTTTGAAGATCAACGAAGTAGAGAAAGCGGATTTTCTTTGCGATTATTCTCAGGTAAGATAAAAATTCAATATCGATTACAAAAATGAAGCTTAAAAGGCTGATCTTCATCGGTTTTCTTTCATAAATTATTATATTCTATGATCGAAATTTTAAAATTAAATTTTTGATTGGATTTATTTTAGATCTGTGAGCCCGACTGCATCTGCTGCCAATACGCTAACTGCGATTGCAAGGCTACCTGTCCGAATTCTTGCCGCTGTTTCCGTGATTCAACCTACAAGACGAACATCGTCAACTGCGAAGGCAATTCTTCATCCATTTCCAAGCCGATTTCTCTGACCGATTTGCCCCAGTCCGCAACGCATATCTTCATCTCCAAACTACCGTTGACTATTCTGAAATCGAATTCTTTCGTCAATAGGAGAAAACTTCAGGTAAAAATGTTTTTAAAATATGCTAATTCCATCAGAATTTTATGAGTTATTCTGAAATTTGATATAATATTTTTTGAGGAATAATTTTTTTTCAAATTAAAATTAATCTACCTGAAAATTAAATTTAAATTTCAGCAACTTCGACTAAATTCCACAGGATTAACCACCATCCAGCCCAAGGCCTTCCATTTATTGCCAAGTCTAAAACTACTGGACCTATCGGAGAATAAATTGACGACTTTGACTGGGGACGAGTTTCAAAAGACGCCTCAAATCAGTCATCTATTTTTGAACGGGAATTTGATGCAGACCATCGAAAAATCCCTTCTCGAGAAGCTACCGACGCTGAAATTTGTAAGATTTTTCGAAGCTTTGAAAATGAAGCAAAAATCAGCAATGTTGTGACAAAGATGCAAATTTTAAGTCAGACGTTCAAATTTTATATCAAAAATTAAAATTCAGGCCAGAAACGGAACTTTTAGGATATTTTTTTTCTAAATACTCAATTTCAGGTGACTCTCCATCAAAATTTGATCCCCTATCCTCCTGAACATTTATCCCAATTGGAATCAATTTCGCTGGCTGGAAATCCCCTACGCTGCGACTGCGTTCAGCGAGGCCCCGCCCCTTTGTACTCGGTTCGCTCCGCGCCTTTTTGGTTCGCCAAAAATCGGAATAGGTAAAATTCAGCTTAATTTAAAATTAGCATAGAATAGAAGTCTATGAATAATATTCTAAATCAAGAACAAAGTAAAATTTTACGTTATAACAATTAACTTTCATTGATGGAATTTAAAATTCCTAGTTAAAGTTAGACCTGAGTTTAAATTATTTTGGAGAAAAATTTAGAGTGGTTGATGCTGAGAGGGTAGAATGCATGGAGAATATCACTAGATCGTTCCATGACAACGACACGACAATTCTATCGGCCTACCCTCCGAATATCGGACACGATATCTTCACCATGCCTATGGATGGTAATTTTTATTCGAGTTTTTAAAAACCTAGAATTTAGAACTTTTATCACAGTTTTCTAATATAAAATTCATACTGAACTAAATTTAGATAAACTGAAAAGGCTACAATCTAAAGATATAGAAAATCCGAAACAAAACAAGATCATTTCCAGAGTTTCTCCGCGATTTCAACGTATCCATTTGTGTTCCGCATTCGACTGGATTTTTCGGTGCCGATCCCCAGAATTCGATTCTCTACATCGTGCTGGGTGGTTCTGCATTGCTGTTAATCGTTACTTTGATTCTTCTCGGGGTTGCGTTAATCAGGAAAACTCACGATGCAATGAACCAACGAAGATACAAGACTTCATCCTTGAACTGTTCCTCGACGCCCGGCTCATCACCGTTACCTCTTCCTTTGATTAGCTATCACGCGTTTGTCAGCTATTCCAAGAAGGATGAGAAATTGATTACGGATCAGTTAGTTAGGTAGGCATTCATTTTTCATTTAAAAAATGAGTAAGATTAATCGCTTTTTTAAATAAAAATTAATCACTTTTAAAATTTTGTATTCTTTTCCAGAAAAACCGATCTCTTTTCAGACCCTTAGAAGAGGACGACTACCAACTGTGTCTTCTTCATCGTGACGGACCGATTTACAACTCGAACATTCACTCGATTTCCGATGAGCTCATCGACCAAATGCATGCCTCTCAATGCCTCATTTTGGTGCTCACCAAAAATTTCCTGGAAAATGAATGGAAAACGTTACAGATCAAGGTGAACATTGGATTTTCATTTTTAATGAAATTTTGTTGAAACCCACGAAACTACCGTTTTTTTTTTTATAAAGAGCAAGCTTTTTCTTGAAGAAAATAATAGAATTTGTCATTTGTTCTTTAATTTTAATGAGGATCAGCTTTCTTCATACGAATTTGTAAGAGCTATGATTTCTATCCGAAAATTTTCAGACCTCTCACCAACTATTCGCGAAGAATCGTACAAAACGACTGATCGCCATTTTGGGAGAAAATGTTCAACCAAACGCCTTGGACGATGAACTTGGGGGCATTCTGAGGAAGAATACCTGCATTCGAATAAAGGATCATCTATTTTGGAGCCTTTTGCGATCTTCACTACCTCCAAGATTGACTCCACCACCTTCGGATGCGTCTCAAATTTACTCCGATATATACGGAATTGTACCAAGTGCTATAGTTTGAGGTATGATTTAATAGAAACGATATCTTTGTGGAAAAGCCATTATTTTTCAATTTCAGGTTGCTCTACCTTTTCTATTTCAACGTTATTATGCAACGAAATTCAAAAATGAAATCTCAGTCTTTCCAAAAGCGGTTCTAAATTTTTTTCTGTCCTTTGAAATTTCGACGTCAATTTTAACTACGGGTTGATTAGTTGTGATAGTTACTTATTTTAAAATACGAATGCTAATTTTTACGTGAAAACTATGGCAAAATACCAAGATTCGACTATTTTGTTAGTGTTGAATTTCATAATTTTCTGCCTCTCATCTCTTTTTCAGGGTATAATATTTAATTTGAATACTTTGCTATTAATTTTTCAGTATTCCTAATGAAATAAGTATGGTGACAAAGTATTCAAACATTTCGTTTTTTTAGCTCTTTTTTGAACAATGTCAAGTTTAACATGTTACGGTTCCAGAAACTCGAATCTAATTTATCGTCGTTCATAATAGATTGTTCCTTTAGATAATAACACCTCTGTGTCTGAAAGAAATTCAATCGCGCCGCGCTTTTGCAGTTTTTTGAACTTTGCAAAAGCGCGACACGAGTTTACTCGAATGAAATTGCCTACTTTGCCTATGATCAAATGTCTCTTCATGAATCGACCGTGTGACAAGCCTTTCATATGAATGAATTTCATAATAGTTTATGAAATGTATTGTAAATAAAGTATGAAAATTAAATATTTGTTAACCTATTAATAATGAAATTAAAAATCATGACTTTGATTAAATAAGAATATCAAAAAACAGTCATTTTTCCCGAAAAATTAGAACCATCGAGAAAAACTTGAGGTATTTTCCAAACATTATAAAATCACTAGAAAATTTAGAATCTCTCAGGCTACCTAACGAATTATTCTAATTAGAAAAACCGTGTAAAATGCAATTTTGACATCGGCGTAAATTTTTAGCAGCCTCGAAAATCTTCAACCCTAAAAGTTATAAGTGAAAATCTCAAACGTTAACTTGTCGATCTGAAGTTGGGTAATAGGTTCAATTCGTGCGTCATGGCAAAAGGTGAAGGGGTTTTGGCATTTCTTTCCGCGTCTGCCCATAGAAGGATAAGCCATCGCTTCCATCTCCCTCATTTTGTATCTTCTAGCAGCAAACCGGCCTGAAGGCGAGGCAACATTCGCCCCCTCTCTCAGACAAACGCAATGCCTGACTTCAATTGTTCACATAAACAGTTGAGAATTGGAATATCTCAATTCGTCTTTTTTATGAATATGAATTTAACGATAATCTTTTGAAATCATTTCTTGAATTTAAATTTTGATAGTGCACTTTTTCGAAATCGATTCTCTTTCTATACCTATCGTAAGATGACGACTGTCCTGAAAACAATCTTACGCTTCTATATTAGGTGATCTTCAATAGCATTGATATACTACTGTTCTTCATATACTCTGAATAGAGTCAATCTACGTGCCGTTCAGTTGTCTCAGAAGATCAACATGTTATTTAACCCGAAAAAATCTAAGATCCAGAATCCCTGACATGCATCCGACCAACAATTACGTTACACTTTTTGATGTTAGATGTCCTTACCCAACAACCTAATAACGTCGTAGCTCTCTCCCTTCTGAATAACCACCGATGTCATTTACCTTTTATTACCCCCATACAGTTTCCAGACGAGGTTTACTGGTTCAATCTAGCAGTTATTCTTTGTCCCAAAACATCCATTGTCATAGTTTACACAATTTGTGACTAATATGTTTTGCATACCATCATCAGTCTAGAATAAATCAGCATTTTACTTAAATAGGCTTGTTATGCTACTGAACATTGAAGTTTGCTATGTCAGTCGGTTTCTTTGCCTACTCTTAAACATTAGGTAAAAATATTTTCAAAAGGTTCAGCTGTACAAAATTTATGTCCCAGACCATTTTATACTCCTATCCTCAAGTGTATAAAAGCTATTTTTTCAATTACAGTATTCTGAATTTAAGTTTCATCCAGCTTCAAACTTCATTTATGCCTAGTGGCATATACATCTTCCTCTTTGTGAAAGAGATACCCTTCAGAAACATACATGAATCCTCATGTTTGATTTTGATTCGCTCCTTTCGATTTGTAACTCGTTCTCTCTGCATCTCTCGCTTTCTCCATGCTATTTCTCACATTTTAACTTTTCTGTTTCTTCAACTCTCTGCTTATCCTTCTATCTTTGACTTTCTCTGACTTTCCAATTCTCTCATTTTCTTTGACTTTCTCTTTTCAATGCCGAAAGCAACTTTCTTCAGATATTCATACCGTTCGCAATTTACTAGTTTCTATGCGCTTTAATAATCCAATTTCTTTAATCTTATTTTTTGACACTAGTAATTTGATCCCTTTTCATTTTATAATTGATTTTTTTCTTTTAATTGATATTTTTCCTAAAATTGATCTTTTTGCCATGACGTAATTTGTAATTGTTTCATGATTAGTCATCAACAACCACTTGCTGCTTTTCTTTTGAGACGATATTACATTTGCACTTTCTCTTTTTCTTTCTCTTTCTCACATATCTATGGCATAAATCAGATGGTTTTTTTTCTTCAAATTGTTCCTGGAGCGAGTAGCCAGTATTGTGATTGCAAAAGAAAGCGCACTTCAATGCTAATATGCTAATTATCGCATGCAAATGCGCGACTTTCTATTGAAAACCTCATCTATCATTAAGTGATGAAGGATAGCGACTAAAGCACAAATATGATACGCCACAGGCGATATGATAAGAAAAAGCAATGAGGATCAGCTCTTTCTAAAATTTCATGAATGTCAAATAGCATGATAAAGCATATATGTTGAAAGGCGATCATAATACAGCATATCTGATCAAAAAGTTTAATGAAGATCGACTCTTTTTAGTACATGATAAATCATAGGGAATAAAGCGGTTATGATACATAACTGATCTTACTGATAAAAAAATCACTTATTCTTAGCCTGATCTTCGTATATTCCTTATCTCCCTTTTTACCTTCTGTCAAATCTATGACTTGGTGACTTTATCGCCAATCGTTTTTCGTCAGCTTTACACCTATTCTGTATTCCTCGCTTTTCGACACGAGTTTTATCGTCTAGACCAATGCCTTTAAATGGCGGTTTCATACACTTATTGCCATAGGTTTATTTTATTTGTTGAGATGTATTCTTGTAAAATTGCTTATTGATTATCCCGACCTGTTTCAAACAGCATTAATCTGTGATGCAATGCATAGTGTTACACGGTTTAAAAACTCTTCCAACTTGTTCCCGGTTTTCAATTTTTCTTTATCTATTTGAACTGTCGTAATTTTTTCGAGGGGTTTCATATTTCCCTATCTGCCATCGTCCATTTGCTGACTTTTTTCCTTCCCCCCATCCTCCCACCGTGATCTATCCTCTCCGACGTTCCACTAGTTTGCTGTATCAACCCTCATTCCTTTCTTTCTTTCACTGTTCTTTTTCTCTCTTTCTCGTCCTCTCTTCTTGAATTGCGCGATTCTCATTTGCATATGTAAGATTCCAGCCGTTTTTCAATAACAACAACAGCCACTTGGCAATGTCTCGATGAGGCTATGAGAGTGTTATCTTTGATTCATTAGATTTGAGAGGGGGCGTCTAAGAGGTTCAAACCTCAAATTGACTACAAACTTTGTGGATTAAAAGCTGATCTTCACTCGTTTTAAGTAGAATAAAGATGATTTTCGCCTGATTTCTGAAAAATTTCCTTCGATTTTGACTGTGAAATTTCAATCATAGTTGATTTTTAAGCTGATCCTCATTAATTTAAATTCGATCTTCACTAATAATGGTGGTGGTTTAATTTAACTTTTAAATTGATCAATATTAATTTTTCGTCGAAATTTTTTCGAAACAGTTATTCATCGCTCGATTCTTATCATCTTTTCATTCCACTCAGCCCTAGCATTTACTTTAACGTTGGTCTTCATTTAATTTGTAAGTTGATCCTATTTTTGATTTCTTGAAACAAAGTCATCATCTCATTGCGCAATGACTTGCTTATCTTCTTTTATCACCCTATTTCGCGGCGAAGGGCGTGAAAAATGAAGGCGAAAGGCGCGCGCCCGCGGAAAAATCGACCGATCGTTGAAAAAGGGGCAGCAAAAACCGAAGGCACGAAGGCAGGGGGCGCCTTTGCAGATAGGAACGAGTCTTGGACGGCCCTAGCCCCTAGAAGGCATCTTTTCCACCCTTATCCTATGGCATTTTCTCTATCTTTCTTTCTCTCACTACTTCATACTATTTTTCTTTCTTTCTCTCTCTCCTTCTTCCTCTACCAAATCTCAAGGCTATCTATCTGCCCCTTTGCCTTCTGGTGAGCTTTTCCTTTAACGATGACCATGTGATCGCAGTCTTTCATGCCGCATGACCAGGGAGATTCGATAACACAATTGTAGGCTTCTTACAATAACACCGATAATCAGTATCAGAAATAAGCTAATTTGTTGATTTGGAACTTTCTCTCCATCTATTGATTTATATTCAAAGTTGATCTTCATTTACTCTCAACGTTTCCGAATTTTTTTGTCCCACATATCTGTTTTTTCGCCCATTGTGTCATCTTATTCCCACTTGACGGCCTAGTGTAACTTCTCCGAATCGATTTCTTCCGATGGCATCGATTCTACAGTTCTTATTTTCCCTCCAAAGTTGCGCCCAGATCTAATATTGTTCCCAGGAATGTATTCCAATTGAAATTTGCTGTGACTTCTTACCATATCGATTTCTCCCTTTGGCATCAATTCTGACAGTTCACTGTACACATTTTCTGGCGAAGCGTCCAGTTTTCTCCTTTATTTGCCTGCTTCTATCATTAGCAAACGAGAATTGGTCTGACTTGCCCATTTTAGAAGTCCCCCCTCCCCTTTATATTTCCAATTTAGCTACAATTCTGCTGTTCCGGTACCAATTCACCTATGACTCTTCCTAGATCAAATCTAAAATACAAAGCTATAGTCCAAATTTAATTTATAAAAAAATTGCTAAACTTGGAGATAGTTTGATGATATCAGTTTAGCATTTCCTATTACAATGGTAGTTTTTGCAAATTCCACTTCGGAGGCCAAACATTCCCATCTTAGCTTCGACAGGGTCTATTGTTCCGGCACGACGCATACCCTGACAGTTAGATGTTTTCCTTGTCTTACAGCGTTTCCTTGACTCACTCTGATTCTGACTTTGACATTTGTCCTGCCTTTTCCTTTTGTCCTTTCTTTGACATGCAAATCAAACCCAAATGCATATCATCATGACCTTCAGCTAATTCTTCTCGTCTAATCGAAGATCTAAGCCCTCTGACTCATTTACGCCGTTTTTGTGTAATTCTTGCATCATAACTCTAAATGTTGAAGCTATTTTTCGTTGCTGTTTATATGGCCTTTAGTCAAGTATTACGAAGTCATAGTTTTATTTTTAGCGAACCCGCCGCGCGGTCGGCGTCCATTCTATCATGAGAATACGGCACACCACGCTGCCATTTTTGGCATGCGTCATAGCCGTCGTTTACGGTGGTGGAGGAGGTGGGCCTTCGTATGGTACCGGACCGTCTGGGGGTATCGCCGGGGGTAGCATTGCAAATTATGGGTCTGCCGGACCTGACATCGATTTCAACCCCGCTCTCCTCCAAGGAACCAGGGGTTTTCCTGGAATCAGAGCCCGATTGAATATGAGAGCGTTCCAATACGCTAATTCTATGATTTCGGACTTGTTAAATACGGAGATAAAACGGGCGAGACTCCCGTCAATAGCGCAGTGTGTGCCACAGGTAAAATTTAACGCCTTCTAAAAATAGAATGTCATTTTTAAAATTAGTTATGACGCCTTTCTAAACGAAAACGTTATTTTAAAATGATTTATAACACCATTTGAAAATTTTATGCGACGTCATTTAAGAATTATATGATATCCTTCAAAAACTATTTATGACGGCGTTTGTAAACTTCTTATATCACTCTTAAAATTACAGTAATCTAAATATATTCTATTTTAGGTCAACGGATGCATACAAATTTACAATTTGTACGTTTCGAGATACCGATGTCCTCAATCAGTAATGATCTACCCGGCACCACCCAATAGAATTATTGTAGCCGTGCAGAATTTGGATGTTGGGTAAATTCGGAATATTTTTATTCTCATAAGTTTGAAAAATTCAGAATCACTGGAAATCTGGGAGGTCAAATAGTTGTGCTCCTACCACTGGCATTGTTTGGTATCGTGCAACTGAATTTACATCAGGTAAAGTAAAATACAAAATATTGAACTTTATGGTATATGCAATAGCTTAAAAAGAGAATACCAAATTAAGAATATAAGATGTTTCAAGGAGAAATAGATAAATAATGCAAAATTAGAATAGCGCTAACTTTAGGTGACAGTGGTAGTTGATCTGGCTATAGAAAGGGGTCCTACTGGCCCTTACGTGAGGATGAACTCCTGTCAGGCACAGATTGGATACGCAGATGCCTACATCGAAAATGGAGGACTGATCGGAGACATCGTCAACTCGCAGTTTAGGGCAAGTCAACTTTTACCTTAAGTCAGAGGGGAGTTGATCCTTATGAATATAATATTTCATTTTGGTGAAGATCAACCTTCTTTCTAAATAAATATGCAGTTTTTCAATATATAAATATAATCAAATTTAGGGAAGAAGTTATAGAGTCTTGATAGAAATAAAGATAAACTTTTCTTCTTCTTATCAAAAATCAATTTTCAGTCCCAAATCTCCGGTATGGTCCGGCAAATGGTCCCAGGTCAAATCTGCAAAATGCTCCCATCCTTGATCAACGAAAAACTCAATGGAAAATTGGCCTCCCTCCCACAGATGGTTTCCGTCAGTCAAATGTTGTCGTTATTTGGCGGAGCGTTGGGATTGAGCAACGCCATTTCTACGGTAACTTTTAGATTTAAAAAATTAGATCATGATAGCTTTAAACTACTAAACTAAAATTAGAATTACCGCCATTTGAACATGTGCAAAATGATTTTTATGCAGAAGAGTTAAGGGGCTCTAATAGACAAATATTTTCACCTTAAAAATTTTAGTGTCCCGCGTCTTGCGGTGGAGCTTCTTCCCAACCACTAGTACTACCATCAACAGGTGGTGTTTCCTCCCCCTCCGTCCAGGCTGTAGCGCCATCTTCAATTGGCAAGGCGCCAGAAATTCCACAGGGAGCCTACAACCAGAATCCACCGCATAGACAAAGAGTCGCAGCGAGAGCCAGAGGCGTTACCGGGTACAGTACCATACAGGTATATACCATTTTTGGACTTTGGAACCGTTTTAAGACCTTGAATGCCATTTTGCTAACAATACCATTTTAGCAGCCCACCCTTCAAGTCCCACACCTTGTATCCTCTACAAGACGAGTCCAGGCTAACGATTGGAACCAACTTCGGACGTTCAGAGCTGTGCCGTATTACACTGGAAATCCTCAGTCGCGTAGTGTTGTGAGTGAAAATGATGATATTAATTAACGGATTAATTATTAAATTAATAGAAAATAGTCACTTATGTTTATATGACGTCACTATCTTGTTCGCACAGATTAATAATTATCATTCGAAAGTCTTGATTAGATCAAATTTTTTATAGTAACTATATTTTACAGAAAGGCATATTTTTACATTCAGAGAATATCAATTAAATTGTTGATCAATCATAAAATTTTTAAATTAATAATTTAGATGTACGTGCCCGTACCTCGTGCCAAGCGTCAAGCGATCGCTCAGCGAGTCTATGTGACTCAACTAGCCCGAGCCCCAGGAAACATTCTCAACAGGGTGGTCAGGAACAACAACGGCCCCTTCCCCGTGGCCTACCACGGAAAGCGAGGCGCCAACTTCCAACCCAAATTTGCACCTCCTCCACCGGTAGGAAATTTAGAAGTGAAAAATCGACTTTTAATTTCGAATTATAAGCTTATAGTTTGAGCTAAAATTGAAGTCTATTGGTCTCGATAAGATGAAAGTATATAGTTGAGAAAGTGGTCTATGAGAATTTGAATTTAGGTTGTCACAGCAGTCGCACCCCACAATCCAGCACCCACTGCGGACTGTGGAAAGTGCCCAGCAAGCGGTGCTGGACAAGAAGATCCAGCCTCGTTCATCAAGCAACTCGCGGCTAATTTGGATATGTCCAAACTCAACGATCTTTATTTATCTCTACAACTTCTTAACACATACGCTACAAACCAAGACTTTACGATTGATCTGACTGGAGAGTTCAGTGTTGGAGGTCAAGGAGGTAGGAAATATATGATATCCTGTTTTAAAAGAGATATATGAAATTCAGGCACGCCATTCGGAGCCTTCCCCGTACAATTTCCATCTTGCGTGGATTGTCATATGGCCGAATTCATTCTGTCTGATTACACCCTGAATTCGCTATTCTACTGGCTACACCGAAAACAATTCCTCTCGTTCCGTATCGGTCCGGAAACGCCCAAAATCGGAGAGTTGTTGAAGACAACTTGTAGTGACGATGAAGATGGCTTGGAGCCGACTGATGTTGAGGTATAGAACTTATGTAATTAACAGATTTAATACGACATTCGCTGAAGATCAGCCTTCATATCAAAGCACGAGATTATGACAACTGATATTATATGACATCGAAAGCTTGAAATTTCAGCTAGACGAAGAAGAAAACAAGAGAAAGAGAAGATTGGCCCATCTGTTGAAGACCTATCGTCGAGTCAAGCGTGCTGCTGACTTTATTGCTGCGAATAATTTGACCACGATTTCGACGATCACTTTCAAAACCAAGAGGAATTCGGATTCCAGAGGAAAACGACAGGAGGACGCAGGAGGTACAAATTTAAATTTTACTAGTTTTAGAACCTCATCTTTTTATAATTTAGCAAAAAATGCTTGGTTTAATTTTTAGGTCTGGCTGACCTCGGTATCTGTTTCGGAGACATTTTGCCTGCGGTTAGAGAGAAATACCCGAATCAAAAGATCTCAATCCTGATCCACACCGTGAGGGCACCGTCCGTCATTTTGAGCGCTCAACAAGGCGGAACCGCTACTCTGGATTTAATTGCTGACGCCGATATCTTCATTGACGGAACTAATAATCGAGTAAGAATATTTCATTTTCTCTAATGAAATCGTAAATAAAAGTTATAATAAGATGAAAGTCAAGATTTTCTAAAGTTAATTTTCACTATTATCTGATTCAAAATGAATTTCTAAGTCATGTAAATTATGAAGATCACCAGAAGCTATGTCAATATCAACCCTTTTCTTATAAAATATCAGTATAAATAAATAGATGCACAAGTTCGACCAAAAACTTTTAAAAAAATGTTTTAGGTCGGAACAATCACCATCGCCGCGACAGTAAACGTCGTGCTGCAAATCTTGGGCAATCGAATCACCGGAACAGCTTCGATCACAAATCTCAAACTATCCGATAGGTCGGGAAGTTTGGGACTCCCACAAGACGCTTTGGATAATTTGGGCAACCTTGGAAAGGAATTATTGCAGAAGGTAGGCAATAGTAAATCAAACTGCGAAAAGTATTCATTTCAAAATCAGTATTTGGAAAAAAACAAAAATTTCCCAATATTTAGCTCGCCAATGACGCTCTATCCAAGGGCATATCGGTGAACATCCCCTCGAGTCTGGGCGGTCTACCCATTTCCATCATAAATCCATCAGTCAGAATCGTAGAGCATGGTATTTACATCGCGACAGATATAGCCATATCTCCATCTCTACTAGGCGTCAGTGGAGGATGCTAAAGAGATTTCATTTGTCCGGAATTTGATATGTTCCGGATATATGAAATCCCCTTTCCTTCTTCTAATTTTCAACCTGCTCATCTCAGCCATCTTTCTCGTACCTCTTTTCCTGTCTCTTCTCTCTTCAGTCCTCTTACTCTCTCGCTTTTATTCTAATTTTCCAGATTACGGGTAATTGCCATAGCTAAGTTAGTTTTGATGTCACAGTGACATGCGTTTTTTTATTTTAAAAACGGAATTAGGGGTTTGATATATCCAAATTTCATATATACCTAATTCTGTTTTCCCTTTAAATTAATTAATTCTTTTATTGTTTGTAAGATATATGGTATAGCGTCACATAATAGGTTAGTTCGAATTGTTACAAGTTAGATGTTTTTATTATCGTATTTAATTTCAGGAAGTACGAGTCCGTCTTATTTAAATTACTCTAAATTCTGCTCCTTTTAAAGCAAGTTGTTGAGCTTTCGCGACAAATCTATTTCACTTTTAGAAGCCATGCATCTAAACTTAATTAATTAATTAATTCGAGAATAAACTAATTAAATATGAATTACGAATGGGCTGTTAACCCTAATTCAGGATAATTATGCGAATTGTCGATAAAATAATGGATTTATTTGGTCTATTTTGTCGTCATTAACATGTTTAATATTTAACGCACTTTGACATCGTGAAACATGCTAATCCAGAAAGCGTCTTAATTATGGGATTTCTGGCGATAATGTTTAAGGATAGGAGTGAACTCCGGTTGGAACATCGCCAAAAACCCCGACTTTTATTATAAAATACATTGATCAAACTGAACGAAAATGACGAGAATTTGCTGCGGCGATTTTGAATAGTTGATTTACAGAGATAGACTAGAGGGCGAAATAAGTTGCCGAACCTTTGGAAATTTCTGAAAAAGTTGCGCAACTTTTCAAATTATTATAGAAGAAAACATTTACAATCTAGCACATGTTTCAATAGAAAATAACCCGTTTCAGATTTGCAGTATAAAATTATGATCTCTTTGAATTTTAGGGATGGAAAATATCATTTTGCACGAAAATTTTAGAAAGACACGATGAAATTCTATAGAGTTGTGACCACAGTGAACAAAAACAATTTGAAAAAAAAATCCTGAAGAACAAAAGATTTCGTCAAAATTCAATGATATGAAATGGAAAGAAACGATAGAGTTTTGAAAAAATCTCAAGAAAAAACGGAGAAATATCACAATCTTCATAGAAAATATTACATGGCTTCAAGTATTTTTCATCAACATCTTATTTTCCATTAAAAATGATTATGCTCTGCTAAAAATGTTTCACTTTGATAAAAAATACTTACAACTAAATTATAACACCATAACGTCATGACGTTATTTTTTTGACGCCTTTTTCATGACGTCATCATACGTCCTTTCGTTCCTTGGAGAAATCACTACCGTAGCCCCCGTCAGATAGGCTCGAACCGCTCTGAGGACGTCTGGTGTTCTTCACGAAATTCGCTCTCGCTTTCCGAATGCTCTTCATCAGCTGGTTCTTGAGCTGTGACTGGCAGCAGGAAATGCGGTAGACGCCTTCTTGGTTGCCTGAAAATTAATTTATAAAATGATCTTCATAAAATTATAATGCAACAAATTGTTCATTAAATAATTCGCTAATAAAACAAGTTGATCTTCATCAGAAAGTCTTCAGTAATTTGCGTCATAGCGTTACCCTTCAAATTAATCGTGCCAATGCCGTTGTTATCTTAAAAATAAAGCTATCCACCATGACTGAGTTGGCCGCCAGGTGATTGAAAGGCGACGTGCACAAGGCTGATCGCGTCCGATTGCACTTTGTTCTCCTCGACCTCCAATTCGTTGATCGGCAGCACGCGCACCCATTTCATCTGAAAATTTGCAAATTGCACTCTCAAATTGCAGACAAATTAAGCTATGCCCATAAAAATATGCATTACTTTGAAAAATAAGTCGAGTCTTAGAATCAAAGTATGCTTCATGTGCAAAAATCAATTTTCTCTGATAGAAATGCTTCTTATTTACTATAAACATTCGTCTCCTTTCGATAAAACTATGGACTAGATTTACAAAATAAAATAGGCAACGCCCTAGAAGCTTGCTTACCTTGCATTCCCTCCTCACGACGGCTGGAAGCAGCAGTAGAACTGAGTGGAAGACGAACACAACGTAGTCTTGCATAGTCTTTTCTGCGTCCAACCACTTGATATGCGCGAAGATCAGCAAGTCACGAATGTCGATTCGAAGACCCTGGACAAATAACATTTTATCTTGTTTCCCATAATAAAATAACCTTTTCTATAAAAATAAGATAATTTCTAAAAAAAAACATCGATGTTTCAACAAATTTCAAACTCAGCCAACCTTTTCCCTGAGCATCGTCTCGAAGGACTTCTTGACGTTGTCGATGTGCGGCGCGAACAATTCATGAATTCGTTGCATTTCATTGACGTACTCCGCAAGGGTCTGCATCTTCGCGAGCGAGCCGCTCACCTAAAATTCTTGTGTTGACGGATAGGGTCTTTAGAATTATATACCGTTTTGTATACTACACTGATCTTTTCAATGTCATTCAACTTTTTGCAAAAGATTATCTTTCATAAAGCACTGAACTTCTCATAAGAGACTAAAAAAGCAATCTATCACGTAATAAAGTATAGCTCTTCACAGCCGATTAATACGCCATTAAAATTTTGAATTTCACAAATCATCACATGATAAAGCATAGTCATAGAAGCCGTTTTAAATACAATTTTGAATTTAAAAGTCTCACCTGCTTCGCCTCAAAGCTTTCCTTCTCGCAAGCGGAGTGTATAGCGTTGAGGAGTAAAGGGTATTGCACGACTCGTTGAATCGGCTTGATCATCATAGACTCGTACGAACAGTGCTGCTCGCGGGTCGTGTTCGCTGCCTGAAACGAAGACATGAAATCCTTGAGATATGTCCTATCCTTAGGAAATATTTGAAATCCTGATATAGAACGTTTAAACTAATGGAAAAGAAATTCTAAGTTCTAGATCTTTTCAATTGATTAAGGCATATATGAAAGAAATCTGCCACCTCCAACTGCACATGTATCTCTTTCTTCGTGACGATTTCCTGTTGGAGCCTCAGATAGGAGGCCGCGTACTCTGCATAGACTTTGAATTGACTGCAGCGGTTGACGAACAGAGCTGAGACTCGATTTACGGCGTCCTGCAGGTAAAGAACACTGGTTTTATTCGAATGATTGTTTTATATAGATTTTTATTTAATTTGATTATTTCTATACTACTATGCTAATGTTTACTATTTTTATGCTAATTGGTGGAATGTTTACCCTCATTTGCGAGCGGCAATTCGTCTCCCGGCCCACGTCCCCAACGGCTTCCAGCAGTTCGCTCATAAACTCCTTTTGAGTGTCCTGTAGCCGGAAAGCGCATTCCATGATCTCTTTGACTGAAGGAATCGACAGGAACCGACCAATCATCTAAAGTTCATGTGTTGCAGGATAGGAATTGAAAATGGATTTTATACGATACAGAATTCGTGATATAGAAAACTTATGCAGAAAATCCATATGTTGAAGCATAGGCTCGAGAAACGGAAGATATACACAATTTGAAATTTCCGACCTCAATCAAGTCCTCCACGTATCGCTTCTCGGTTTGAACGAGTTCTTCCAGGGCTCGGAGTAGTTTTTCGTCGGCTCGACTCCTTTCAATTGGCACGGGGGCGGAGTTTTGCCGAATCGGAGGAGGCGGGGCTTGTTTTTTTATCTGAATTTTTTTTTCATTTTTAAATGCCATCATTTAGAACATTTATTATATGACCTCATAATTAATTCCTCTTCCAATTTCACATTGAAAAATGGAAAGAATATCTTTTTTTTTCAAATTATTGTAAATAAAATACATTATGCAAAAGTTTTAAAAATCCCACCGTATCCTTCGCTCCTCTCCTCAATCTGATAACTTTCCCATCTCTTAGCAACTGCTCGACATCCGCAGCAGAGGGCAATGTGGAAATCGATCTCCCGTCCACGGAAACTACCGTATCTCCGATCGAGGCGCATTTCGGGGCGAATGTCGCGACCTGACGCACCTGAAGACGTTACTTTTAAAGGACGTCATAAGTTTGATAAATTTAGAAAGTTTCAAGTTTTAATAAAAAATATAGGTTATCATTCTTTTTTTTAAATAATTTTTATGACATTTTTTAGTTGGCGTTAAAAATGGCGCCGCTCTTACCTCAGCTTTGACGACGCCATTGTCATTGTGCGCGTAAATCGTTAGACCCAATCTTCCGTCCTTCTTGGCGACGTTGTATTCCTCGATTTCGGAGTCTGGAAAATTTTTAAAATAAAAGTCCTTTTCCTTGAAAAGTTAAGTTTTTCTTCATAAGTAACACTATTTTGCCTCAAAAATCGTATTTTCAACAAAAAAAATGTTTAAAAAATAAAACGATAAAAAGAAAATAAAAATTAAAGGATAAAATAATTAAAGAGATAAAATTCACCGATATAATTCGAGGTCGAGGCGGTCATGCCATCGACGTGATGCATCATCCCGTTTGGAGCAGAATGGGACTCCGACAAAATTTGCAGGTCGCTCGCCCGAAGTTCGATCGGTTTTCGCCAGCTGAAAATTTTCAAGTCTACTTTATTCCATAAAATCTAAAACCTTGTTATTTTTTCATTATTTTTCTCGAAATCTGGTCAAATAATGACAATCTTCAAAAATTTCCTTAAAAAATCTGGAAAAAAGCTTGAATGAAATGTCTCCAGGACGTCAGAAAAATAATCAATTTTCAAGAATTTGACAAAGAATCATCAAATCTCCTAAAAATTATGGCAAATGATACATTTCTTGAAAATTGAGAAAAAATCCGTCAAATTTTCAAAAATCCAGGGAAATAGATGAAATTTCCGAATTTGTTCGAGAATGATGGAACGACCCACATTCGAAATGCATGCATGTTGGCGAAGATGAGGAACAGCGAGGGCAACAAGGAATAGGGCAGCAGGCGAGCTGTTAATGCATCTGACAACTCGGCTCCGATCGACTGAAAAAGAATCGATAAATCAATAAAAACCGGGGAAAGAGTCAATAAATGGATAAATTTAAGAAAATCAATATTTTTGAAGAGGAAATGAAAAATGAGTAAAAAACAGCGAACACTTTTTCAGTTGCATGAAAGAATGAGGTTTTTGTTGGTTTTTCGGTAAATTTTTACCTCATAAGAGGGTAAAGTTTGGCTGGTTAGTCCTGCTAGTCTTTGTAGAATTGATAATTCTTTCAACAGCAACTTTTCCCTGGAAACTCCGTCACGGTTGCCCTCGAATTTTAACTAAAAATGTAGACATAATTAGCATATTTTTATGATATTTTCTCTACCTGCGCTATTTTCTCCTTGACTTTATGTCGTTGTCTTTGAAGATATGAAACGGCAACTTCAATACATGTACTTCTAGCCAACAATAATGAGCTCATATTTAGCATCTACAAAAAATTGCATAATTTTGAATAAGAATGAATTTTTACTTGTCGAATAAAATCCTCAGCATTTTTATTCAACTGTAGCTCGTAGATATTGGCTCCGTAGCTCAGTTGGATAATGTTTTGCCGATCGTGACAGGTACAAGCAAAGCATTCGAGCTGAATTTTTACTAGGGGTAAGATTGTTGCCAAAATCGAAAGATAAAATTTTAGAAATTACCAGATCAATATTGATGATAGAGTTATTATAGTGGAATACCAAACTCAGAGGATTCAACGCGACTAGGCTAGTTTCTTGAACCGTAGGTTTTTCCTCGATACGCTTTCCATTCCAAGTTGCTAACAATCGTATCTGAAATGTCATGATTTATCATTCTATAACGTTGTCTTTAGTCGTCAGTTGTTAGCAAACAGATTAACAATAAGAGTACTTCTCAGATTGAAGTGCTGAAGATCAGCTAGTTTTCTGAGTCTATGTTTAATATATGATTAAAGATGACTTTATTGCTATACCAGTCAGGTGTCTTGGTCAATTTTTAGCCTTGGATTAAGGTACATCCACTCTAATTCTCAGATATGAATTGCTGTATACCAGCATTATTTCTTCATCTATGCTTTATCATAGGTTAAAGAACAATTCTCTCACCCTAGCCGTAGCGGTATGTTGCATCATAGTCATGCCTGGCTGTGCATGCTTCATGAGCAGTGCAGCGTCCCTCGCGGAGACCGTGTTCATGCCCAACGTCCTCTGCACGCCGTTGACTTCCGGCTCTCGCCAATACACGAAACAATCCGAGATACGATCTAGACGACGTTCTGAATTATTTGTATTAGTAAAAATCAAATAAAATCTAGAAGGGGTGATAAAATAATAGGAAAAGCTGATCAACATCGTTTTTTTTTAAATAAAAGACAAATTTCTATCGAGAAATGTACAACTTCCTGAAAATCTAATAAAAATGCAAAATCCTGACGATCTTTAAAGATATTCATGCTTTAGAGATAGAGGATAACATATGGATTTGTAGGTTTTTAATGCTAAACGCTTGCAGATGTTGCATTTTTCGTGATTTTTCTAGGATTGAAAATGAATTGCAGGAAACTACGTCAAGACTCATCAATCTTATCGAAAACAGATCTTATCGCTTATCAGAAAATCACTCGAAAAGAAAAGGACTGAAACTTCAAAACAATCATAAAAATTTTGATCAAATCTAGAGCTCTGAAAATCGTAGCTATTTTTAAAATTTAAAATAAAATATGAAAAAATAATCCAAAAGGCAGGTTTTCTTATCATTTATCAGAAAATCAATCCTAATAAATCAAAGGCGTGAAATCGCAAAGCAAAAAGTGCAACAAACCCTCCAAACCGCTTCTTGGAGAAAAGACGGAGGGCCTATTGATAAAAACCCGGGAAGCGTTTCAAAGAAAGCGAGAAGATTCGCTTTCATCTTTGCAAATATTTGACTTACTATTAAAAATGAAAAGGGGCGGTCTTTCTCTAGAAACCGATAAGCAGGATGAAATATTAGTTTTTAACATGGAATTTAACAAAATTAGAGAGATTATATGTGAAGATCAGCTGTTTCTATGGGGAAAATAATTAGAAGATAAGAAAAGTCATCTTTTTGATGAAGATCAGCTTTTATTTCATAAAAATGACGAGAAATTATAGGAATGTTGCCACTAAGCATAAAAGCGTTCGCCCTTTCCTGACATTGATAATTGGGACACTCTTCCAGCATATATGTTTTATCCGCGCCGAGATATTTAATGGGATATACGCGCTTTATCCAAAGAGGGTTTGCATCTTTCTCTCCCTCCCTTTCTCTAGCTCTCTCATTTCCAAATACTATCTTTCTTCACATCTCTTCAAGAAGGCACTAACAATGCATAAATGCATAAAGCGCGGAATCGACTGGAAATGAAGAGGGTCGGGGCATCAAGGAGAAGCTGATTGAGTTGTGGGGAAGGAGGCGCAGAGAAAGAATCTATCATCACGAGTTAAAGTCTAGGAGCTGGAAAACGGCTGGGGTGTAAAAATTAGGATTTTGGAAAATGATTGAGTTGTGGGAAAGGACGCAGAGAACGATACCCTAATCATGTGCTAAAATATGAGGCAAGAAGAACAGCTGGAGTAGAAAATTTAGATTTAGGTTTCTGGCAAATAGATCAAATTTGGCGCATTATCTTTAATAAAAAAATCTAGTTGGGAAATTAGGATTTTGAAAGAAGGTAAAAAATAATCTTGCAAAATCGTCTAAAATACAAGACTCAGCATTCTCGAAGACAAAAATGGCAGTAAAATGAGCTAAGGAAATGCATAGCAAATGAACCCCGAAGTCGCGTTAAGTTGATGAAGTGTGGTGCAGGTAAGGAGGCAAAGGAATGACAAATGCTCCCGGAAGACGAGAAAGAAAAAGCCTTCCTGATTCGCTAATAGGCAATCCTCACTTTCACGAAGATTAATTAGTTGAAGAGTGTTCCAGGGAAAGGGGAAGGAAAATAAATTGATCACTATCTTGGAAATAGAAATTCTATTTTTCAGGAAGCTATATAAAAATAACTCTTCCGACAAACGATTGACGCTTTTGATAACAAGTGATAAAATTAATAGCTTTTAAAGGGAAAAGTTCTTTTCTTAAAATTTAGGAAGATAGGAAAATAAAGGAAGGAAGGAAGATAAGAGCATGGAAAAGTTCAGTTCAAATAGATATGATTTGGATAAAGGATGAGATTTTAGTGATAAGATATGAGATAAGAGGACTGTTGACACTGACTGAGGGTCGTTAAAATGTGATCGACCTACCTAAAGTCAGAAAATTCTAATTCTAAATAAAAAGATGAAAGTTTCTAGTTTTCCAATGACAAAATTAGCCGTTTCAATATCTAAATATAAAACCAAGTTATTTTGAAGTCTAGAAAAAATATACCTAAGTTTATAGACTGAAGATGTTTTGTTAGATTATCATAATGGACCAAATAAGGGCTATTAGAGGTTAGATGTGAAAGAAAGAAAAAGAAATAGCATGGAGAAAAGATAGCTCGAGAAAGAAAGGAAAGAGAAATCATATGTGAATTTTAGAGAGCCAAAGAAAAATAACTAGAAAATAAGGAAGAGAAGCAGAAGTGCCCTATTTGGAAAGAAAATTTAGCAAAAAGCGATGAACTTGAGGCGCCTCGTTCAAGAGGCTCGACGACCTTCTAAAAATGAGGAAATAGTGAGGAAAATGAGCGTTAGAGAAGGAGAAATAGCACAGAAAATTTAGAATTAGAGAAAGAGAAAAGAGAAATAGTATGGAAATTTTAGAGAGCAGAAAGAAAAAGAAGAGGAGGTTGCTTCGGGGGTGCAAATCGCATCTAATCATACATGTCAACACAGCGCAATGTGAAATGAAGTCCGTCTTTTCTAGAGAAACTGTACAGAATAAAACCGTGCGGTATTCTTATAAAATTTGAAAAATTCAAGCCCAAGCTCTTTCTAACAGACTCGAAAGATCATTTTTTCTCTACAAAATGTGGTTTCGTTTCTAAAAAAAAATGCAGAATTAAACCATTTCCCCAACTTAAACTTTTTTTTTTAAATCTAGTTCAGCCCATTTTTGAAATACTCAAAAGATCGTTTTTTTCCTGTACAAAATGGCCGGTTTGCAACTAGAATGTTTTTTCTCAGCGTAGAAAAAAAACAGAAAATACGCGAGAAAGATGACTCTTTTGGTTTGAAAAAGGACTCTTGTCGGGCTCAAGAAAAATACGGCGAAAAACGTGGCATTCGAAACGAAGAATGAAGAAATCGAACGCCTAGTTGAAGCGCGAAAAGAGGAGAATAGGAAGGGGAAAAAGATTTGAAAAAATAGGAAAACAGAATGGAACGCAGAAAAAATATTATATTAGAGACAAATTATAGAGAAAGTTAGAGAGAATAAGAAAATATTATATCAAAAGAAAAGAAAGGGGAAAAAATCCTCGAAAATGAAGGAAGTGGGGGAAAAGGGGGTAAGAGGGGCGAAGCGAAGCGAAGGATGCATTGATGAATGGAAGAAGGGGACAACTACAAGTGGTCAGTCAAGTCCACGGAACGGCGGAAAACAGTCGCGCCGGGTCATTGCAGAAAAGTGAAATCTGCAGGCCACGCCCACTTTCGCCGGAATTCCGAAAATTCCAATTTTCACGTATGATGAAAATTTACTAGATGTGACAAATTGAATCATATTCCATCTGTATTTATTCTCAGATAGCTCGGTCTTAGAAGCTAAATCAGAATAATTCGGAGAAAAATTAGGGAAAGGAATGTGTATATGAGTTAATTTAGAACTATGCCTGGATTTGGCAAAAATAGAAAATTTAAACCACGCCTCATCTTCGAAGGGGAAAAATTGCATACCGTCGTCAAAGTGCGTCTCCAGAAGAACGTGTCCGTCGTCGGTTTTCACGGTCAGCAAAGGCGCTTCATCGACGGTTTGTTCGATGATAAAGTTGACGAGGCTTGGGTAGAGCTTGAGCCATTTGTTCCCGGTAGAATCGAGCTCGAATAATTCCCCGGAAATACTGAAAATAGGATTTTTTAAATTCAATATTTTGGAGAGCTGGTAATTGAAATGAAGATCAGTTTTTTGTTTGAAAACAAATCAATATGTTCGTCGGAATTGCTGAAATTTTCTATTTTTCCTCAACACTATAATTTTATGATGAAATATTGACGAGAACAAGTTAATCTTAGCCGTGTATTTCGAACATGTTGGCGAAGATCAGTTTTATTGCTTAGTTTTATCGATTGAAAAAGTTGATGTTCCCCAAGAATTTTAGTATTATCTTGATGGTCAACGTTTTTAATTTGATCAAACTATTGTGTCAAAGTGTGACGTGACATATCTTCAATGAATTACTTGGCACAAAAACTATCTGACGTGAATAAAAAGCGCGAAATCATACATGACCAAAGAATGGATATGAGGGGATTTCATATATCCATGGGCGTTTTTCCTCATTAGATAGCAATCTTTCGCGGCATTCCATGTTCACTTATTCTTCAGCCCTCGGAATCTTTTCAATAAATGGCTTTTCCATAAGTGCGCAATGCTATGCGCGCAAAGTCTTTGTTTTTGCCAAATGAAAAAGGGGAAGAAATATGAAAGAAAAAATCATACCGGTAAACTATCGGAAATTATCATCGATTTCGTGTGCTTTGACGTAATAAATTACTCTTTGATAAAAAGGGTTGATCTTCATTGAAATAACGATGGTCTTCAGCAAAACTTTCATTAAAACATTTAATGATATCCATTAGATTTATCAAAATTTGTGATGAAGATCAGCTTTATCATAGAAATTAAAAATCTCAATTTTACCTCAAAGTATGTTCATCGTTGAAAAGATGCGATTGTGGGCAAGCGCACGTTAGTCGTGCCCCCATTTTTCTGCAACTGCACCAATGAGCAAAAAATCAATTAGTCAAATTTTTTGATGACCTCATCCGGAAGGAACCGGCATGCATTATATTAGGTTCTAAAAAGAAATAATATAGTCAAATATGGAAATATTGGAAAAACGGCTGATATACGAAAATTTTGAGAATAAAAATTCGGAGAAGTCACCATAAGGACTATTCTATGGAAAAGAGTAATACGAAAAATCTTAAACTAAAAATATTGGCAAATTAGCATAAGGTCTATTCTATAGAAAAAGGGTGAGATACGAGAATTCCAGAAATTTTGAACTATATTGAAAAGAACCAAAACAAAAGGAAT
This sequence comes from Diploscapter pachys, assembly GCA_002287525.1. NCBI lineage: Eukaryota > Metazoa > Nematoda > Chromadorea > Rhabditida > Rhabditidae > Diploscapter > Diploscapter pachys. The sequence goes on from LIAE01010038.1 coordinate 243,572, forward strand.
ACCCTATCCACTTCAAGCAGGGATTTGCTGAAAAACAAAGGTAATTTTTGCATGCTCCAAGGATTTTTCAAAACCCCTTTACACAGTGAAGGATAGAAACCCAAAAACCTCTGGAATATAAAAAGTTGTCCTACCGAAAAAGGGATAAAAATTTAATGATTCGGTAAAAATAATTTCTTACGTGCTGAAATATATGCTAGGGAAAATGTCTGAAGTATGAAAAAGTAACTTTTCCAGAAAGGGGATAAAAATTTTATGACCCGACAAAATTGTAAAGAAGGAGATGAGGGAAATGCAGCTCTCATTTCAATAAGACGCAAATTTGGAAAATTTGGGTGCTGAAATTGGAAATTGGTCCGAGGGAAGAGAGGGGATAAGCTTGAAATAATGAATGACGCGCTCGAAATATGGAGATGGCAAAAATTAACTGACCAATTTTATTTTACTGGTGAGAATTTAGGGTTAAACTCTCGAATGTATAATTTAGATCCAGACTAATTAAGATACATTACAAATTAAGATGGGAAATTTAAAGACGATATTTTAGGTGGGAAAACTATATGCTAAAAATTTTTAACTTATTTAAAGGCGCTAATTTAAGAATTGCAATTTTAGGCATCTCTGAAATTCCATAAGCTCGAGAAATGCCGTAGATAAAGACACTTGAAAGTCCTCGGATTTTTAGATCAGATAGGGCGAAAAAGCCTGAGAAATTAGTCAAATGAGCTGCGGGAAAAGGCTCGGGGAGAAGAGAAACAAACAAGCAAGTGGTACGGGTCCGTCCCCAGGGGGTGGTTGCCTTCTAGATCTGGGGTCTTGCCCTGGCATGGCAAAAATTTCGGAGTTGCTGGAAAGGAGGGCAGAAAATATGACGCGCAATTTGAGCATATCACAAAAGTCATAACTCAATTTTTCGGAGTACATTTTCTGTTCTAGTTTTACTAAAATAAAGTTTAGATGGTAAAGTAAAATCAGAATGAAAATCTTTCTAAATGCCATCAATTTTATTGACTTAGAATGCAAAACTCTGGATAAAGATTTCATCAGATAGCTTTATAGTTGATAAAGGATGATAAAATCAGTACGCAAGAATCGTACTCTGCGTAAATCACGCTGGAGAATATTTAATGAGAAAGCGCATGGAATATGGCGGACAAACACACTAGTTGAGAAGAATAGACTCTTCAAGGGGAAGCAGAAAAATACAGCCAATTGAAGAATATCAAGAGGATTTTGAATGACGAGAGAGAAGAAACAATAGGAAAATGTTCGAAACTTTTAAATTGCAAGAAAAACAAACAAGGAAGAAATTTGAACAAGTCATGGTCAAAAAGAAATGGCAGAAAACTGATGAAGATTAGCTTCTCATAGCAAAAATTGATACAGAATCAACAAGCTAAATAAAATAGTGAAGATCAGCTTTTCTCTTGCAAAAATTGAAGTCGAAAATTTTATCACCTGACTTTGCAAACATAAAGTTGAGGCACTAAAATCCGTCTCTAGCTTTTGAAGGCTACTGGTCAAGAACAAAAGCTTGAAGATGAAGTGCCCAAACTTGAAGGGCTCATAATTTGAAATTCACGAAATCCGGATACGCCAGCCGAATTTCGATCGATATACCTTATCCATAGGGCGAGAGATTTGGAGAAAACGAGAAAGTTGAAATGCCCAAAATGGGCATGAAACTGGCAACAATCTACATGAATATCTAATAAAGGAAAGGAAAGGGGGAGAAGGGTTAAACCCGAAAACTAAAGCTTTCCAGACAAAGTAAAGAAAATAGGCGACTTAGAAAGAGCGACTTTGTGGTTCAGAATATGAAATTCAAGCCGTATGGGAAAGGTGGGGAGTCGACGGAAGGATAATATTTAGACTAACTTTAAACATCGATATTAGTCATAACAACAAGTTTTTTTTCCAGAAAGAAAACATTTGAACTTAAAACTAAGATTTAAAAAAATAGAAGAAAAATAATCCTATGTTTAAGTATAGAAGACCTTTTAGAGACAATCATCTAAGTCAATCCCAAAAATGGGAGGGACTCAATCATTTATGTCTCTCGGCCAAATGTCTGCCCTTACATATTCATGACTCCAGTAAAATGGGTAGGGGCCAATTTTCTCCCAAATTCTGGGGATATTTATTCCGAGCTTCTCCCCAATGGTAAAATCGATTGGGCACTAATTTCCCTATCTTGGGAACATTTTATTCCCCGAGCTAGATCTATCGAATATTGGACAAAATGCAAAATAACGAAGGAACGAACAGGAAAAGCCAATCTACATGCAAATTTCAGAGGAAAAGGTGAATTCTCAAGTGAGGGGAAAAGCTTATATTCTAAAAAGGAATAAATTTAGATTTAGCCTTTTTTGTTATTTATGAAGTATTTTTCTGTAAAAAAAAAATAGTTGAGCAATTCAAAAATTTACTTATACCTTCTATAAAACACGAAAAATTCATAACTCAAAATGTTTACCAGTCTGTTTTTATCTAAAAAAAAAGTCAGCTAATTACATTTAAAAAATTTTTTTTTTTGATAGTTTCAACCTCGAAAGATTTATTTCCAAAAACGCTTATCATCTACTAGAATTATTTACGAAATACAGAATAGTGGAGCACGCGAGTGGACCTTCTGTTCTAGGTTTAGAGAAGATGGTGTTCTCCTGGAATTATCATCTTTTAGTCTTTTGAAATAGCTTCAAGAAAGATAAATTTAAATGACTTTTAATTTCCAAATCTCAAACTCGAAAATGGTTTACTTTGAACACAAGAAAGTTGAGCAAACAGATATCGTAGATTCAAAAATTTCAAAGTTGAAAAAAGAACTTCCAAAATAAAATAAATAGAATATTTACCTGCCTTTCCTTTCTCGTCTGTCCTGGCTTAGACGGACTCGGGATCGGCATCCACGGCCTTGAACCAATGGCCGCACTCGCAGCGCTTCGGCACTCCCTTGCGGATGGCCATGAAATTCACGTGGCCGGAGTCGTGTTCGCCTAAAAATAATTTATTTCATTTTCTTACTTCTATAATATTATCATCTTGGTTTTTTTGTATAAATTTTGTTAGAAAGCTACAGAAAATTATACATGTGTATAAAAGTTTTAGAGAAAATCAAAGGAAATTATTTTTAAAAGATAAAATTACAGAAAATTACTTACACATGCATCCGATAATTCGGTCAGGGAAGTGGCTCGGCACGAGATTCGGTCGCTCTTTCGTCGAGCGCTCAGCGCGGTAATACACTTTCGGCTCGTAACGCTGAAAAAGTATTTATCTTATTTTTGGAGGAAAAATAAATAGATCTATTTGAAATTTCCTGATCTTCCCAATTTTTCCCTAAAATAATTGATGTGTTGACGAATGAAATAATAAAATTCTTTGAAAATCGTGAATATTGGATTTTTTGCATTGAAACTATGATTTTCAAAGTTTCCATATTGAAGGATATAATTTAAAAAAAAAAAAAAAAAAGATTTCGAATGGTAAATAAAAAAAACCTACATCATCACCAGCGAGACGCGCGATGAGCATCTTCTTCTCCCTACCGGTGGCGTGCTCCAAAGGGTCGGGGTAGTAGCCGTAGTCCTCGGGCGATGCCTCCGTAGCTTTGGTGCGCACCTGGAAATGAAGAACTCTTTGGTAGCGAAAGTGGCAGCAAAGTCACCAAATGGGGTCTGATTTTTGGTCCTAGGCTATAAAGATATCATTTATTTTAGTACAAAATGGTAGAGAAGGTATCAAAAGGGTAAGATGTCTCGTAAAATTTTATCAGCAAGGGTAGCCTAGTTATTTTTATCTTCAAGCTTTTCAAATTAATATTGAACCTAACGGCTCGAGTTTTCCCGCGCTTGAAATGAAAATGGCACCATTTGGCAACTTTCTGGTGAACTACCCACCTGGGAAGCGGTTCCCAGAACGGTCGGGGTGCGACGCGTCAAGCTGGACATGGCGATGCGGGCCGCCAACTGAGCCATTTCTAGGTGGTAATTTGGGTGAACGCTGAAAAATGGTAATTTACCAGAAATAAATACCAGAAAATGGTACGAAATCGAATAAAGAATCGCGATTTTCATTAAATTTTCAACGAGGCTCTTAGAGACTTTTGTAAGGAATGAATTTGCATAGAAGCTATCAAATTTAACGGAAAATAAAGCGAAACATGTAATAAATTGAAGAGACGTGATTTTCTGAGAAATTTTAGGAGATTTTGGGTGAAACCGATCGACTTTGGTGATGGTTTTATGGCGAATAATTTGGCGCAGAACTTGATGAAGAAAAATTAAAATTTGGATCAGAACAAAATTGGAAATGATAAAAAATGTGATACGGGCAACGCCGGATTTTTAGTTTGGTCGAATGTCTTTGGACGCAGCGCGTACCGCGTCGCGGTCTCTATTTCTTGCCTCTCTCGAATTCTCTTACTCGCTCACACTTGGTTCTTTCATAAAGCACGTATGCAAGTATAAACGGCGCTCCAGAGTTGCAGAAAACTTTATTTTTCGAAAGCATAACAACCCGTTAGGAAAATTAAAGAAAGTTGCACGTAACAATTGAAAGAATCATGAATTGAGGTGAAAATTAGAAGAAAAAAACCGTAAAATATTGACAAGTATGAAAATTCCTGAGAAGAAAGAAGAGTGAGAAAGGAAAAATAAGGCGAAAAATGGACACTTGCAAAATCTAGCGATGAATAATGAATAAAAATGAACACTTGTAAGGACGCGTTCATATTTTTTGGCATTGACACGACGTCAAGAAATATCAACGTGCCCTAAAAATCTAGCGAAGAGTAAAAAATAAATGAACGAAAGCAATTGTCTATAATACAGTATGACTAAAGCTTGGTAACAATCGGCCTGAGTATAAACGTCAAAATGAAAGACAACGTAGTGAGAAAATCGAAAAAGAAAATACTAAAAAGTAGGATTAGAAAAAAATTAAGCTATTTACAATTAAAGCTGCTCCTAGATGGGGAAAATAAACAAAAAAATAATAGAATAAGTTTGAAAAAGATAAAACATTTTGCTTCTTAGATAGAGAAAAATTTAAATAAGATTAAAAAATGAATAAAATTAAAAAAAGATAAATCTAAACTTCAAGAGTCTCATCATTAGATTCAGATTCTGGTTCCTCTTTCGGGATTACGATAGCCTGAGGAGAATTATTGTTTGAGAACAATAAAAGCTGAAGTTTAGCGGATTCAGACTTGAGTAGGGCGACCTAAAATTCAATTTTTCAGCCTTATCCTAAAAATGTTTAAAATCTCAAATGGAAAAGTTGATTTTCACTATTTTTATTCAAGAAGGTTTAATGCCGTATAAAATCCGCATTGTGCTCTATTATCGTTTATCATATAGCATGAGTATTCTTTCTCAAATATTCAGTACCGCGTAATGTTTGAGTTCTGCCCTATTCTTAATCATATTCCCTAAGATTTCCTAACCTGTGCCCTCAACTGAATGTTTTCCTGCTGAAGTATGGCAGCTCTTGCAGCTACGACTTCTTCTTTTTGTCTCCTTGCATCTCTGGAGCGTTTCGCTGCAGTGTTGTTGCGACGACGTCTCTCATAATAGGCGTCATCCTGAAATAATATTGATTAGCATATTTCGAAAATTAAAAGTAAAATTTTAGCATTCTTAGGAAAAAGTTGACCTTCATAAAAATGAGCATAAGCTCATTGATCGAAGCTGATCTTCAATGAATTTGAATGATTTTTCTTCCAAATTAGTCTTGATCTAGAATTTGAGTTCTTTTTTCTCAATCTATCATATCGATTTGCATAATTCATTCATTCGGATCTTTGAGATCTCTATTCTCGAAGGACTTCGCCTGTATTGTTCTAAGCCACTGGTGCCATATGCAAAACGCGAGTGCCGTATCTCCAGACGGTCTTCTCTTCCTATCCTTAAGCATATGCCAAACATTGCTATATTAAAATTTTCCCAGAGGGTTTTCTAGTCCTATCTTTAAGCATATGGCGAGATATCGAGGCAGATTAGAAATTGGGGAGCGGGAGTAACAGGCGCTTTTTATCTGCGCTTTGTAACCCCGGTTGACCTCGGCATAAAAGTCGCTGTAAGGCAATGCGTAACGCGACACCCTTTGGATATAAGAAAACCCAAGATATCTTCTTAGCAGATATGTATTAGAGAAGAATGAATGTAATAGGTACCGTAATCCAAAAATGACAAATTACCGATGAAGATCAGCTCTTTCCTATCAAAATTCCAGTTTTCAATGCAATATGGCCTCAGGTTTGTGATTTTTTTGAACATATGCTAATTTCCTCTGACCTTTCTTTTATTTTGGCGCATTTACTCAAAATCGAGATAATTAAGCTTTTAGTCATTTTCTTTTTTGGAAAAGCCGCCTTTTCTGTCAAATCCCAAAAGACATTGTGCCCCTTTATGAGCACCGTACCGTATATCCCAGCCGGTTTTTTGCATTTGAATAGAGCGAGCAACAGGGCCCAAGAATAAAAGAATAGGCTGGACAAGAATGCGCATAGTGGCTAGGTTCGGTCAGGTCAGCGCAATTACCAGAGTTGTATAAGAATTGACCGGAAAAGTCTGCATTTTATTCATTGTATTCCAGGCGTTTTTTGAATTCGATTTTAGAAAAAAAAAGTCTTATTTCTATTAGGAATTGAAACCAAGCTTTCACAAAATAACGAATATCTAATCAACTGAGCTATGAGAGCGTGAAAATTCTTCTTACCTTTTTCTCATCTGGAACTGGTATTGCTGGCTTTCGGATTGGAGAAGTTTGGGGACTACAGAGCTGAAATTTCAAAATGGACGTCAACTAACAAAATTATGACTCAAAAATACCTGAGTTGAAGATACGGTACTACTGTGGCTGGAGACCGGTGAACAGGGCGATTCCTGAATGTCCAGTTTACATTTCTTCGTGGGCGTCTCTCCAAGGCAATTCGGAAGAGCTTCTAGTTTCGTGAGCGCCAAAAACGCGGTCGGATCGGGAAACGAGAACGGGAAGGGTAGCGAAGTGATTGTTGGCATTGGTACGGGTGCCGCCAGGTGCGGTGTCGGGCGAAGCAGTTGGGATAGCGCCGTTTGAAGATCCATTTCTGGACCTGGAAAAATGAAAATTTGTGAGTTTTGATAATGGTGCTAAAATGGTAGCGCAATTTTGGTATCATTGGTAAAGAACTCAAAAACGGTGCCCGGAAAATTGGAACCCCCCAGATCAAAGCCGAAAAAACTAAGACTGACTCTAAGCCGGTTCCCTTGCGCAGAAATGCCATAAGAGCTCGAGAGATAATGTGTGATTTGGGATAGCAAAAAGATAGAGGAAAATGAAGAATAGCTTGGAAAATCGAGAGGAAAAGAAACAGACGGAGACAAAAAAGTGAGTGGGCGGGGCGAGGGCTCTTTGTAAGAGTTGAGGTCACCAGAGGCCACATAGAGAATGGGACAATACCCCCCACAGAGAGGAGAAAAAGTTAGAGAAAAGAAAATTCGGTATAAAATATAAAATAGAATAAAATCAAATTATTAGAATTATATTAGAAAATTTCACAAATTTATTTTTCATTTTCTAACAATGCCATCTTATCTCTAAATTCTAAAAAAATTCAAGTGTTAGAAGTAGTCTAAAAGAAAGTGAAATTTACAAATTAGCAGTTAGGTAAAATGTGCATTAGGCAGAAATGCCTAAAATTATGACAAAATTGGATTTTACCGTAACCCTTTGACGGAAAAATTCGAGTGTATCATTGATTTGGCGGATTTTCTCTAAAGCTCTCGAAAGCACTTGACCAAATTTTGGCTCACGCAAAAGAGACAAAGAAAAGAATGCTATTTGTGGTAATTGTTATAAGTTGGTAACTATAAGTGCCCATATTTTATATTCGATTAAAAATGGTGGTACTATTCTTGGAGATGGTACATTAGGGTCTCGTGTTTGTTTCATATTTGCTTCATACTTAATTCAAACAAAGAAGATACCAAATGGTAACATTTTATGAGCTATATTTATAGCCTTGTAATTGATATATAATTTGTCCTTAGATACAGGCACTTACCTTTATGGTAACACTCTCCTTAGGTGCCCACTTTTTGTGGGGTCAGTCATGTTTGTCCGGCATTTTGACCGGCCCATAAGTAGAGAACGTAAAAAGTGTGCGCAGTATTTGGTTTAGATAACACCCAGCGAGCATTAGAGGGCGCAGTATGAGGTAAGGCCAACTTTTGGCAAACAAAATACAAGTCTTAGAGAATTTTTATATCATTCAAGAATGAGCTGGAAAATTGGTGAAGATCAGCTTTTTAATAGACGAACAGGCGATTTTGTTTCTGATTCAGCTCGACGAGCATAAAACGCATGAAAATCAAGTGCCCGTATGGTGAAATTTTCGAAAAATTTTAATCTGAAATAAATTGATAAAAATCTTCAGATAGCCTATTTTTCCCATGCAGAATAACGAAAATAGAGTTTTCCGGCATTACCGGAACAGGTAGAACAAGTGGTCGGATCAGGTTTTAACCGACAGATTCCTCATCAGTGTAGTCGAAAACCCCCAGGGACAAAAAATCAGCCCTAAATTTAAGGGTCTACTTCTTGGGTACCACCCTATACTCGATTTTTATAAATAACGTCTCATATGTGAAAATCAGCCAAATCGACGAACCCCCTGGAAACAACCCTTTTGCTAAGGACTTTGGTTTTTCCTGACATTTACTCTTAACTGATAACAAATCAAATTAATGAAGAAATTGATAATGAATTAGAGCTTAACGCATTACACAATCACTTTCCTTCACATTTTCTCCTACCTAATTCAACAAAATGCAATTATTTCAAAAAATCTTTATAATTGTCCATTTATGTGCTATACAGGTTTTTGCATGCCATTCTGGAGAATATGAATTTGATTCAAGGTAGAGATAATTGCAAAATGAAATTCATTCGACTTTTAGGTGCTTTCGATATGTTAAAGTTCCCAACTCATTTGATGGAGCTGAAAATTATTGCAAATCAATTGGATATCATCTTGTTTCCATCCGCAGGTATGCATTTTTTATTAATGACTGATAACATACGACAAATTTGAAATTTTCTATGATTGTGTTTTCAGCGCTTTTGAAAATGGATGCTTACAAGGTAATTATAATGACCCATTAGTTTTCTTACATAAATTTTCATCTAGCAACGGCTAAAATCGAATTTGAAACCGAGGACTCGTATTTCAGAATAGGGTTGAATACATCTGACATGATCGATTGGAGATGGACAGACAATAGTCCGTATAATTATTGGGCATGGGGTCCTGGTATGAAATATTCAATTATTCATATTCGTGATAAAGTTAATCAGTTTCAATTAAGGCGAGCCGGCTAACAATAAATGTGCCGCTATGTATATTTCGGATGGAAAATGGTTTGAAGCATTTATCACTAAATTTTATTTTATTTTAATCAATAAGTTTAGGAAAGCATGCTCATGCGATGATTTGGTTAATTTCGTTTGTGCAAGTGATCCAAATGGAATTAGGTCATCTTATTTTTAGATCACATATATCCCCATAAACTTAGCTAATATAGTGAATATCCGAAATATCTATCACAATAGTTTATTTTAAACTAGACTCAGGCGGCCGTCCTAGTCTAGAGTCTTGCTGCGCAAGGCCCCCAAAATCTAAAAAATCCATTTAATCTACCTAAATTTTCATGCTAATTTTATCAAATATTTAATTTTTACTAAATTTTCTCAAATTAGCATAAAGTTGATCCAAATTCGATCGGGTCTTCTTTTGTACAACTCGTTCAGAAATTACCTTTTCAACCATGTATCATTCATGGGTCTTTGACCTATGCACGTCCTTAAACTAAGCTTGGACGTACAGATATACTACAAAAATACTAAAAAGGAGATTAATAATAATAAGTTGAGAAGTTTATTATAGAACCACAGCATCTACACAACCACTACATTCTAATAGTCCGATTCAGACATCTCCGACTCAAATTCCTGTTTCGCCTACAAGTATAGTATTTAATTATGATATAAAATGTTTCATTAATCAACGAATGGATTTTCTTTGATCCTAAATATTCCCTCTGCTATATATAAACGTAGTCATGGGGTAAAAATACTTTTGAAGGCCTCTAAAACTTCTGGAATGCATCACGTCAAAAAATCGATTTTTCAAAAGTCAATATTTCCTATCCAAAATGGGGCTCATTCGACTCAGAAGTTTATGCTGATCACTAATATGTCAATATTTTACCAGTTAGAATCATCTTGTCACTGATAACGGCTAATAATCGGCTGGTAATCATAGAGAAGAAAAAATTTCAAATTTAATTAAGAGACATTCCGCGAATAACTGGAACAAGGGTCCGAACAATTGCAAAAGTGTCTCGGATCCGAACCAAACTTATATGGTGGATACGCCCATGGACCCTAATCACAAAAATGGGAAGACCAGACCCCGCCTCCAAAAGTGGGCGGGGCTAGGTGGGGGGTCAAAGTTGGGTGTTTTGACGATTTGACACCCCTCAGGGGGTACAAAGGAAACTTTTTTGCTCTAAAAGATTTTCGAAAAAATTTAAAAAGAATGAACATAACCATGGAATATACTTTCTAAAAATATATTGGTTTAGGGGGACCAGCCACTTGTTTGGGGTTGAAGAGGACCTCAAAGGCAAAAACGTCAAAAAATGACGGTTTCAAAACATGTATTCTTTATATAAAGTCGATTTTCCTGGAAAATTTTAGGAGAAGTTTCAAAAATCTAATGCTATATTCGAATTCTGCGTATCAAATCACCCTAAAATCAACCATAAAAGGTATAAATTAGGTGTAACACCTTTGAGAAAAACGGTCAAATGAACATGGTTCGAGGGTCGAATTTTCAAAAATAAGAGACAGATTCCCAAATCATATACCAATCGATAGAGCTCGAAAAACTGAGAAACTTTTATGAAGACACCTCATGGTTATCTATTATGGTATGCGTGGTATGAGGGCTTGAATGAGCCAGACCCACGAAAATGACAAAAATATTCAAAAATTCATAACTCTTATAAAATCAAACAAATTCGAAAAATCTTCTCGGGATATAGCAGTTGACGAGCAATACTTCATTTTGCTTCCCAGAGTACCGCACTACCCCTTTACCGTGTTACCATATGGGTCGTTATCATTTGGCACAATACCATGTTTGGTATTGTTCGACTTCAAATTTTATGTGAATAAATAATAGATAATTCTAGCTTCAATCTGAGCCCAAATTTTGGTAGACTATCTATGAGAATATTCTCGTATCAGTTTCTTGAAAATTGACATTAAATGTTAGTTTTTTAGCTAGTGCAATCAATTGTTCCAGTAATGAAGCTCCATTAGCTAAATGTGGTAAGTCTTAACAACTTTTCAAGCCAACCATTTTATTATCAATTCAAGAGGAAATCTGTTGCTCGAGTCCATAAATTTCATTGACCTTTTCGGAAAAATCATTGTTTTCTGGAAAAAAAACTACTGTATATGTTCCGAGAGTATATTCATTCATTAAGTTCGATTAAATTCATACATCAAATTTGTAAGAATAGTGTATGAATTACAAAGAAAGCGTTATCACTTCTTTTTTAACCGAACTTAGCTATCAACATCAAATTTACATGAATAAATGACCAAATCGTTTTTCAAAAATAGCATCATCTTACTCTTCCTCAATAATAGTTCATTGTGATTAAAGAATAAAGGAAAATGCCTTCTTCTTCAAACAAAAAACGTTTCTCAAATCTAAATTCAACAATTTCAGAGGCACAATGTCCTGCTCGCTGGGATTTTTTTAACGGCAAGTGCTATAAGGTGATCGTTGAATATTATTCTCGTTTTAATTTCATTTTGTGAATAGCAAGGATTTTACAGTTTGTTCTTATTTCGACCAATTGGAACGAAGCAGCTGCGACTTGCATGGGATTATGCCCCTCAGGAATGTGCCATCTACCAAGACTCTACAGTCAACAGCAAGGCCTGGACTTGAATAATTATAGTAAGGAATTTCATGATAATTTATTAATGTATAAATTAATTTGGAACATTCGATTTCTAAATTGCGTTTTTTTTTCATTTTGCGACATTAATAAAACTGTACTCGCAAAGGAAGCTAATGGTTAGAGAGGCCAAATCAATTTTCAACATTGATTTTAACGTTTAAATTTGGTATTAGTCTGATCATCGGAGTCATGCTGATCTCAAAACTCTTTAGATCTCCGAAATGATCTATCCTAAGTAAAGCTATTATCATCTTTGTAGAGCGAACCTTTCTTGCTGTAGCCTTCCCGAATTTTTCAGGCAATAAACTCAGTCTACTATTTATTAAAAGATGTAATTTAACGTAAAACTCATCCAAATTATGTCGAAACTGGCCAAAATTTCTTACTAACTAAATTTTATCAAAAGTCAGGATAATTAAAATCATATATTGATTTTCTCCTTTTTCAGCGTTGGCGAGTAACCCCACTGACTCCCAAGTTTGGATTGATATACATAAAATCGCAGGTGACCCTACTGTGAGTTATCATTATACTTATAGCCAATTTTAAAAAGTAGAACGATAGAAACATACGAAAACAGTAAAGGGTTAGGGGAGGGTAGGCTAGAGCATCTTTTACCATATTATTTCGTATGTTCCTATGATTTATCGTTCTACATTTCCAGGCTGCCTATTATGATTAGTTTAAGGATATTTGTTTTCATACTTTTCATCGCTCTGTATTTTTAGCTATAAAAATTTAGGGAAGGAGGGTGGAAAACAGTGATGGAGTGGAATATGCATGCACCTTTTGGAGTGCTGGGTAAGTAAACAAAGTTTCGCTGTAACCACAATTTTAATTGGATAATTGAATTAAAAATCTATAGCAAGAGAACCCTCGACTCTTTTAGAGATCTAGATTGGAACAGTGGGCATGACTCGTGCTGATGTCACGAATGTTAAGGCTTGATCGAGATTCTCGTATGGCGATCGCGACGAATCTCAAACATTCGCACGCATCAACACAAGTCATGATCACTACATAAATCCAAACCTCGAATACATATAAAAAAAAAGAATAAGATATAATTAATTGTTGAGCTTTCAACTAGTGGATAATTATTAATTATATTTAGATATCCGAGTAAGAAATTTAGTTAATCGCAATGGAAGAAGAGTTTGATTTTCAAAAATGCACAAATATCTCAATATCAAATTTCCATATTTTATAGTAGTGCGTTTATGAAAATCAGTTCTTCAATTTCCCGATGCGCTTTACTAAATTTCTTCAGGTAACAAAACTGGCTATGATTGTGGCTTTGTGAGTCATATTTTTAATCCATTTAAATGTTTACCTTTTATAAAAATATATATCGTTGCACAAAAATGAATTCATTTATACCGAGTGGATCATTTTCGAAAATCTAACAATTATTTTGTCTTGTTGGGAGTTTGTAATGCTGTTTTGATGAATTACCATGATCATCTATTTCCTAAAATGTACTTGACTTCTCTACTGATACAAGAGATTTTGAAGTTGACTTAGATCAAGGAAAAACGAATTAAATGTAGAAATTAATAGCAGCCCAAATGCATGTTTTATAATGAATATTTTAGCTATCTCCATCTGGATTATGGGCCGACCGTCCTGTAAGATTAAGCTTAATCTGTAAAAATACGAATGCCGTAAACTCTCTAATAGAATCTTTTTATTTTTGAGAGGTTGAAAATTAAAAGCCCCAAGGTATCTATTACAGGTTTTACGACATGAAGTATTTTAGTTAAAAAATAGCTAGAACAATGGAAGGCGAGAGAAAATATGTATGGTCAGATTTGGGAGATTTGACCCGATATTAGATTCGTTATTGTTTACTTCTCTCTTACATTCTGATGACGAATAATCCAAGAACACTGGCAATGGTATTTCCATCAAAAGTAACCCATCGGGTCGAATATTTTCAAGTCTGTGTATAATATGCTTTGGGAAATGAAATCTTCTAGTCAGAAAGAGGAGAGAAAGAATTAAATTTCGAAAGAAATATCACTTTTGATTATTAAAGGCACATGAAAATAGTTCAGAAACTATCACGCACTCTATAAAAAATTTTCTAAATCATATTCAATATTTAGTGCGACATTGGCGAGGCTTACTATGCCTGCGAAACGGACGAACGGCTTACCGCGACATGCCCTTGATTATTCTTCTTATCTGATATCTCATTTTTCAAATGAAAATTGTGAATAAAAAATTTCATTGTTATCAAAAAGCGTGAAATGAAAACAAATCGAAAGCTATGGTTCATTAGTAAAGTTGCTTAACACTCTTCAGAGAAGTCAGATCAATTTGATTTTTATTTCCGGAACGAGTATCGACAAGTGAAGTTGGGCATGCATGCTTTACTTTCTTGAAATTCAAACTGCAGATGAGTGACGAAACGGAAATAATAGTATTTCGCAAAGAGAACTAAACTTGAAATGCCTTGTTCATGAACGTGTAACACATTCCTATCACCGCTTAAATTTGATTCAAATTCTTCATTGAAGTGTTTTGATGACATGCACTTATCCATAGGAGCTACATAGATTTTTTACGAAAAACGGATAGCACCACGAGAATTAGCGTGAAAAACTGAACAAAATATGTGAAAATCAGCCAAATCGACGGACCCCTGTTCCGCATCACTTTGAATAACTCTGACATTCACTCTTAAGCTTGTTTCATTTGAATAACATTCGAAACTGAGCAGATTATTGTTCAACCAATTAAAAATCCCTTCATTTGTTTATTTCGAACTCATAACCATTTACAAAATTATTATTTTATGATAAGATTTTTTCTCGCAAAACATTCAACATCACTATTCTTTTATCAATTCTCATTCAATATAAAAGCTTGCTAGGCTACCGTCCCATATTTGTAATCTTCCCAATATTAGTCTTATTGACTAATATTAGCTCGCTTTATAATACACTAAGAGGGAGTTGATAAGCATTGATTGAATTCGAAGTCAACCAAATTCAGTCAAGATGAGTGATAGATCTATGCCAGCTTCTACAAATCCGCTTTCCAAATCCGTAAGTTGAAATTCAAATAAAATTCTCTGTGGTGAATTATTTTATTCTATATGTTATCATTTTATCATAAATTTTTAGCAGCTACCCTCATTTGTTGCAATGTTGGACGCTTCACATAAAAATATCATCAAAGGTCTATGGAATGTGGATGATTTATCTATTTCCGATAAAATCGATAGCATCGACGCGATTTCGGACAAAATGCCATTAGAAGCAAGAAGGGAGTATAGAAAATGGCGTTTTCTAATGGACCGATCGAAGGTAAACCAAGCAGTATTCATCAATAAGAAATGCAAACGAAATTTTAGATGCCAGATTTCTATAATTTTCAGAATGATGAGATTAAGAAAATTATCACTGCAATATTTGAGAAATATACCGATTTAGGTAATATAAATACACCTAAAACACCATTATTTCATGAGTTTAGAAGAATTTGCTCGAATCATAATGAGCATGAAGTCAGCGCTGAATAACCCGGATGCTTTCAACAAATGGGTAAAGAATGAAGAAATCGAATTCAAGGTACCTTTAATTTAGAAAGATATGAAAAAGTATCAACTTCTCAATCGTCAAGTTATTATGTAAGGTTGATTACGTTTTACCTTATACTATATTATTTTCCGCCATCTGGAAAGGTAGTCACAAGTAGAAGTAGTCATATTTAATTTGAAAAAGTAGTCACATTTATTTTCCTTAATAAAATGGTGTTTTGGCAGTTTGAAAATAAATAATCATTACTAAAAGGAAAGTAATAATTTCAAAAAGGAATTGAAATTTCATTGATTAACAATACAATAAATAAATTAGTCCGAAACATCAATAATTTTCAGATTGGTGGAGACAATTCATTCAATAATTCGCATAAAATTTTATTTTATGGTAAGAAATTACGTTGAAAGCTAATTAAAACACGAAACGATTCATAATAATTTAGTTTATTATCAAAATAATGAAGGAAGAATATGCTTGTTCAATTCATATACCCGCTCAGTAGAAGAGATTGCGAAATTCCACAATTATTACGAGCCATATCGAGTAGAAACTATACAGAATAAGGTAAATTTTTCTGTTCATTATTTTGAATAATTTTTTGAATTTTAGATTTTCGGAATTAGCAAGAGAGATAAATTATTTGAAATATTTGACTTGGATACTCGAATAGTTTCAAGAGGTCTGCTCAACGAATTCATAAATGATCGATTAAAATAATTTTACAGGTCCAGATCCTCCTGAATGGCGTGATTTTGCATCTATCGCTTATTTTAAAAACAAACTATATTATTTGGGTGGAGAGGATCCTAAAGCTAGCAAGTATACGCATCGAGTTGATGTAAAGAAGATCGAATGAAAGTCTATAAAATAATTTATTCAGGTTTTAATAGGTGGAAAATGGCAAACAGGACCTGCTTTTCCTTTTCCAATTCGATTTGCTCAAACAATAACATGCGATGAAATTTTATACGGTCACATTATAGCATATTCTTTGTTGTAATTATGGATATTCAGTTATTGATGGACTTGATACTAAAATAATACATCGATTATCAGGCGATGAACGGGAATGGATTGAAATCGGAGAGATTCCAGAAAGACGAGATGATTTTGGAGTTGCACCGCTAAATGGAAAAATTTACATAGTTGGAGGACAGAAGTCGTTAATTTTGTATGATAAATAATGCATAATTATATATTTAGTTATGATAATGCATTGAAATCCTGTCTGTGTTTCGATCCCTCAGCTCCAATTGATAGTCGAATTTCTCGAATCGCTGATATGAATTATGCAAGATATTGGCATTCGCTCATTGTTGCTAACGAGAAATTGTATGCAATCGGAGGGTGCTCTGAGATTTTGCATATCTTTATACGAAATATTTTTTAACTTAGATTTCAAAATACTAAAGAAATAAGTGATGTTTCATGCTGCCCGATGAACTTCTGTGACGCTATTGAAGAATACGATCCACAAAAAGATGAATGGCGTGAAGTCAGAAAAATTAACATAAAATAAAGCTTGATTATAATAATCTCAGATTTCATATAGAAATTGTATTCAATAAAACGTGAAATAATAATTTAATTTCAATGCACATGATACAGACAACTCTCGAAGACGTCCAAAAGTGATGAAGGATAATTGCAACTGAAAGAAATATTCTTTTTAATCAGGGTTATACGAACTGAACTGAACTTCGAACTGTCTGGAAGTTCAGTTCAGTTCAGGCTCGATTTTTTCGAACTTCAGACAGCCCTGATCCTGTCATTTACTCTCCATTATTTGCGACAATGTTATTACCAGAAAATTCATTTTTTTTTAATGCGGTCGAGTAAATTCAAGAAAAAACAATTAATAATTGATAGCATTATCGAAAATTGATCAACTTATGTTAACACACTCCTCGAAAATGTGCACTTTAAAATGAGTTATTCCGAAAAAATTAAATTTGAAAACGACGTCCGCGGGCGACCACTTGCGAATCATCTATTTCTGCGCACATGTTCTTGCGCTTCTTTTCAAATTCCGTTCAGTTTTAACCGTTATTTGCAACAGTCGCGTAGCTATTCAAACTCGCATTAAAATGTCTTTTTTCCTGTGAAAATAATTTTTTTAAACTATAAAGTTCGTGAATTTCCAAGGAAAAATGTCGTATTTTATAGGCTCGTTCGTTTTCGATATTTTAATTAAAAATTGGCCCCTCGAACAGAGTCGATTTGTTATCTTTGTTTATTATTTTTCAAATTTCTCAAATTCAGGAAAATGGAGTGCGACGTCGCATCGTATCACGTGGAATCGTTCAATTATCTGGTAAAATTCATAAATAAAAAATCTCAAATTTGATCTATCTTTCAGTAATTTTTTAAAAGTTAAAATTCTTGGTAAAACTGAACTCTGGCCTTAAAAATTAAAAAAGAAGAAATAAGATTCTGGAGCTAACTAATTCTAATCTTAAAACTAAAGGAAAAAATCAAATTTGAGGCGGACCACGGCCTGAACAAGGCCGCTTTGGACGTGCCGGTCGAGAAATTCCGACTGCCGACCGGCGAGGCCGTCGAAATCAATTACACCTACGCGATGCTCAACAAGCCCACTGTTGATGATGTGAGCTTTTTTTTATTTCCATTTTTTATGCAAAAAACTTTCTCTTTTAAAATAAGAATTTGAAAATTAATGATAAAAAATAAACTTATTTTTCAGGCCCGCCAAGGAGCGGCCTCTCGGGGCGAGCAGTTGACGGTGCTGCCGGCCGAGTGCAGGCAGCGTGGCCTCACTTACAGCGGAAATTTGAGGGTCGGCATTGAGGTGCGCGGATTCGAATTTGTGTCCTATTTCAAATTTGAAAATTATTCTCCTTTTATTTGAAATTTTGCACAGAAAAAAGTCTGAAAAATGAGCCATTCTTGAAACAAATGTTTTCTATTCTGAAAAATAAAATTTTAAATATATATTTTTTTTTCAGATTCGAGTGAACGGCCAGCGCATCGACACTCTGGACACGGTGATCGGAAAGGTGCCCGTCATGCTTCGGTCAAAAGCCTGCCACCTCGCCAAAATGACGAGGGAGGAACTGATCAAAAAGGGAGAGGAACCGCAGGAACGCGGAGGCTATTTCGTCGTCAAAGGCAGTGAGAAGGTGGGGTTTGTTTATCATTAAAAAATATGTTGAATATCAAAAACGGTTTAGTACTATGCTTTATCGTGTGATAAGAATTCCTTTTTGATTTTGAAGGTTTTTGTGGTTTTGAAATATGATGTTTTCGACAGCAAGGATCAGGGTTCTAAACGAGCCGAAAAGTTTTGGCCCGACCCGCAAAATATGGGCCGGACCGCTATAACCCTGGCAAGGATTCATTTATTCAGATAAATTCTCAGAAATAAAGAAGACCATCTTTCAGATCATACGCTTGCTCATCGCCAACCGAAGAAACTACCCGATTGCTCTGATGAGGAAGTCCTTCAGAGATAAGGTATTTTTAAATTTCCTTAAAAAATACAAATCAATCTCAGGGTTCTTTGTTCACGGAGTACGGCGTGATGATGCGCTGCGTCAAAGACAACCACACGGCCGTTATGATGACTCTCCATTATCTGGACTCGGGAACGATTTCCATCGCTTTGCAGGTCTTTTCAACGTTTCTTCTTATTTTTTTTGCAAACTTCTACTACTATCAGAAAAAAAAAATAAAACTTGAACAAGTTGATCATTTTGTAATTTTCGAAAGAGTGACACATGTTTTTTTCAGTTTCGCCGCGAAATCTTCTACGTTCCGTTGATCTACGTCATCAAAGCGTTGACGAATCGAAGCGATGCTGTCATTGCTGCTCAATTCAAACGGTATTTTTTTTAAAAGAAAAAATAAGGATTACTACTATAGCTGCTCTTTCAAATAAATTCGAAACACTATCTTTCCTATTCAAATCCTGATTATCGTATTACTGTATTTATTCGAGAGCCCGTCCAAACGATGCATTCTGGGAGTCGTGTATCATGAACATGCTGGCGCAGTGTCAGGAGGAGGAGATTCTGCACCACGAAGCAGCCGTTCTTGCAATCGGCTCAAGATTTCGAGTCGCCATTAACGATCGGATCGGACCTTGGGAGTCGAATGAGGTCACTTTTAAAAAATTTCTAATAAAATTTGTATTCTTTTAAATATTTCATTTTTAAAATTAATTTTCTATTTTTTTCAGGTGGCCGGCAAGTTCATCCTGAACAACTGCGTAGCTGTGCATCTGAACAGCAACGAGGACAAATACAATCTGCTCTCCTACATGGCTGCCAAGCTCATCGCGCTCGTCAAGGTGAGAAAATATTCTTTGAAAATATCAAAAACTTGTCATAAATTTGGAAAAGAGATCTAATTTTCAGAATGAATGCGCTCCCGAGACTCCGGATAATCCCCAGTTTCAAGAGGCTGCAATTTCCGGTCATATTTTGTTGCTGGTTGTTCGTGAGCGCATGGAAAACATTCTTGGAATGGTCCGAAGGAAAATCGAATTCCTGGCGAGGAAAAAGAAGGACTACACCATGAATTCGTGGGTTTATTTTTTACATTTCTAGAATCTACACTTTTTGAAAATAGATTTACTTTTTGGGAAATTAATCTTTTATTAGTTTAAATAAATTGCTAAAAATTGAATTTAAAAAAAGAAGGATTTTTTCAGGACCGACATCATGCGGGCTCTGGGAAACCACAACAACGGCGAAATCACGAGGGGGCTGGAGTATTTCCTGGCAACAGGCAATTTGATCACCAACATCGGATTGGCGCTGCAGCAGGTATTTTTTTAATCTTTTATTTTTTAAATGATTATTTTCAGACGACAGGATTCTCCGTAATCGCCGAGCGAATCAACCAACTTCGCTTCATCTCGCATTTTCGGGCAATTCACAGGTAAGAATATAATAACTCTGAAAAATCTCGGGGAAAAATGGAAAATTGAAAAAATTCAGAGGCGCCTTCTTCATGGAGATGCGTACCACCGATGTGAGAAAGTTGAAGCCCGAAGCCTGGGGATTCATCTGTCCGGTTCACACTCCTGATGGCGCTCCTTGCGGTAAAATTTACGACATATTTCATTTTCATCGAAAAAGATGCTATTTTTTATCACGTTCTACAGAAAATCATATTTTTCTCAATTTTCTTGAAAATATCACGCTACAGAAAGAAATGATTTTTTACTTTTTAAAAAAAAACCATTTTCCAGGGTTGCTGAATCACGTTACTGCCTCCTGTAGAATAGTTACCGATTACGAGGACACGAGGGATCTGCCTTCCTACCTTGCAGATTTGGGCATGTACTCCCACAATGCGATTACGATGGCTGACCCGGATCAGGAGGTCAAATTTGATGAGATTTTCTAGAACTTATTAAACATGATTGATTTTTCAAGCTCTATAATCCCTCTTGAAATTTTCTAACTCATAAAAAAAACTTTTGAAATTTTTCATGTCATTTCTTCAGAATGTAAAAATGTCTAACTTTGCAAGTTTTCCAGATGTACCCAGTGCTAGCTGATGGGAAATTTATGGGTTATGTCCCCGTGAAAATCGCATCCTGGTTCGAGAGGCAGCTGAGAATGACCAAGGCAAATCAGGCCGATAATCGGATTCCCTACACTGCTGAGGCGGGAATTTAAAATTTTGAAAAATACCACTAAATGAAATTTTTGATTTGTACAAATTTTACATGTTTTCGAAAATTTAAAATAATTCGTTTTTAGATCGCCCTCGTGAAAAAGTCGATCGACAAGAAGAACATCGTCACTCAGCACCCGGGAATTTACATTTTGACGGATCCGGCTAGGATGATCCGTCCTGTCAGGAATCTGCTCACTGATTCCGTCGAATTTGTCGGTAAATATTTATTTTTTTTCTTTTCCCCCTATTTTTAAATGATCTCACTTTTTAGCTTCTGTTCATAGATAATTATTTTCAGGAACCTTCGAACAAGTCTACCTGTCGATTATCATCGATCCAGAAGAATTTCAGCCTGGCGTCACGATCCATCAGGTAAAAATTTGGAGGTTCACATTTTGAAATCAAAAATTGACAATTTGCAGGAACTCCATCCTTCTTGCCTCTTTTCTTTCGCTGGAAATCTCATCCCGTTTCCGGATCATAACCAGTCTCCAAGGTTGGTCTCCTGAAAACTTTCTAAACATTGTGGCAATTTTCAGAAACGTCTACCAATGCCAAATGGGTAAGCAAACGATGGGAACTGCGGTGCACACTTTCCACACCAGGGCCGATAATAAAATGTACAAGTTGCAGGTGATTTTTCATGTTTTTCATTTTTTTTAGTTTTATGTTTATAGTATTTTTAAATTT
Organism: Diploscapter pachys; assembly: GCA_002287525.1. Lineage (NCBI taxonomy): Eukaryota > Metazoa > Nematoda > Chromadorea > Rhabditida > Rhabditidae > Diploscapter > Diploscapter pachys. Next base: position 265,482 of record LIAE01010038.1, read on the forward strand.
AAGATTTAAAATTTTTCAGTTCCCCCAACAACCTCTTCTGCAGTTGGAGGCCTATAAGAAATACGGTATGGAGGAGTATCCGCTTGGAACGAACGCTTGCGTCGCAGTCATTTCTTATACGGGTATTTTTTATTTATTATTTTATCTGGAGAAAAAGGTGAATAGAACATCGAAAAATTAAAGCTATTTTTGCTTATCAGGATGAAAGCCAATCACATAAGTCATTTTTAATTGACAAATTCTACTAAAACCCAAAATCATTTTTTGTTATTCGGAGCAAAATCTATAGTGGGAAGACGTTCTTTCGAAGTAATTTCTTCAAAATCCTTTATTTTTATGAAAATAAGAATTATTCCCAGGCTACGACATGGAAGATGCTATGGTGATCAACCGGGCCAGTTTTCAGAGAGGCTTTGCTCACGGAACTGTTATCAAAGTGGAAAGGTGGTTTTCTATTTAGTTTTATTTTGCTAAGTTCCGAATTTTTCAGAGTCGATCTGGTGAGCGACAAGGAGAAGAAGACGGTGTTTCGCAGAAATCCTACAAACCCAGCCCAGACTGTCGATAAAGATGGTCTTCCGATCACTGGACGGAGATATTTGAAAGGTTTTGGAATTTTCTTCAAAGATAGAAATTTGATAAGATTTTATCTATTTATCATTTCTTCATCAAATTATTGGAAAAAATTATATTTTACCCTACAGTATTCTAATTTCTGATATTTGTAAAGAGAGAAGAATAAGAAACGTCGAAAAGCTATTTTCAGGCGACATTTACGCAGTCACCTACAACATTGAAACTGGGATTTTCAAGGAGCTGAAATTCAAGCACGAAGAGCCCGCCTATTGTGGACTTGTTAGGATTGTCGCTCAGGGAGATACGAATGAGGCAATGAGGGTAGGGAAACAAGACTGGGGTCTTGTATTTCAATTTTTTTTTAAAGATTCAGGACTCATATTTTAATCTTTGCACTTTTTAAATTTCAGCACGCCCTGATTCAATGGCGTATTGAGAGAAATCCGATCATCGGTGACAAATTTGCCTCGAGGCACGGACAAAAGGTTATTTTACCATTTTTCTATAAAATACCCATTATGCTCAATTTTCAGGGCATCAACTCATTTTTGTGGCCTGTGGAGAATCTCCCCTTCAGTGAATCTGGCATGGTCCCTGACATCATCTTCAACCCGCACGGTTTCCCCAGTCGAATGACTATCGGTAAACTAAAAAAAGATAATAAATGTGCTAATTTGATAAAACAATTCTTAAAATTTTCTGATAATTTGTATTTCCCAGGAATGATGATTGAGAGTATGGCAGGCAAGGCGGCCGCTTCGCACGGAGCCTTCTACGATGCGTCACCCTTCGTTTTCAAGTAAAAATTGCAGAATTGAAAGAAATTTTCACTAAAAATTGGAATACTTGACAAATTTTCAGCGAAGAAAACACCGCGATTGACCACTTCGGACGGTATCTGGAAAAAGCCGGCTACAATTACTACGGCGAGGAGACGTTCTATTCGGGAGTCGATGGACGGCAGATGGAGGTTTAGTTTTTGAAAAGATTAAAACATTGAACAACCATCAGTTTTTATGAAAATAAACTATGGAATGAAAAGGTCAAACATTTCACAAGGAGATCATTTTAATGGAGATTCAATTTTTCAGTGCCAAATCTTCTTCGGCGTCGTCTACTATCAACGTCTCCGTCACATGATCGCCGATAAGTTCCAGGTCCGAGCTACAGGTCCTGTGGATCCGATAACCCACCAACCAGTCAAAGGAAGAAAAAAGGTAAATATGACAAATTCATTATTTAGGATTTTCTAAACCTACCTTCATCTTTTTTCAAAATTTAAAATTCGTCTTTTAAAAATCTCCTTCAGGGAGGCGGTATTCGTTTCGGTGAAATGGAACGTGATGCCATTATTGCGCATGGAGCTTCGTTTGTGCTGCAGGTATTTTCCAAATATTCAATGCCATATAATATCCATTTTATCCATATGACTGCTTCTTTTCAGGACCGCCTTTTGAATTGTTCTGACCGAGATATGGCGTATGTGTGTCGGCGTTGCGGCTCCCTGCTTTCCGTGCTCATGAGCAGCAAGTTCATCAACATGAGAAGGAATAAGGTAAAATTCAATTTTCTGAAAAAAAATGGTCTAATTTTTATTTCAGGATTTTTTAAAGTTTTCTGAAAAATATTTCGAATTTTCAGACCGAGCTTCAAGACACGAGCGATAGGCAAGTCTGCAGAAACTGTGGAAAGGACGACGAGGTTTATTTGGTTCAGGTAAGTTGGAAAAATGTAAAAATCGAAAGAATGAAACCAAATTTAAAAAAAGGAACATACACACATAAAATAGGGGTAAAAATGAAATTTCTTTCAGACAGCCCGCGTTTTCCGCTACCTAGTCGCCGAATTAGCTTCGATGAACGTGAAGGTCCACATGAAAGTCGAGCATCCGTCAAAAATCGCGAGAACTTGAAAAATCTGAGGACAAAAATTCGAAAAATAGTAGGTTTTGATCTTTCCTTCGAAAATTTTACCATTCTTTTCTTCGTTCTTCGTTCCTTGTTGGCCATTTTCAAAGTTTATTCTAGGTTTTCGTTGTTTTTTTTTCCTTTTGAAATTGTTGAACTTTTATTGTTAAAATTTGATTGTTGTTTTTGAAGAAAAAAGTTTATCTAATTTACACGAAAAACTATGATTTCACAAAGAATAATAAGTTAGATACTTGAGGATACGATAGAATTTATTACCAAAAATCGGGTGAGGCTCCTATGAAAAGAGTCTATGCCTTATAGAAAAAATACTATAGGCTATAATAACATAGAAATGCTCTACAAGGGATGATAAAATGCAGGTGTAGAATGTGCCGATTTAGATGTGGTGTTTCTGAAAAATCAATAATAGACGTGGTTTTCTTGCAATTGCAGAACTCACCTCCTTGGTGCCGAATTGCTCGAACAATTTGCGCATCTTTGCACCGAAGTCGGGATGCACCTGAAATGCACCAATTTGAATGTTTTTCTACACTTTGTGTTTTCATCAGCACTTTTTTCGTCATTTTTATTTCATGCACCAATTTTGTGATTTCCGCCAACTTTCTCCTTTTCTGCACATTATGCTACTTTCTCGTTTTTACCTGAGTGAAGTGATAAATCATGCGCTCGATGATGAAATCGTGACAGTTTTTGAGTCCCAAGTACAAATTGAGAACGAGGCGATCGCGGTGCGCTTCATCCAAGATCTGGAAAAGCAGATTTTTCAAAACTTAGAAAAGAAATCTTTTACCTTGGTCCAGAATAATCTGGGTTGCTCGTAGTTGTGATCATCACCGGTCTCGTAGCGCATAACATCGCCGGTTACCTTCCACACGTGATCCTGGACGTCCTTTCGCTCGGTCGGACCGTGGAACGAGTTCGGATGGTAGTTCGGGGCGTTGTCTTCAAAGTCATCAAATTTTCTCGAAGATCGCCGAATTTCACCAACCCTGATTATGAATAGCCATCAGTCCATCACGCTGCATGTTGTGGATACGCGCACGGAACGGACAGTTGATTGGCAGCTGGATGTAGTTGGGTCCGAGTCTGAAAGCTCTACTTCTCAAAAAATCGAGTGAAGATCAAATACCTGTGGAAGTGAGTATCAGTGTACGAGAAGAGACGGCCCTGGAGCATCTTGTCAGGCGAGAACTCGATGCCTGGCACGACGTGCGCCGGACAGAACGCTGACTGCTCGACCTCGGCGAAGTAGTTCTTGGGGTTGCGATTGAGGACGACCTTGCCGACGGGGATGAGCGGGAACTCGCCGTGCGGCCACACCTTCGTCACATCGAACGGGTTGAGCTCCGACTTCTCGGCCTGCTCGAACGTCATCACCTGGAAGTTCGAGAGTATAAATTCGCGCATTGATTCAGGATTTCAAACCTGGATGTAGAACTTCCAAGACGGATAATCGCCGCGTTCGATCGCATTGAACAAGTCCCGGGTGGAGTAATCCGGATCTTCGCCCAACAAATGAGCCGCCTTGTCTGCCGGCAGATTCCGGATGCCTTGATCCGTCTGAATAGAGAAATTTCATATTCACTTTCAAATGATCCCGACCTTCAAGTGGAACTTGCAATAGACTGCCTTGCCGTCCTTGTTGACGAGCTTGAACGTGTGCGAGCCGTAGCCGTTCATGTGACGATGACCATCGGGAGTACCGCGGTCGGAGAAGAGGAACATCACCTGATGAATCGACTCCGGGCGATGGCCCCAGAAGTCGAATATCGCGTTTGGGTCCTTGAGATGCGTCTGCGGGTTACGCTTCTGCGTGTGGATGAAGTTCGGGAAGTGGATAGGATCGCGAATGAAGAAGATCGGCGTGTTGTTGCCTACCTGAACACAGGTCGATCTTCATTCGTTGAAATCTAGGGAATTTTTTACCAAATCCCAATTGCCTTCCTCGGTGTAGAATTTCATCGCGAAGCCACGCGGATCGCGAGCCGTGTCCGCCGATCCGGCCTCACCACCGACGGTCGAAAAGCGAAAGAAGCAGGGAGTCTGCTTTCCGATGCGACTGAACATGTCGGCCTTGCAGTACTGTGTGATGTCGTGAGTCACTTCGAAATAGCCGTGGGCTCCTGAATCAACAATTTCTTTCTTGGACGAGGCTTTCGTCGTACCGGCTCCCTTAGCATGGACGACGCGCTCGGGGATGCGCTCCCGATCGAAGTGAGCCATTTCGTCCATGTAGACGACGTCCTGCATCAACATCGGACCTCTTGCGCCCGCAGTCAACACCGCCGTCTTCGTGTAGATCGGAGCGCCATTCGAAGTCGTCAGAACGCCGGGCTTCTAAATCGAATAGGATTACTGTGGCAATTCTGATGCATGATGTACCGGCACGTTATTCCGGTAGTTGAGAAGTTGGTTCTCGGCGGGATCGGTGTTCTCGGGCTTAATGCGCTTCATCTTCTCCTGCTCGCTGGAATTCGGCATCGCGAATAATCAAGGCTTTATTATTTGATGACCTGAGAAAACACTATGCAAATTTGGTTTAAACGCATTATTTTCGAGGAAAATTGTACGATTAAGGTAAATAGAGAAAGGCCGGTTACTCGGACGGAGATGAAATTTGATACGGCAAAGTATACGAGGGTATGATGCAATGAGTTAAACGGCTACTTGACTATCTCCCTCTTATTTTCTATTTGCCTATAGTTTAAACGGTATGTTTTAATCGCAAAATGTAGTGTTTGATAAGGAACCATGTTGATATGAAGAAGAAAGGCACGTTGTAGCAAAAATCAATTAATATTAGAGAATACTGCAGAATTTCGGGAAATTGACAGAAGTTCTAATTGATGCAAAGGAGTGTTTTTGTTTTGATCCTCGGAACGAAATGATGACATGAAATATGTGAAGGTGGAAACATCAAAGATTGCACCGCACGTGAAAAACAAGAGCATCGATGAAAACAACAAGGAATAATGTCATCTAGTCTAGCCAGTAAAAAAGTTGAATTTTATTTTTGGCAAAAATGTTGAAAAAAAAGGATCTAAAAATGACGAGTTGCGAATTTTCTCGATAATAGCACCAACGATTTTTTGTGAGGTTCGATTTTATTATTGTTTAGGATACATCGTAGTGTTAGAGGCCACTTTTTCTGCAGAAAAATAGATGGAAAGAGCGAAAGATATGACAGGCCCAGTAAACAGAAAAATGCAAAGGAAGAAAGAGGGGAGTCGTGAAAACCGATCAAAATTCCCTATATTTGAAGAAATGATCAGGAAAATGGCCAAACACTAGCCAGGCTGGTTTTCAATCGGCAGGCTTTAGTATGATATTGAGACTTTTTGTGGACCCAGGAGTGGGCACTAAATCTAAGATCGCTCCGAGTTCTAAACTGGTAGTAAATATATTTTATTTGATTTGACCCTAAGAAATCGGAAAACTGGTATAAAAATTGTGTATTCAAAGATTTTTTGAAAGGAGCTATTTCTGAATAGCCGGGGAAATTTTGACAATGACACGGCATGAATAATATTCAAGTTTCGGTATTTTAGGTGATTCAAAATTTTGCATAGAATTCTCAGTTTGAATTAAAATTTAACTTACGCTTGACTCATACGAATTTTTCGAATAATATTCATTTTAGAAACTGATTGATTGAATTTCTTAAATAGCTGATAGAATGTCGAAATTATGCCGTTTTATTTGAATAGAATTTTGCAACATTGCCCGGAAATTTTTATCAAGTCCTTCATGGTGTGGGCGAATTTAATAATTTCTCATGTTTTGCATTTGAATAACAATTTCCCTGAATTCGTTCAGCAAATCAGTGAAAATCAATAGATACAACTTTATATCGGCTCATATAAATGAAATTTGAAGTGTGGATTGAAGATTTGACACAGAAACATAGAATGCCTTAAAATACCCGTATTTAAGAGAGAACTTAGTAATTTATCATATGTGCGAAAGACCAAGCGACTTTATAGACACGTTGTCCGGAGTGGGCGTAACTTCGTTGCTCAACTTCAGGGTTGTGTTTTTCGCAATGCGATCCATTCTTCTGATGTATCGAAGTTTCTCTGAAGTTGTCAAGTTTCAATTTAAATTCCTCAAACTTCACGTACTTGACTTGGCCAATTCAGGATCGTACTCAATTTTCCCAGCCTCATGAGATACGGTAAAGATGTCCAAGTTCGGTCCAGGATCACCTTCCTTATAAATAGTGCCTAAATTTAAAGTTACCTCTGAAATAAGTTGATAAATGCCTTCATTGACAGGAGTTATCTTGTTCGTCCTGGATTTTCCCGAGATCGACACCCTTCGCTGACTCCGACCGCTTTCTGGATAATCCTTTGACACTGCAGATAGCTTGTTACTATCCGAGTGTTCAATGTACGACGGATTAATGATCATCTCATCGTTATGAATCGAAGAGTAGTCGAGAACTTTATGCGGTTCCGCATAAATGACCTCTTCTGGTTCTGGCTGTTCGAGGATTTGCTCTGGTGGATGGAATGATCCTATCGTAGGAATTTCTGGGATTGGATCCTCCGGAGTTGGTTCCGTGGTGATCAAATTCGAATCATGCTTGACTTCGTTGACATGATTTGCAATGGAAAGTCGGCCAGAGCTGAGTTGAGCGGTAGCTCTACTGAAAGGACGAAAAATGTTGCGGATCAAAGTAGTCATAATTAAAATACCCTTCGAGTAGGGCTACATCGGCCGCTCGTTGGTCGTGCTGATCCTGCATCATCTTCAACTTTCGTGCCTCGCGATCCTCGTTTTGTTTCAGCTTCAAAGCGAGTTCCGCAGCGCGAACGCCTTCGGAAAGATAGACGTAGTGCTCGATGATCTAAAAATGCTTCACATCTTTCAAAAGTTTTCGGAACATCATTTTGTAGTCGTATTTGTCAAGATCTGAGAAATTTTCCATGTGAAAATTCACCTTGTCAATAAAACAGCTGAATTGCTCAAGCAGTGCTGTACGATTTTTCCGGTATCGTATAAGAAACGGCACTGGGGCTTTGACGTTGTTCAACTAAAGACGATAATTAGCCTAGTTGCCGATAATTGACCAATTACCGAGCCGTCGTAGGTGTTGATGTGCGTGATGAAAACCATTTGTTGCTGGCTATCGGCAATTTCTTGGAGGTTTGCCTGAGTTTTCACAAATTTCAATATTTCTTCCTTTTTGACAAACCCGGTTGGAAAATTCCACGTCGTCAAGCTCGCTGTTATTCTTGTTATTCAGAACTATTAAAATAGGCTTTCTCGAACTTTGTGGATGCCTCATCATGTCCTGTAGGGCCTAAAACTTATCATTTTCCAAAATACAAAAAAAACGAAGTTTACCCCTATACTCTCATCCTCCCTATCATCAACCCCGATGATAAACATGATGCCGTGGACCTTAATTGGGGCAATTATCATGGTAAGTAGGCGATAATTACTTCTCCGTAATAATTCGACCAGATGTCCCTTATCGAAGCTGACCCTCCTATGTCGTAGAATCTGATATGAAATTGGGCATCGTAATCCATTTCCATCATAGAAAACCCGTTGGTGGAAAGTACGCCTCGTGGGTCCTCTTGAAAGCGTTTGTATATTTTAAGTTATTGAAAATCTATGAATACCCCCTTTAATAATCTTCAAAATCGTCGTCTTTCCAGAGCCATCTATACCGAAACAGGAAATTTTTATATCTCTGAAGATCAGCTTTGAACATCGTTAAATTGATGGAAAAAACGCACCTCTTAAACTTGACCTTATCCTTATTGCAACAGTCACACACCGAGCTACAACTTTGGCCCATTATTATAGAAATTTTTCGATGAAATATTTACTTCACATCTTCTAATTCGATTTTTCATTGGAAAAAATATTCAGTCTGAAAATAACTGATAAATTTCGGATGAAAACGACGAATTTTAAAATGTATAAGAATTCAGGAAGGTATACATTTCCACAGATTCATGACATTTCACTAAGAGAAGTGATGAAACCAAAGAGATACTGATAAGCTTTCGAAATATTAGCAGAGTAATGAATCCTAGCTTTCCAAGCTAGTATCGGGAATAGTCGTGGTCATTCTCCCATGCCTTAAAGGGGTGCTTTTCTTTTCTCCCTCTTCGAAATCCCCATATCTCGCTAAATCTCTCTTAATCTGGGTGTCATGACAACGTTGCGTCGCGCAGTGGAATGTCGCGGTCTGTCAATTTTCTCTAGGAATAACTCGACTAGAAAAGGTTTATTTAGCTTCGACTGTGAGAATGAGTAATTGAATCAAGAATAATGCAAGCTTGCAAACCTGAATTGTGAGCTTGCTTTGTGGTTTGCTGAGCCTTGATAAAATGATAGGGAGTAGTAGGGCTTCAGATAAAATAGGTGAAGTTTGAAAAGCAAAGTAAATCAAGAATATCAAAATCTTGAAAACCTCTTCAAAATTTTATTCCTTTTCATCCCTGATTCTGATCAAGCATAAAACTATCAGTGAGATTAATATTAACTTATATTAGTTTGAAACTTTTTTTTTTTCCTTTCAAAGAATAATATGATGAAGTCTTCTATTCTGGTTGTCATGTGTATTCAATATTTGAAAACGCTAAAGTTCCACTGTTTTCATGTTAATTAAAATAAGAAATTGCAATCATAAAAATTTATTAACTTATTAAACCACAATTATTATCAAAGATATTGAAAAGTGAATCTCTAAAATTATCTCTTCTAAAAAAAATCATAGCAATGTAAAATATATTTGGCAGTGTCTTCCTTCGCCAACGAATAGATTAATCACTTAGCAGAAGAAGGGGACGCATCCGATTCTGAATATATTTGTGTTTAATTTTTTCGAGGAATAATTTCTTACGCGAAATCAGTTCTGAAGGGGCTTCCCGCCCTTGCCTCCCGTAGTTCTTTTTCCGCCTTTGCCTCCCGTAGTTCGCTTTCGGCCTTTGCCTCTGGCCTTCTCGGCACGCTTCCTGCGGTTTTCACGTCTCTTCTCCTCGCGTCGAGAACGAACATCAGGGGGAATCCAGGTTCCTGAAATGATCATTGGAATATTTTTTCCTGAGAAATTTCTTTACCTCCAGGAGCGACCTCTTGCAGATTCATCATCTCTGGGGCTCCGACTTCATTCATCTCGAGAACGGCCAGTTCTTCAGAGCTGTCGTCTTCATCAGAAGAGCTGGAATCGGTCAGTTCGAGGGGTTCGAAATCGTCGTGGGCAAGTTCGACGACTTCCTGCCGCAGCTGAAATAATTCTTTTTCGTTCAATATTTGAAAAAATGAAGTAGGAGTTGGCAAGATAAAACTCTTAGAGAATCGAATCTCTAACATCTTAAAACAGCCGAAACGTTTGTTTGACACTAATCAGATGAAACTTACCAATTCGTCAACTGGCATAGCCGCTGCAAAGGCAATGCAGAGTCCTGCGAGAAGAAGCAACTTCATGATGATGAGTGAATTTGGAAGCTGATTGGAGGATGAACCGAATCGGCTGATGCTCCATGCTGGATTCGAGGCGTTTTTATATCTGAAGATGGGTATTGTCTTGTCGGTTAGAAATTCTAAAACAAAGCAATTATCATTGACACGAAAATCGAAGAATGACAAGAGTAAACAACAAAAACAACTACAAGGTAAATATTATCCATTGTCTAAAATTATCAACGCCGATTGAGGTGATTGTTGTTCAACATTCGATCCAAGGATGGGGTTCAAAGGTTACGCTGTTTATCATATCGACACTAGATAACTGTGGAAGGTGAAAATTAAACCATATTACGTTCATTTACAATACAGCAACGATGTTGATTTTATATCTTGTCAGTTGAACAACTGAAATTGCTAACAACAATGAGAAAATAATTTCTACAAGTATCAGAGAGGCCAAGTCTCTCCCTTTCAAAAGGAGAAAGAACACATGAATTTTTCCGCCGTTTCAATTATCGTTAATTATTCCGTTAATTAGTTGATAATTTCATGAAACCAAAACACTAATTATGGTAATAAAATACGCCTGAAACGATGGCGTCATTGGTTTTTCGGGAAAAGGCCTTCTGAAGGCATGAACGACGTTGAAACTCTAGTAGCATAACTTTTGATAGGGTGGACTGTTTTTGAAAATCTAAAAAGTTTTGAGTTCGTCACAACCTCGACCATCATTCTGATATCAATTTACTCAATCCGACCAGTTTTGGAAAGTCACTTGGTCTTTCTACTTAAAGGGTTTAAATTTCAAAATATTGGAATAAAGGGTGATAAATTCAGCGTGATTAACTTTTGTGATGTAATCAAAGAATACGATTCACAAACGAATAAATGGCGTGAAGTTGGAAAATTTAACATAGAATAAAACTTGGTTATAATAATCTCACATTTCATATAGAAATTTTATTGAATAAAATGTGAAATAATTTAATTTCAATGCACATGATACAGACAACTCTCGAAGACATCCAAAGGCGATGAGGGGTAATTGTGACTGAAATAAATATTCTTTTTAATATTTTATTGCAAAACAGACCTAGTGAGCACTTTCGTCAGATGAAAATAAACTATAGAGGAGTAGGTCGTAAGGGTTTTCTAAAAGTCGTCCTTCCTAGGTATGTGTGGAATACAAAAAATCGACTCAGCATGAGGTTATTTTTCATGCAAAAGTGGCAAAGTTGAAATTTGCATACATTAAGAAAATTTTGGCTCATTTCAATATCCACTTCGTTTCCCAACATTTGGTGGTGGTTTGCTGCGAGGACGAGACTATTTATGTTGCCATTTGTGTCACGAGCTAGCAGGTGAGTTCTGTATTTCACAAAGTGGGGATCCTCAAATTTAAAGTTCAAGTCTAAAGGGCTTTCTATTTCAAGATACAGGTTCAAAGTGCTAAAAGTTTATTGCAAAGTTCGAAATCAAGTTTCATACAAATGTACAAAAAAGCAAATAAGTTATCCTCCGGAGAGTTTGGACCATTGGAATTGGGGAGGTGTACAAAAATCAAATTTTGATTTGCGTTAGCGTTTAACGCAGTATTTATTTAAATTTGCGTGTGCATTTTGAAAATTATCCCGGAAAGTAGGTTTTGTGTTAGCGTTAGTTAATAACGCGTTATCTTTGTACACCTCTGATTGGAATGACACGATTGCAGTTGAAATTGAAATTTTGAACAGATTACTTGGCGTTCAATTTGGTGGGACGTTTTCCCTGTTTCTGAAGGTCAGCGAGCTTGTCGCCGACGCTTTTTTCGAGGCGTTTGAATTCCAACCTTCTGTCCACGAGCATTGCCTGTTTTTCCTAAAATCAGATGTTTTTTTGGACATTTTAAGCTTACTGTAGCTTTTCAAGGAAATAGTTTTTGAAATTTTTTCTTCGTAAAATCCTACTTTTTGATACTGATTTTGTGTAGATCTTTTTTATTGGAGGAAAACCTTTTTTCAAAAAATAGGCAAATTTTTCAAAATTCGCACCTCCCTTTCCCTCTCGAGTCGAGCGATGTGCCTGCGTAGTTCTTCCTCGTGGTGCTCCCACTCGACTTGCGCGTGGGCCTTCAGCTGCATCATCGGCTGAAAAGAGGTGGATTTGGTAAATTTTAAAAAGGGTGCAATTTCTAAATTTTTGTCAATGTTCTATGAAATATACTAGATTTTTAGCAAAATGTTTTTTCTAAGAAAAAAATAGATGATTTTTCAAAAATTTGAATCGTCTCACATCGGTCACCCGGAATCCCACGACGTCGCCGCGCGTCCGCGCCTTTTCCTCGAGCGTCTTGAGTTCCTCGACTTTTTCGGCGACCTAAAATTTCGATCTTTCCGAATCTTTATCTCTTAAAATTGTTTGATTTCTTTTCCAAAATGCTGGTTTTTACCTGCGACTCGACGAAAATCTCGTTAATCTTGCGCTTCGCGATCGTCTCGTATTCGGAGGCCATTTCAGTGGCGTCGCTCTGAAGAGAAAGGGCGTTATTTTCAATTTTTAAAAGTCGTATCTTCTGCTTACAATGCCCATCTCCTTCAACTTGACGGCCATCGTGGCGGCCAATTTAGTGACGGAGTTGAGCGCGAACGCCTTGCAGTCCTCCGCCGATTTCACGTTCTCGACCGACATCTCTTCTGGAAATTCGAAGAAATTAGCGTTTTAAAAGGAGTTGAAATTAGTATATTTTAAAAGACGTTAAAATTAAAAGCGCTAAAAATGGCGTTTGAAAATTGGAAAGAGCTAGAACAGCGTTTTGAAGAAAATCAATAATATTTTCAAGGGATTTTTTAGGTTTCCAAAATTAGTAATTTTTAAATCTTTCTAGCGATTACACTACTTCTGAAAGAAAAAATGAGAAGAATAAAGAATTGAACATGAATTTGGCGCGTTTGAATCGGAAAGTGGGAAACGTGCTCGATTCGAAAAGTGCTCGACCTGGATTTACACTTGCCAACACACTGCTTCTTCGCATTTTCGCTCACACGTCGACAAAAATTTCGATTTTTGTTATTTTTCACCAACTCTTCGTTGATTTTTTCGACTTTTTGGAGTGTTCACCCTTTTTTGCGATCACTGATTTGGAAACTTCATCAGTTTTTCATATTTTTCAGCAATAGTTTTACTTGGAAACTTCCAAAGTTGTGGTTGAAAAGATAGGTGAACTTTCCAAAAACTTAATTTTCGTAAATTTACCGTAGATTTCTAGACATCGCAAGCAATCAACGATGTCTCTTCTTGTCAAGTTCGAGACCAAGAGTGCTAGAGTCAAAGGTAAATCTTGAAGAAATGATTATTGATCGACCTAAATCGTTGGCTTTGAGAGATAGCTTTTGTCGAACTTTATTACTATTATACATCTAGCCATTTTAGAAACTTCTAAAGTGAATTTGAGATAAAAAATAACGAAAGTATTCAGAATGGAAAATTTACTATCTTTCACCTGTCAACTTTTTTGAAATTATCTCTTTATTTTCTCGATTTGGATTATTTCAAATTTTCAGGAATTTCATTCCACCCAACACGCCCATGGGTGCTGGCCTCTCTCCACAGCGGAGTCATTCAGGTATCAATATATTCATTTTCCGAAATTTAAAAGAAAAAATAGTAATCCATTATTCAAAGTTTCCCCTTTCCAGCTATGGGACTACCGAATGTGCGTGCTAATCGACAAGTTCGACGAGCACGATGGGCCGGTGCGTGGCATCTGTTTCCATCAGGAACAGCCCATTTTCGTGTCTGGAGGCGATGACTACAAAATCAAGGTACTTTATTGGAAAATAAAACGTTTTCTTTAATTTTCACATTTCTATCTTTCAAAGAATGTCGAATTTCTATTTTTGAGGTGAATTATTGAAGTTTTTTTTTTGACAAATTAAGAGATTACTGTAATAAGATGTATGATGTTTATAGGTGTGGAACTACAAGCAGCGTCGTTGCATCTTCACTCTGCTCGGCCACTTGGACTACATCCGGTCAACGTTCTTCCACAACAAGTATCCCTGGATCATCTCTGCTTCTGACGATCAGACCGTTCGCATCTGGAATTGGCAGTCCAGGAATTCGATCGCGATTCTCACCGGTATTTTACTACTTTAAAGATTCGAAAATTGTTTAAATTTTACCTTTATGAAGTTGTCTGTTTTTCCTGAAAATATCAGCATCAAAAGAAAATATTTGATGTTCTTCTGTAAAAGAGTGGAACAACATCTTGAAATGTATTTAAAAAATGTGAATATGTGAATTTGCAGGCCACAACCACTACGTGATGTGCGCACAGTTCCACCCGACGGAGGATCTCGTGGCTTCCGCTTCTCTCGATCAGACGGTCCGCATCTGGGACATCTCGGGGTTGAGGAAGAGGCAGATGCCTGGTGGAGGATCCATGCCGCGTGCCGGCGCCCAGCAGACCGAACTCTTCGGACAGCCAGATGCTGTGGTGAAGCACGTTCTAGAGGGACATGATAGAGGTTTTTTTTCGTTGTTGGAACAAGTAGAAAAGTGATTTTACAGGAGTCAACTGGGTCTCCTGGCATCCGACCATGCCGGTCCTGGTGTCTGGCTCTGATGACAGACAAGTCAAACTGTGGCGCTACAACGAGACCAAGGCCTGGGAGGTATGTTTCCTCATGTCTAGGGAGGACTTGAAGTTGGTCTCATGAGAAACTTTTTTATCACTTTCATTCGCTCAGTCCCGTTTCTATTTTTATATTTACCAATAATACTATTTGTGTCTTGTTTGTTAAAGACTACAAGAGTCAAATTGAGGTGGACAGCTGTCGCGGTCACTACAACAACGTCTCCTCGGTGCTCTTCCACCCGAACGCGGAGCTGATTCTGTCGAACTCCGAGGACAAGTCCATTCGCGTCTGGGACATGCAGAAGCGGACCAGCTTGCACGTTTTTAGGTAGGAAAATTTAGAAACAGGCGACAAACTTGACATTTTGGTTTTGGATATCTTCTTTGCAATAATTTTTGGCATAATTCGCCTCAAGAGGCTAGAGAGAGTTGGAATAGAGAGAGGAATGAGAAACGAGGAAAATGGCTGAGACCTAGGGACATATTTGGGTGAAAAACAGTATTAGATTCCAGAAACGATCATTTATTTTTAGAAAAGATATTATCTCTCGAATTTTCTATAGAAATAGCCTCGAGATACGATTATTCTAGTATCCGGAGTTTTCAACGGAAAATTTCAGAAATTAGCCCTGGGGTCTTGTATTTTGTGAAAATAAAAAGGGTTCTTAAAATGATAATTTCTAGACACGACAACGAGCGTTTCTGGGTGCTGGCGTCTCATCCGAGCCTGAACATGTTCGCTGCTGGACACGACAACGGAATGGTGGTCTTCAAAATCCAGAGGGAGCGACCCGCCTACTGCGTCTCTGAAAATCTCTGTCTCTACGTCAAGGAAAAGCAACTCAGAAGGCTGGATATCACTACGAAGTCTGTTATTTCAATATTTCAAACCTTTATAATTCAGAAGACTAAATTAAACTTTCTTGAAACATAATTTTTCATTGAAAGAAGATCTTATTCAATATCCCTCTCATTTCATACTGAAGAAAAATGTTAGATGCGGACAAATTTGAGGAAAAATGATTTTATCAAGAAGAATAGAAATTTCGTTTCCAGCAAAGACGTCGCAGTGTGCCGTCTGCGCAGTGCCGCTGCCTTCATGCAGCCCTACTACGCATTGGCCTTCAACCCCGCGGAGAACGCCTTCCTCTTGACGAGCAGATCACACAACAAGGAAATGTGCTCTTTCGATCTTTACAAGGTTCATTTTGTTCTTATCTTTCAAATTCACTTTTAATTCGTTTTTTTTTCAACTGCTGAAATCTAGATCCTTAATGAAAAAGAACAATTTACTTTGAAAATGAATTTTTCGACGATTTTGAAAAATTCAGCTGAACAAAGACCAGGACCCGAACGGCGACACGCAGGCGACGCGCTCCGCGGGAATTGCTGCTGTCTGGGTGGCCAGAAATCGATTCGCCCTGTTGGACAAAAATCAGCAGGTTTTATTTTTAAAATTTTTATCATTTTCTTCAAAATATTCTTCCATAGAAGTCGATAATAAGAATTTTTGATACACATTTTTTAAAATTAGTAAAACTTAAAATTAAGATAAAATATTCGAAAACAATCTTTCCAGATCTCCCTTCGCGACCTCGCGAACAAGGAAGTGAGGAAGATCGATTCAGTGGCGGGACCTGTGGACGATCTGTTCTACGCGGGCACAGGCCTTCTGCTGCTGAGAAACGATGAGGGACTCCAGCTGTTCGACGTCCAGCAGAAGAGGGTCATGGCCAGCGTCAAGGCTTCTAAGGTATTTTGCTCATTTTTAAAGATTTTTTTAAATTTATAGAAAAATTTGTTAAGATTATTCTATTGGGAAAGACCTTCAAAAGATAATTGCTCTTTTCGAAATTTTCAACAAGTTGAAAAAAAGTAGAAAAAACGTAAAAAATAAAACTCAAATTTTGCAGGTCCGCTACGTGGTCTGGTCTCGCTCGATGGAGTACGCTGCGCTGATTTCGAAGCACACCCTGACTCTCGTGAACAGAAAGCTGGAGATTCTCTTCCAGCAGCAGGAATCGACGATCGTGAAGAGCGGCGCCTGGGACGAGGACGGCATCTTCCTCTACACCACCAGCAATCATATCAAGTTGGCTTGTTTTAACTTTAGTTTCAGAAGTTTTTCAAATTTTATGTTTTATAGAAAATTGTATCCAATTTAATGTTCTTTTATCGAGAAAGTTAGAAATTTTATGATTTTCTGAGTATTGAGCCTTAAAATTAGACCTTTTCATTGATCTTTTCCAGTTGTAAAGCTGGAAAATTTTGAAACTGAATATATCGAATATCTTGAGATACGCTCTGATCGCGGGTGACTGCGGCATTGTGCGCACCCTGGACCTACCCCTCTACATTCTGGCGATTCGCGGATCCACCCTCTATTGCCTGAACCGGGAAGCGGCGCCTGTCGAAGTCCCCATCGACCCAACCGAGTACAAGTTCAAACTCGCGCTCATCAACAGGAAAATCGAGGACGTTCTTCAGATGGTCAAGGGTTAGTTTTTATTTATTTATTTTTTAAATTTATGTTTCAGACAGAAAATGGGTAACTTTACCTATTACCTATTGAATTGTAAATTAGATGGCCAAAGAAAACTTGTTTGCTTTATTTTTTTAGGAAACCTTTCATTTTTTTTGTAGATTATTATGATTCATGAAATTTGAAAAAAGTTTAGGAGCCAACTTGGTGGGTCAATCCATCATCGGCTACCTGGAAAAGAAGGGCTATCCCGAAATCGCCCTGCATTTCGTCAAGGTAAAAAATCTAGAGCTTTTTTTGTTTTTTTTTTTTTTTTAAATCTGCATTCCAAATTTTAGGATGAAAAGACGCGTTTCGGCCTGGCCTTGGAGTGCGGAAACTTGGAAGTGGCTTTGGAAGCGGCAAAAGTCGTCGACGAAAAACCCGTCTGGGAGGCGCTCGGAGAGGCGGCGTTGATTCAGGTAAAAATAGAAGTTTTCAAAAACGATATCAATATGAATGAAATTTTCTGAATTGGCTACAAATCCAAACTCAAGCTAAACCTCGAGATTTTTGTTTTAGGGCAACCACCAAATCGTCGAAATGGCCTATCAGCGCACGAAGAATTTCGAGAAATTGTCGTTCCTCTACTTCACCACTGGAAATACGGAGAAATTGTCGAAAATGATGAAAATCGCCCAGATGAGAAACGACGCGGACGGCCACTATCAGACTGCACTCATGCTAGGAGATATGGAAGAGAGAATCAAGGGTATTTTTCATTTGTTTCGGAAAATTTTACGTCATGGAAACATTCTAAAGATTGCAAATCTCAATTTTTATGAGATAAAAAAATAAATTTCAAAGTTGTATCCTTTAGAAACCTTTCTTAAATTCAGTATTGAAAAACGTGGGTCAACTTTCGCTGGCCTACCTGACCGCGGCGACGCACGGCTACAAGGACGAGGCGGCGAATTTGAAGGCCGAATTGGAGGCCAAAAACCAGCCTCTGCCTCCCATCGACCCCAACGCAAAGCTTCTCATACCTATGCCGCCCGTTTGCAAGGTTTTTTATTTTTTATTTTTCGTGTTATGTAGGCATGCAAATTGAAAATGATTATTTGAGATATCCTTGAAACGTAACTGGAAAAGAAACTCAAGAAAGTGATCATTTTGAAAATCCATAAAACTAGACGCTTTTTCAGTTGAAGAAATATTTTTTGAATAAAGATAAGCTAATTTTCCAGTTAGAAGAAAACTGGCCCCAGTTAGCGACGGCGAGAGGACCGTTCGACGCGCATCTGCTGGGAATTCGCTCTGCGACAAGTGGCAAGGAGGCCGGCCAAACGGCTCACAAGAAACCCGCCGCTTCCGCGTTCGCTGCTGCTGACGACGCTGACATCGATGTGGACGAGGGAGCCTGGGGCAACGATGGAGACTATCTTATCGACGAGGGTGGAGAGTTGGAGGTATTTTT
This sequence comes from Diploscapter pachys, assembly GCA_002287525.1. Taxonomy (NCBI): domain Eukaryota; kingdom Metazoa; phylum Nematoda; class Chromadorea; order Rhabditida; family Rhabditidae; genus Diploscapter; species Diploscapter pachys. The sequence continues at coordinate 283,970 of LIAE01010038.1, forward strand.
TAATTTACTTTTCACATTTACACCCAAGTTTAATTTTTTTACAAACAGTAGCGGCCAAAAGTTTGGGACATTTATGATTTTGAATACAACTTGGTAAGCCCAATTACAATGGACCGATTTGAATGAAATTTTGCAAACATATTCTTTCCACTGAATTTCACTCCAATTTGTTCACAGAATTGGGCCTACCAGACTACATTCAGAATTATAGATGTTCTAAACCCTGACCGTCAGTATATTTCTATAAACTATTTGAACATGTAAAAATGCATTTTTGATTTGTTCCAATTACGTCTTTCAATTTGAATATTGTAAAAGTTAGATAGTGCGATATTGTAATTTTTTAATCGTCAACACTTTTCAAACCTATATTTTTATTTGCAGATCGACGAAGATGACAAGATTGGCGGTGATGAGGAAGGCGGTTGGGACGTCGAGGAGAATTTGGACATCCCGGATGTGCCTGATGAGGCCGCCGGATCGGAGGGTAAAATCGTCATATTTAAAAAAAAAATTGAATTTAAATTCACGGCCTTACAAGCCTTATCCTTTGGGAACGTCCTGCATTTATCTTAACTGTGCAGAGAAAAAGAAAACTGTCTTTATCCCTCGTTTTCCTTCGCTATTTCTTACTTTCTTCACTAGTTTTACAGGATAGGGCTTTTGTAAGACCTTGTATTTAGATTTTCTGAGACGAATCTAAAAATTAATTTCTTAGCGATTTTCATCAAGTTTGGAGCAAGTTTTCTATCGAATTTCTATAGATTTGAAAAAAAAAACCAGATCTTTCAAATTTCAAAATTCCAGACGATGTAGTGCCTAATCGTGGTCCGGTGCTCTCATCGCACTGGCCGGCCGCGTCGCGTCTCGTCGCGGACCACGTTACTGCTGGAAGTTACGAATCTGCCGCGAGACTGCTCTACGATCAGCTGGGCGTCATCAACGTCATCCCCTTCAGACAGCTCTTCTTGACTCTTTATGCGAGGTAAAATTTGACCCTATTGATTTGTTTCTTCGATTTCGATTGAGTTTTAAACATGTTTTTCTTTTTTTCAGATCACGGACCTCGTTCGAGGCATTCCCAAGCGGTGGGGCGCTATTCGGCTACCCACTGAGAAATTGGCAGGAAGCGGCTGGAAAGTAAGCGATTTAAAGGAAATAATTGTTTAGATTTATCTTTTTCAAACATTTGCTATTCGTTATTCTTAGGAACGGTCTGCCCTCAGTTGCGGTGCGTCTCTCGGATTTGGCCAGACGTTTGCAGCAGTGTTATCAGGTAAAAATTCTAAAAATTGAAATTAACAGACATTTTTAGCTTATATTAAGTTTGTATAAACTAAAAATTTTCAGTTAACCACCGCCGGAAAATTCGCCGATGTGGTCGTCAATCTAAGACGAATCTTGCTGTCCGTGCCTCTACTCGTGGTCAACTCTAAACAGGAGGTTGCTGAAGCCGAACAGTTGATCGTCATTTGCAGAGAATACCTGGCCGGACTGCTTCTGGAATCTGCTAGAAAGGTAATTTTTGAAGGAAAATTTACAAAAAAAAAATTCGGATGCGTGTAGTTTTATTACACTAAACTGCATTTTGCCCACTTAAAAATAGAATAATTGAAAAAGTTGAATAAATCTACACTCACTTATAGTTTCGAAGTGAAAATGGTCTAGAGAAAATTTGAAAACTTTCCAGGAACTCCCCAAATCGTCCCCGGCCGATCTGAAGCGCAACGCCGAGCTATCTGCCTACTTCACGCACTTCGACTTGCAGGTAAAATGTTTAAGGAATGCCACTTTTCAAATGTTCATTCTTCCAGCCTATCCACAGGATCCTCACGCTGCGTGCGGCCGTCAACACATTCTTCAAAATGAAGCAGATGCGCACCTGTGCTAGCTTCTGCAGAAAGCTTTTGGAACTAGGTCAAATTTATTTTTTTAAGGTTAAGAACTAATTTATTTTATTTTTTCAGGCCCCAAGCCCGAAGTCGCACAGCAGATTCGCAAGATTTTGGCGGTCGCCGAGAAGGAGAACAGCGATCCGCATGAAGTATTTCATTGAGAATTTATTGAAAGATTCTTTCTTTAACTCTAAATACAAGTAGCACTGTATGAGCTTATGAAATTTTGCGTATTTAGAATATTATGAAGTATTTTGGTAGACTTTGCCTTAGTACTTTTAGTTTTTCTGCGAATAGGATAGAAGAACAAATTTTAGTTGGCCTACGACGAGCACAACCCATTCGTTATGTGTTCCCGCTCGTTCCAACCCATCTACAGAGGCAAACCCGAGGTGAAGTGTCCCTTCTGCGGTGCATCGTATCTGCCCGAGTACAAAGGCGAGTGCTGTGACGTGTGCGAGGTCGCTGAAATCGGTAATTTTTAAATACTTTCCCTTTTTTATTTTCTTAATTTAATTTCTTCTATAGAAAAAAGCCTTTTGTTTCTTTTGTGATATTTGACGAATTTGTAGGTTTTTTTAACAAGTAGTTTATTTTTTAATTTGAATCTTCCAGGACGCGACGTCATCGGGCTGCGCATCTCCTCTCTACAGAAATAATTCATCCAACAAGATTCACACGAAGAGCGGTCCGCAACTCTCGAGCAGAGCAAGACTACGGAGACGATAAATAATAAAAGCTTGCGATGAAAGTGAATTGAAGATTTATTGTCAAGTCGGCTAAAGTGACCTTTTATATTTTTATTCTATTTCGATTTCTTATTTTATCTCTCCAAATATTGTGATAATTATTTGAAGATTTACGAAAATTCTCTTGAATTTAGTGTTTTTTATTTCGGAAATCTTCAACTTTGCTCTTCTATGGATTTTCCTATCCCCGAGAAATTTAGACTTTTCCAGTAACGCTTTTGATTTTATCTTTCTTGCAAAAATGATTTTATGGGGAATTTATTACTTGCGATAGGGCGTTTTATCCAGATTTTCCTAATTATTTATTTCTGTTCTTATTTATTATGATTTTAGAGAGAGTTGAAAGAACCTACAATAGAGCGGGAGTTTTGGAGGAAAGGTTTGATTTGAAACTATGGAAATATGATTTTATCCGATTATTGTGTTAACATTTTATCAGCGTTTTTACTGATAATCCATTTTATCTTATCACAACGTTATTTATAACTTGTCGACCGTGCATAAAGTATTTTCAGAAAGCGTTTTTTCTTATCGTGAAGATCAACTTTTATCTGATAAATCCGAAGGTTCACATTTCACAGAAATCAAGATTTCGGCGAAAAATTGCCAAAACTTTATTTACTCAAAGAAAAATGAAAACGTGACTTTTCTAATGAGAAAAAAGACTAAATATCGTGATTTCAAAAGATTTTCTAAGTTTAAATAATATATTTAGTTTAGGAACTTAAAATTTGGCCTTTTAAAGATAAATTGACATTGGAATATGAAATTTGAAAGATTTATAAAATTAACAAAATTGAATTATATCTAAAAATGTATATTAGGTTAAGGTATAATTCAAAATATATAACCTTCAAAGATATACGAAACTTCATATACGGTATCGAATTTTGTTTATCCCTCAAAGTTTGAGAAGAGTGGATATATGAAAGCCGATATTTGCATATATCTCATCGCTCAAAAAGCGTGAAGTTTATGCAAACGTAACGGGATATGTCAAATCTCTTTCGAATAATGGCGATAAATCGGGGTATTTGAATACGAGTCACGATTCAGAAGGATAAATTGATAAGAAATATGGCATTTATCAGAGCGACTGATAAGATTACGGTATTCTTATCATCTTATCAGAAAGGAATGATATGAACTTTCAAAGGGTTGAGGTTTTTCATCTGAAAAGAAGCCTCTCAGTTAGAGGCTCTTTCATTTCGACATTGTTTAAATAACTCTTACCTTTCTTTCTCTCTCTCTCTCTCTCTTCCTTTCTCTCCCTTTCTCGACAGTATTTGTCTTACGGCTAACAAACGGTTTTTCATTTTCTTTCTCTGTCTGGCTATCTCTCATTTTCCTCCACTCTCTGGCTTCCATTCATTTAACTCAAGTCCTAGTGCTTCATTTTACATCGACTTGTTAAGTATCCCTTAAACCGTTTCAATGTAATTTGTATCGTTCTTCCCTAATGAATTAAAGATTAGTGGGCGCGGTCTGATTTCTTCTCTTTTATTCTACTCACTATTTCTTCGATATCACTTGCTATCAAAACAAACGTGATTTCTTTACTTTTCTCTTCGATTTTTTGCAGATCGCCTAAAATCTACTTAAGCCGCACCTTTATTGAAGTCCAAGTTCATTTCCGGTTCACTTTATTCTAAAATGGAGGCGGAACTAAATCTTATCAGCGATAAGAATTTTTTCGCGTTGATAAGATATCAATACAGGACCTAAATCTAGTTTTATTTTTTTATTTCTCACTTGTGTTGCTCAAAGAGTACCGCTTTTTCGCACCTTGAAAGAGAGAGAGAAAGAAAAATAAATAGTAGTGAAAATTAGAGAGAGAAGGAAAGAAATAAGAGCAAGTGTCCGTTTTCTTATTCTTCTTCCGTATTCCGATTCTGTGCTTGCTTGTTTCTGCAAGGGGAACCTTTCGCTTTCCATTTCTATTTGCATTATTTCCCTCGTACATTCTTCGCATTTTTCATCTAGTTAATTACCCTGATTAAATGCTTATTTGGGGTAGTTAGCTCGACTTAATTAGGCAGTCAAATGTCGGACGACGTATTCCTTCTGTTTCCTGAAACTGACGGCGATTCTGAATCAGGGAAAACCTCATCCGTATCTCCATCCTCAGTGACGACCTCCATAAATTCGCCTGTTAAGTAAGTTCAAATTTAGTGTGCCGTATAAAATTCATTTTTCATCCCTGTGCTTTACCAAATTATCATGACGAAAAATAAAGGCTGATCCTCAGAAAAAAACATATTTCTTGTGTCTTATATCCTCCATTTTAAGTTCTTATCTTTCAACATGTGAAATTCCAGAACTACCATACCACGACCTTCGAATAGCTCGAATTATTCTGAAGAGGACTCGCTACTATTTCTCTCTGACCTACAATTGACTAGGATTTTTGATAATATCAGTAAGTTTTACCTTAGTACTTTTTCTTGTAGTTTTGTAAAGTTATTTTTACTTTTGTTACAAAACATGTCTTATACTAAAATTGTGAAGAGGAAACATATGAAATCCCTGGATATATGATATCCACATCTTATCAACTGACCAAGATATAGCGTTTTTCATGATATCTTCCCCGTCTCTTTGAAATGTCCGCTTTACGGTGGATTTGAAAAATTCTAATTTTAGAATTTTTAAACTTTTAAACTTTCATAAATGAAAGTTAGAAGAGAAATTTGTTTGTCCTAAAAATTAGCGAAGCTTAGACTTTAAATACGATAAACCCTTTAACCCCTTAAAATTTTTCTTTTGCTTCATTCTGAAATTTTAAAGTGTTAGTTTCACGTCGTCTTGAGCTATACTCTTGCGATGTAATACCTGTCAAAATTTCTAGTTTTTGACATATTTTTCTACTTTTTTTCATTTTTGCTTCTTGTTTCTTCAATTTCTGGGCATTTATACTAGCGTTTTTCATAATTTCTCGCTCTCAATTTCAAGGTATTCTTCAAAATGTAACAATAATATTTTCTATTCATAACTTCGTCGTAAAGATACTTCCCATTCATTTACCTCTAACTATACGAAGTTTTCTTTACGTCAATCCATCAAAATTTAATGATCTTCATTTTTTCCTCTTTATTTTGATCCATTCATCTTATATTAGAGGATATACCACTAAAAACACCTGAAACTACATTTATTCCATATCTTTTTATCATATCACATGCTGAAGGATAAGATTTGAAAAATTTTGAGAAACGTCTGGGTTATAATTTTTCCGAGTGGTCAAATTTTCAGACATTATGATAGAGATTTTCGAGATTTTGAATTTTTGCCTCAGGCTTAACTTTTCGCCCCAAAGGTCTGTGTGTGTGCGTCGGTTGAAACGCAGCTGTTAGGCATATCTTATCTCTCTTTATCTTTTTCTTTCTCCCCCTCTCTTTCTCTCACTTTTTCACACTATTTCTCTATTTTCTTTCTATAACTCTCTTCTTAAATCTCTAGTATTTCTCTCCCTTTTTCTCTCTCTTTCTAATGCTATTCCTCTTTTTCCTTCTCGAAGTCTCTTTTAAAAGCTCTATCTCTAATTTCTTTTTTCTCTTTCTGAGATTTACGAAGGAATTCTCACATTTCATTTTCCAAACGATCGGTGCTCAACAAATTTCTCCCACCTGCCCTTCATTTTTTCGCTAATTTGCGAAATTTTAATGAGCCCTAACATTTTCATAAGACTTTGCATAAAATAATTTTCTTGTGAAATTTTTAGATTTTTCGAAATTCTTATTTTTTCGGAATCTTGAAACATGATTACGCAAATGATCTGCAGAAAAATCAGTGTAAAAGAAATCCGAAACTAACCAGGAATTATTTTTTGAGTTACATTCTACTTTTGCAGAAATTTCGTCATTTCTCGTCAATTATTCAAAAATTTTCATGTGAGGCCATTAAAAATGCCCGGAAGTCTGAATTTCGTTACTAAATATTTTCACGGATATCCCAAAACGATTAAATATGCCGAAAAGTCCGGTATATTTGAAAATAGCCTTAAAATGATACCTTCTAAAATACGAGTAAAAACTATAGTAGGATCCGGTCATTTTGAAATTCTATTATTTACCCTTAGAAAAATGTCGAATGAAATATTATTTTTGTTTTAAACAACTATATGTCTAATAATCCGGTTGCTATGACGCTTTTTGAGAGCTTCTTTTTATTTTTTGCAAGTTCTATTCATTTTGGCTGAATCAATTTCCAGGATACAAATTTTAGCTAAATATTTGCTGTTTTTCTATAAATTTTAACGTCGAAGATCACCTTTTCACCTGAACTTCCACGTCTATTGCTCATAAACTCGTGTTCTCTGGGTTTAATACTACTACTTTCAGTAATTCTAAAAGTAAAAACCGGAAAATGACGCTATTTTCTACCGAATTAGGACTCTAGAGTTTAATGACCCCTTGAATTATGGTATTAAATATTAACGACGAGATGGCCTTTGTCTAGTAATGGATATATGAAATCCGTCGAAATCCCCTAAATCTGTGTTCCACTTGGAACGCTTCAGAAATTACTCGAGTGCTTTTGAAAATTTTCGGAAAGTCATAACTTTAACCATTTCCACCAATAGTTTCGTAACAAATGGTTAAGATTGTATCCTTTTCCAATAATTTTTTTGCAAAAAATAATTATTCCAATAGTTTTCCACCAATTATATCCCTAAACTTATGTTATTCAGTGCTTTTTCACCGATATGAAACGTAGTGTTTCTCTCACAATTTCACACTATGTGAAAATGGGTTAAATTCGCGCCGTAATTTCACCTTTTTATCACCTTTTTACAGGCGGTTTTTATTGATTTCAAAGGAGAAAATTCATTCATTCGGTTTGAAATGATCTCATAGCATTTTTGATATTTTTCAAATAGTTCGATCTTTATCTTCTAAGTTGTGATTGTTTGAAACCACTCAAAAATCAAGTTTGATCTTTAAATTTGTTAAACTTACCTCAAAAACATAACGTTTTTGATAAGCTATGATGAATAGGTCCGACTCAAAAATTGATGATCTTTTCAAAAGTTCTCCCGATTTTCTGCCCTGACGGCTGTTTCTTATCAAACTCTAACCAAGCTTCCTCAGGGCAATTTTCATCAGTCACTTAATTTTCCACCTATAATTTTATCAATGCCGTTCATTTTTTCGCTCCTAGATTTTTAAGGCCTGTCAATTTATCAAATAGTTGTAAACGAGCTTATCATTCTGTTGGAAAAAAGACGTAAGACTTGCATTTTTCCTCGCGAAAAATGTTGGTTTTCAAGACTTTGAACTTGCCATTTTTATAATACCATAATTGTCGTTTTTCAAGGAAATTTGACCAGTTTTTGAATTAGCTTTAGGTTATTTAAACTTTTCTAAACATTCATTTCTACAATTTCTTGTGAACAAATTAACAGAAAGATCAAAGACTTCACCGCCTTTTTCGATTTCTTCACCTGACTTTCCCACCTAAAATTAATCAATTTCTCACAATATCGTTAAAACCTCTCTTCTATTGATTAAGGATATCCTTTTAAAGCCGTCTGGGATCACTTTCATTCTAACCATGTGAATTAGTCATTTTTCTTGTCTGCTTCTTTCCTTTCTATCAAATGTTCTAACTATTTCCTAAGTTGACCGCTCTCTTAGTGATTTTTCGTCCTGTATTGACTCAAAATTCTTTCCTCGTGTAATTCAGACGGTTTCCTTAAATTTCTAATAACTTAGTCTTATCCAAATATGGCGTTTCTACTGCATTTTACCACACCTAAATTCGAAATTCTAGAAACATCAATGTTTCTAGGTCAACTTTTTCAAGTAGAGATTTATTGAAATGCGAAAATATTTACTTCAATCTAAATTAGATCTCTTGTATGCTTTAGTTCTAAACCTCTAGTTTCATATAGCAGTTATCGAATTTTATGCAGATCGTCGTGAATAGTTAAATCTCTCTCATTTCACGCTGATATTATAGGATTTTCTTTAGTTTGCAAGTCCGGTTTAAGCCCCGCCCACATTTTCATAAACTCGGGGGATTTTACCTAAATCTATGCTGATCCAGGGCTGTGGCGGAATCTTTGTCGAGGAAGAAATTATTGCGGAATGGTATTGACCGAGGCCGAACTGATCGATAGGTTTCACAACCTAGGTAAGCAGATTTGAATATTGATAAGGGGCGAAACATTCCATTTTTGCATGGTTTTTCTCTCAAAGTATCGATTTTTATACGATTTTTCTATGGAGAATTTTATGTTTACATGGTTTTCTGGCCAAAACTATATTTTTCATATAAATTTCTTTAAAAAAAATTTTCCTGTAATTTCCTACTAAAAATTGAGATCTTCATAATTTTTTACTAAAATACAATTTTCCCTATCGTTTTATCATTGATTTCAAATCTCTCCGCGTATCGGATACATTTTCTGCCACATTAATTCACATATCCATTCCATTATCTTCTTATATCTCAAAATCATATCCTAGACGTTTTTCGCCGGCTATCCTTCAGCATTAGGCTAGAGATTCTGCGTGTAATTCTTCAGGTTTGAGTGATTTCTCATAGATGTTGTTCGAGTTTTCCTTTTTCGTCGATACTTTTTTGGTTTTCATGTGTGTTGAATTAGTGACTATTTACATGACATCATAAAATTTCTCAAACTCGTAGTTTATAGCGTTCTCTGAGCTAAAGACGCATTTGAAAATAAGCGGTACTTGGTAATCACCTAACCTGAAAATAAAGCTATAGTAATTTGTTCTCTTTTTTGAATCGAATCTTTATAATTATTTCCATAATTTAGAATAAGAACTCTACTGTTACAGTATTCTTTCTAGCTCTAGAACCTGATCTTCACAACTCTGCGTGTCTAGCTATCTCAATGTATTAGCATATCGACTCTAGTCATGTGTTTTTCCCACGACAAATGAGTTACGTATTTAGCATTCGTATTTGCACGTTTTTGTCGTGCGTGCGCTTAATGTTTATGTAGTCGAGAAAATCGCCTGTGTGATTCAAGATGAGAACGATGAAAATACTCGTTTCTAACTAAGAAAACGTGAACGCTCGGTCTTTGGTTTTCAAGGATTCTCACTGTCTTTTGCATACTTTTCAAAATTTTTGAGTTTAGTTTACTTTTCGAGAAACTCACCTATTCTTCCTGTCAAATGTCGCTATTTAGTTGAAATTGTTACAAGATGTTGAATTTTTTACCATAGTTATTGCCATTTTTGTAAGATTTAATCATGTTCTTAAGTTTCCAATTCTTCATCAAATCAATGTTAAAGTCGTCGTAAATTTCCTAACAATTTACTTTTCTCTCCACGATTTGATTTTTCAATTTTCACTTTTCTTCTGAAAACATAAATCCTCTTTCGGACTACGCGCGCTCGCGCGTCCTAAATTCAGTCTTTCTTTGTTTCTTTTTTCTCTCTATTTCTCTCTAAACTTTCTTCTCTTTTTCTTTTCCCCTCTTTCATTCCTTCATTCTCTTCTCACTTTGCCATTTTCCTAACATCGATCGTTTTAGGCGGGCAGAAGCTTTTCTCCCATTCATTTTGCATCAACCCTCCTTTCCTGTTTTCGTAAAAACGGCTGTGGTACGCTAAATTGGATTTTTCATAATTTTCATATGTTATTTTTTTTATCTTCTTTCAAATTTGTATAAAATTTAAATCACCCACTTTTTTGATATTTTTATATCTAAATTTTGCTATTTTATTCAAATTGGTCTGAAATTGCATCATCACATAATCTATTTCATTTTTTTCTGAATTTATTTTCTTCTCAGACTTCGAACTTCAAATCAATAACATTCCCCCTTTTTCACCGGATGATAAATGGCGCAACGGTTTTCAGCGATGTTTCTTATTTTCGTTTGGTTTATGGTTCGATTCTCATCTTGCTTCATTTTTGCCTGAATCGATAATCTTTTAGTCATAGCGCGAAAAATCCTTTCTTTGTGAAACGCGCCCTTTCGATTTGATTTTTCGCCTTCGATACACGCTGTTTTCGGCCGTGAGAACCAAGTATCGATTTTTCCTAAAAAGTGTCGAAAATTCTAATTTTTACGCTAAATTGTTCCTCTTCCCCAAAAATACCTGAAAAATTCAAACGTTTTCGTTCGAATTTGACATGTTTTATGTTTGCTATGCATGATTGCCCTCAAAAATACATGAAGATCAGTTTTTTTCTCTTCCGACGCTCTTATAAAGTATAGACATGAAAAGCCGGCTGAAATAAATATTACATTTCAAATTTGAACCCATTTTATGGCTATGCCATCTTGAAACATAAACGGAAAGTTCCATTTTCAATCCTTTTATGGATTTTATGAACATGACTCATATCATTTTTCATACACATTCCCTATTGATTTTATAATCTTCGCAAAATGGGAGTTATTTTCGGCCTTTTTAGCTTGCAAACATTCTTCAAACATGAAGCTATCATTTTCGCTTGTCATTCTCTTTTCTCGGGTTAATTAAATTACGCAGTTTCGGTTCAGGTTTCATGTGTTAAACCGCCATGTTTTACGACTAATTTTCTGAAAACACAAGAACTTTTCTCGTAATTTTTTTAAATTGAACTTCACATAATTCGTTTGTTTTCATAAATTTCCCTTTAACCTTCCGCTTTTCAAAAGAAAGTCAATATTTTCGGGAAATTTAAGAAATCTGGCTTTAGGACGGGCGAACTAATGGGCTTTTCGGACATATATTTGCATCTTTCTCTCTCTCTCTCACTCCCTCTCTAATTTTTCATTACTATCTCTCTATCTTCTTGGCAATTTCTAGCACGCACTAGTGTAAACTTCTGCTAATCTTATTCTAGGACCTCTTTAATCCAGGTCCTTTATTCTAATTTCAGGGCTATAGTCTAATTAGGCTGGGCCGTCTATTTGGAATCTGAATATACCCTTCTGTCTCTTTTTGTCTCTCATTTTCTGATTGTCTCTGATATTTGCATATTTCTTGAGGCTTTCTCAGAGCCATCTTTCAGAGATATGTCGAAAATACGAATATCTCCGCTTTTCCTCTTTATCTTTTCTCTCTCTTTCTTTCTCTTTCTCTCTCCTTCGTTTCTCAAAAATTTCCGTATCATGAAACTCCCCTCTCAAAGCATTTATTTTTCATTAGCATAACTTCTTTCTGATTCATTTCTTCATCATTACCCCACTTCTCTCGTCAAAGACGGCAGTTTATTTGTGTTTACGCGCAATTTGCATAATTCGATCACCAAGCTTGTTTCGATAAGCTGATAATCGCTGGGAGGTTCCCAAATGTTCCGGAACTTTTAGAAACTCTCAAAAACTGTTCCTAGAAATTTCTGGGAGCACTTCTTCTGAAAGGCTTCCCAATCGAAATTTTGCAGAGAAGTCGGCTCGTCTGTGGATGGCCTCCTCGTCTGGGGGCGGCGCCGCGAACGGCTCTGCCACCCTGTCTGGCTCCCCGAACTCCGTCCATCTTTCCGATCTTTTGGTCCAGGTCGGTTTTTAGAAATTGCTAGCAGATGATGTTTCCGATAAATTTTTCAAGCTTTCGGAAAAAGTTGCCAAATTCCCAACAAAATGTTCACAATTGAATTTTCCAGAAGGAACGCGACCTCGAGCTAGCCGCGAAAATCGGTCAGTCTTTGCTGGAACACAACAAGGAGCTTCAAACAAGGTTGGACTTAAAATAAAAATGATTTATTTTGTCATTTTTCCAGGAACGAATTTCTGGAGGAAAACTTGGCCGCGAGCACGGATGTGGTGGTTCAGCTGAAACACGAACTTCAACAGAGGATCGAGCTTCTGAGGGTTTATTCCCACTATGACGACGATACCGTTCGGTAAGTATTCTTTTGCATTTTTTTTTAAAATCTGTATTTTGACTTTTTTAAAAATATGAAGATTTTCCAGAACCGACTCCGATGAAAATTTGAAAAGGAAAGTCAACGAGTTGAACAACGAAAATCGGCAACTTCGGCAAGAAACCGCTAGCCTAAAAAGGCTCTCGGAGTCGATTAAGGAAAAGGAAACCGAGAAAGCGATTGAACTAAGTCGACAGTTGGATGCCGCTAATCAAAAGGTTCTTTATTTATTTCTTTTTTCCTAATTTTATTCCTTTAATAGTTTTTTTACAAATAAAAACGAATTTTAAAATGTTTTCAGATCACCCACCTCCACGTGCAAATTCTCGAGAAGAACGAAGAATGCGCGTTGCAGGCAGAAACTGTCGAGAAACTGCTGCAGGAAATCAACTCCAAAAGCTCGCAAGAACGAGATGTATGGGTTTTTAATCTTTAAAATTGCAATCTTCTATTTTTTAGTTTAATTTTCAAAATTTTTAGCTGAGCCTGGAAAACGAAGAGCTCAACCGGCAGCTGGACGAAGCAATTTTTCAACACGAATCCATGCAAAATCAGATGATGCAATTGCAGGTATTTTTATTGTAATTATCTGTTTTATGTTATAGATTTGCAGGACCAGTACACCGAATTGAGGGGCATGTTCTACGAGGCTGAAGAAGAGCTTGGCAAGCTCAGGCAGGCTAACCAGAGAAAGACTGGGTAAATTGATTTTCGTTAAAATTTGCATAATAGGCATTTTTAAATTATGCTTTTTCCTTCTATTTAGAGCTCTAAAATGCTTTAAAAACCTGATCTTCATGAATATTTTGGCATTTTTTGAGAAAGATATGTCAATTTCAGCTCGTTCGACTCGCTGTACGACTCTTTGGCCTCTGAGTTGGAGAATTCGGATTCAGGAGTCAATTCGACACCCGCTGTCTCCTCGCGAAATCCACAGTTGGAGTCCATCAACCTCAGGCTGGAATTGCACAAGTTGCAGGACAGGGTTAGTCCTAGCACATTTTTGGAAAAATGATCTTTTTTAAATTTCTTATTTCTTTGCTAGAATTTTTGATCACATTAAACTTTTGAATCTTTCTTTTTAAACTGAGTTTTCGAAATTTCTATTTTTTCAGAAGGAAATATCCGCTTCCCGCGAAACGATCGACATTCCGTCGTCGGTTTTGGCCGATCTGGCCAGGCAGAAGATCGCTATAACTGGAAGGACACCGCCTCAGGTAATTTTTGAATTCTAATAATTTTATGTTGAAATTGTTCTCAAAGAAAGTCTAGCTTTTCAATTAACGTGAAAATGATCAAATTTTTAATGTATATTTATTCTTCAAAACTCATTTTCAGACTCCCTGCTCGATAAACGAGTCCAAATTCGTGAGCGACGTGTTCGAAAAGGCGTTGGAAAGCGAAAACCAACTCAAAAATCAAATCGGGAAATGCGACGCCAGCACGTCCTGTCTGGATATTCAGAATTCGAGGTATTTTTTTCAAATTCTCTTTTAAAATATTTATGCTTTGTTTAATTTTTAGCAATACCATCCCCTCTTCGATCGAAAATCTTCCAAATGAACGGGAAATTTTGGAGCGTAAGCAGGCGCAACTTGGGGTTGGTTTCAATTGTTTTTTTTCTTTTAAATAAGAATAAAATTTATTCGGTTACAGAAAATACTTTTTCTTCCAAAATTTCAATTTTGATTATAAAAATCGAATTTTTCTTGAAAAAACTTAAACTAAAAAATAATTCATTTTTTAGTTCTCTACTCCCCTCTCCATCACCTATGAGGTCCAGCCTTTGCCTGAAGCCCAGCCCTGTTCTTCCGGAGCAAATTTAACGATTTCCACTGGACTTGAACAAATTCAAACCACCCCGAAAAGACCCTCGTTTTTCGAAAGACGACCCGTCCTGCTGACCAGAAATTCGATGCCTGACCTCTATGCCAAGAAAGGAGGAGATGTGGTTAGGACGCCGTCAGGTAAAAGTTCTGTTAATTTTTAAAAAGATTTTTCCCTCACTTTGAAAAAGAGGGATCTTTGTTTTTTTTTTCTAATGAAATGGAGTTTTCAGTATGCCTACTTTTTGAACTTTATCTTTGATTTTAGACGACTCCCTAGATGGCTACGAAATGCTGAGACTGGGGCAGCCAGGTAAGAATTAAAATTTGATTTAAATTTGAGGTTTCATGATACGCCATTTTCCATAAAAGCCATGCTTTTGAGAGATCTAAAGCCATTTTTCTTAACTTCTGTTGAAAAGATCGAGTTCGGGTCTGTTCAACGCAAATCTCAACTTTTGTTCAACTGACTTTCTCGAAAATGCCGGCGTATTAGTGTTCCGAATTCGAAAACTCGGATCGGAGAAGGTTGGACCTAGCTCAACTTTAGGGTTTTCTGTACGTTTCCAATAATGAAACCTAATTTCGAAATTTGGGACTCGGGAGATCCGACCTTGATAAAATTTGATTTTTGAGGAGACTAAAAAGCTATCTTCTTTGAAGTTTTGAAATTTAGTCTATTTATCAACTTTACATTTTAGGCATTCCCGGCACCAAAGACCTGGACTACTCTATTCGCATGCTCAAGGCGAGAAAACAGGTAACATTTTAAAATGTTTGGTTAAGTTGATCAATTTTTAAAATTTTGCCTGGTTTGGTTTGCAATGTGTGAATGATTTCCCCTATATTTCGTAAGAAAATATCGTAATTCCAAAGAAGTTATTGGATTACAGTATTTTATTGTTATGCAAATTTTCCTTTTTTGAACTTACCATACTTCCCTTTATTAATTGTTGTGGTTGTTTAGAGTCCCGGGTGCAGTGAAAAGGCTTCGACTTTGAATTCGAGTTTGACGCCAAAATCAAGTTCCACCTCGGATTCGAGTCCGACCTCTAACTCGTGTACACTTTCCACTTCCTGTCATTCTGAGCCTATCCATGCATGTGCTTCATCACCCGCTACGTTGTCGTGCTCTATAGTGGTTCGTTAGAACTTTATTTGCTGCTTGGTTTTATTATTCTTCTAAAATTTGTATAAATTGAAAGCTATTTTATATGGACTATTGTATTCTCCCAAAAACTTACTAACCTTCCTTGTTAAATAAAAATGCTATTTTTGAGGATTATTGTAATTAGCGAAGGTAAAATTAGCATTATTTCAAACATTTGCAGGTCGAACGAGACTACGCCGAGTTCCGACGCCGCAAGGGCTATCAACCCAGCCAGTTCTTCTCTGCTAGAGGGGAAAAGGTAAGCAACTTTATGCTAGTTTTTGAAAAATGTTCTAAAAATAAGCATTTTCAGTCTTCTCCATTCCACGAAGACGAGAATGATCAAAGGCCCGAAAAATCAACGTGGATTTCCAGAAGCTCTCCAATTAGGGAAGGAGGAAAGGTAAGTCGGAAGAGAAAATTTGCTGTAAAAATTTGAAAAAAAAAAAATGAAAATAGGAAAAATAAAAGTAAACTAGTTGAAGACACGAAACCTAAAAAAATTCAGAGCTCGGACCGCCAACTCACCTACACACCGACGCACGCCCTACTCGGACTCGAACATTTGGCGTTGGGCGGCATTCCGGGGATTTCGCCAATCCCACCCTCAACACCGCTGCGCCAAGAGGGCATCGTCACTAGGAGACTCGAGGTGATAATTGCCATTTTTCATGGAATCGTTCAATTGATACTCATGTTAAAGGCGTAATTTGAGGAAGTGACGTTGTTCAAAAATAGTTTTATCATGAAGATCGTCTTATTTTCAATTTAAAATGTTTTTTGTCCTGGAAAAACCTTACGATTTTTAAAGTAAAAATTAAATCATATCTGTAAATAACCTGGTCTAATAATTTAATAATTTGGGATTTTGGGAGGATCCGAATTTAACCGAATGTGTATTTGCAGTTGACCTCACCCAGCACGCCCTGTGCTCCACTGACGTCTTCACCATTCGGCCTACGCCAACTAGCGCACACTCACCACAGCAATGTGCCCTCACTGCTTGGCCTCGGCTCGATCGTCCTCAGAAAACCCCTGTAATTTATCGATTTCCAAATTTTCCCGCCAAATTTTTAAAATTTTGCACCAAAAATGAATTTTAATCGGTCAAAATTGAAATTTTCCATAAAACGATTTTATTCTCGTGTTTCTCCAAAATTATTACTATTGGAAATCGATAACTAATACTTACCCGAGCTGCACCAAAACTCTGAACTTCGACGTTTTTCTTCGTTTAACCAATAAAATCAGTGCTAACTAAAATACGAAAACACGGGTTTTCCTAAATCTAATTCTTCTCCGCTATTAATTTGGGTCAGCCACTCATAAGCAATTTTCAATTGTATCATTTTTAGAATTCTAAAATTATTAGCTCAGAGTCTTGTATTTATTCTTCTAAGGAGCTTCTAATGTAGGAGTACTGTATTCCTAAAATTTTTTAGGCTGGAAGTATTAGACTAATTTGGCAACAACAAAGTATATTTTCTCATTTTTGGTAAAAGTGTACTTGCGGCCTAAATTTCCCAAATCATGTATCATGTTTGCTCACGAAAACTCGGTTGCTATACTCGCGATTTCTTGTAAAATTCTCCAGTGTTCAATATTTTGATAGTCACAATTCTGAGGCCTTGATAGTGTAATAATTTGTTTGATTGTTAGACGAAAAGAGGGGGCGTCACCAAAAATTTGAACATTTTTACCTCCGCCCCCTTTTTCCGAAGTCACCGTAGCTGTGATTTAAACTACGAACATTGTGTATGCAAGTTGCAATATTATTAAGTTAGTCCAGAACGAATAAAAATTATTACTATTTTCTTAAAACAGTAAAACTTAAAATAACCATTTTCTACTAGGCCATTTTTGACAATCTTTACGATTGGGGCAAGGTATGTAAATGGAGAGAAAAAGGCGTAATAAGATGCGTTCGCGAATCCCCCGATTGAAACGGTTGAGATCTCTTTGCATTCGACGAACTGTTGAACATATTGCACCCTTTGAGAGGACTTCAATGAGCTTACACAAAAAAAGTGACACTCAATTACAGTAAACCTATTTATTTTGTCGTGTAGTTTTATTAAACCGATATGAACAAAACCCTTATTTTTCTTACAATTTCACCGAAACCTTTGTCAATGCGTGATTTTACCAAGTCTGCATGGAAATGAAATTTAACGAATAATAATTTTATCAATTTTTCTGCGTAAAATTATTCATGAATGCATTTTCAAGACGCCATTCATCGATTTTTTAATTATCATTTTATTCGAATTATAATTATAGAATAAAACAGTTTCTGGAACATTTCGTTTACAGATCCAGGATTTTTAATATGAAGTGGCGTTGTAACTTCAATTTTCGAAGTCGATAGAGTCTTGATAAAATCATCAATATTATCAAGGCTTTCTATTATTCATGGGCGTAGATATGTCCTAAATTTTTCATCTTATGAGTGAATGTCAGTAAGGACCAAAGTCGGTATAAACAGGGATCCGTCGATTTGGCTGATTTTCACATGTGTTGTTAAGTTTTTCGCGATGCTTCTCATGGTGCTATCCGTTTTTCATAAAAATTCAAGTGGGCGGAATTATGCTAGTTTCAAATTTTACATACCCATTTCAGAAAAATTCATAACTTCCTTGTTTGTGGACCAAATCAAATGGGATTTTCAGTATTGAATAGTCTATGAAAAACTATAAATAATGTAACTACGACCACCTGCTACGATCAATGATTTTCCGCCAAAATAAGCTTTTAAAAATTTTCTTTGTATTCTTACTTTATTCTCCTACTCAAGATCTATGAAATAAAAATATTATCATGAAATTTAGTGTGAACTACAGGGAGTTATGAATTTTTCTCTAGGCTGGATCTGTCAAAACTTTAAACTACCGTAATCTTGCATACGATAATTTCTACGAAAAACGGATAGCACCACGAGAATCAGCGTGAAAAAGTAAACAGTATATGTGCAAATCAGCCAAATCGACGGACCCCTGTTCCGCACTCCTTCCTTATGACTTTGATTTTTCCTGATATTCACTCTTGAAATGAAAAAAAAACGTAAAAAGATAAAATTCGGCAAGAAACATAACATATCACTTTTCATCATATTGTTTCGTCCAAAATTGAATTTGTAAAAATTTGCAGTTTTCCTAAAAATTGCAAAATCCTGGCACGCTTTTATCATCGCCTTTCTAACGAGTTTATCTAAATTCGGTTATATATATTTGGGAGGGTCTAAAACCAAAAGAAAAGGAAACCAGACTATAACTTCCTTCAAAACTGGCGAAATTTCGATTTTTTCTAAAAATATTCGAAGTACTTGATTTTCTCAGTAGAATATCTTAGAAACTTCGATTTTTAAAATGAAATCTTCAAATTTTATTTTTTTTTGTAAAAGTACTTTGAAAAGGTCATTTGAATGCAAAATATTCTTAACTTACCTTTTAATCTTTCTTTAAATCTAGTCCAGATTTCATATATTCCCCTATTCTTATCTGGATTTTCAGATTTCGAGATTTCTCGCCCCGCCCCCTTTTTCGGAGTCCCCTCGCCATCAGCTTTTCAGTGTATTCCCGGGGGCATCTTTTATATGTCGGTATTGGTCCGAGAAATAGCATTTGAATTTTCGAGAGCAAAGGAAAGAAAATATGGAAGAGATAAAAAAATTGTATAGAGAAACGAGAGAGGCAGAGATAATGATTTAAATAAATAGTATGTAAAGTCGAGAGGAAAAGAAGCAGAAATAGGACATAGTATTGAATTTTGAGAAAGTTAGAGAGAAAATATGGAAAAGAGAAATAGTGCGGAGATTGAAGAGAGTGGAGAAAGACAAAGAATAGGAAAACTTTGAAGTGCCGAAACGACGCTGTGACGCGCCTCCAGGATTTTAGCTATTTTGAACATAATATTCCATGTTTGTTTCAGAAGAAAAGGAGTACTGTAGCTTTATTTAGGAAGAACTTTTGGATCATATTATTGAATGTTTTATGCTAATTTTTAACGATCATTTATTAGATAAAAATTTTTTACGCGTTAGTAATAATTTTAAAGTCATTTAGGATTGAAAACTTTAGCGATTTGATACAAATTTCATTCTTTTTTTTAACTCATCACCATGCTAACGATTCAGATTTAGACATTTTCAAGTATTCTTTAAGATTACGGTAATTTTCGGCAATCTGTAAACAATCTGTAAAAATAGTCGCCCAAAAAATGATCAATTTGAGGGAAATAGTGTGTGATAAAGACTTTCGTTTCAATGCTATTTCATCAAAAGTGGCTACTTTTACAAATTACAGTAGTTTTCCATGTTAGTATATTTTACTAATGCCCAAAAATTAGGCGCTGCCTCCTTAACTCCTTGGCCCATTTGTGATCCGGAAATCTGATAGATTTCGGGGGCTATTTTTCTCCGCCTAAAATATCGAATTTCGAGATCTGCTTTTCCTTGAAATGTCTTTCATTTTGGGGCGCCATTTATCTAAGAAATGCTAAATTTTTAAATTTCTAAGAAAATGACGTTTTTCATATATTTATTCCGAAAAGCAGCTCCTTTTGTTTACGTATACAATGTGATTTTTGTACATTGTTGTTCACAAGAAAACATCCAAAGTTTTTGTATGTTTCCTAAGAAATCAATTAATTTCTCTGTAGATAACACCAAAGTTTCCGTCTTCGAATGACAAAATCTATGATTTCTTCAAAATGTTTATCGTGTTTTGTTAATTTTACCATTCACAATTCCATCAAAATTTGAAAGTCTGACCCGGAGTCTCAAAGGAAAAGCACTCTTTGAAATCTTCCTTTTAGAAAGAGCTTCTTCACAATTAAGACACTTCTTTCTTTCTCCAACTCTATACATTTTGTCGCTATTTCTCTCCTTTTCTGCTTTTCTGATTTATTTTTTCAGTGCTATTCTCCCTATTCTATTGTTCACGTTCTCTAACTCAAGATCTCTTTTTATCTATGAAAATCGCACATTATTTCGTGAAATCTTGAGATTTTGCACTTTCATATGAAAAATCAATACATAAACTCCAAAATCCCTTTTATACCATTTTTGGTAGCTCGACCAACCAAAAGGGGGTCTTCGTAGCTATAAAAAATGATAGTCTTAAAAAGTCGACCTCGAAAATCGTACTTACCCAATTCTTTCTGATGTCCTTGATTCTGCATTCAGGTAATACCCAGTCTCAGTCATCTTGAGTATTGAAATTTACCATTCCGAATATGCTAACCTGTTCTATTCGCCTATTTCTTAGCATGCGAAAAGGGATCTTCTGGTATCTTTAACTGTCTGTCTCCTTGTGCTCTCTCGTTACCTCGTTGTATTTCTTTAATGGTACTTGGAGTCAGATCCGTGAGAATTTTCAACGCGTCTCCATTTCAAGATTAGAAGGATTTCAGAAGCTCTCCTAAAGTTTCCGCCTGGTGTACAAATTTCTTGTGCTTTGAAATTTTTGGTCTCTTTTCAAAAAAAATATTTTTGGACTTGATTTTCATCAAAATCATGCAATTTTATTTAAGAATTTCACTGTTAAAAATAAATCTTCACTATGCAAAAGTTGATCTTCACTATAAAGAAGTTGGTCTTCACCGATATATAATTCCCTTTTCTGAAAAATTACCATTATTCTAAAATTTGTCATTTTTAACGTTGAATTTCTCATTGAAAAACTGATCTTCACCAAAATTTAAATCTTTTCTACAAAATTGGAATTTTCCCCCTTACCCATCCTGAGGTTAGGTTATTTTATTCTCTCTCTTGCCTCTCCTCTTTATTTGATTCGGTGTTCCTATATCTTTTTCTCTATCAAATTCTCGGACTATTTCACCGCCCTCTGACACTGCGGAAATCAGCGTCTTCCTTTGCCGAAGGATTCGACGGCGAAAAGCGAGGGTCCTCAAATCAAAAGACACAGAATCGAAACGCCTAGAAGTCATTATTGATTCAGCCCTATTTTTCTGTCTGGAACAATTGATTGTTCTAGAGCAAATTACCTAATTTCTGGCACAGAATTTGTTAGTCCAGAGGATTTTATTCTAGACCACTTCTAATCCAGAAAAATTGATTTGAAAATACTAAAATTCATTCTATGAATCTATAAATCTTGGAATTTTGGAAAATTCTAAAAAACCTGAGAAGTTCTGGAAGAAATGTCCTGGTTCCGGAACATGACGTCGTTTTTCAACGACTCCAACATAATGATCGAGGACGATTCAAACGACTATGCGGAATATTTGATCCGCAAAGCCATGCAGAGCCGGATCCGACCGAATTATGCAGCTTGTTCATTACTTCAGGCCTTTGCGGGGGTAACTTTTAGAAAAAAAATTGGATTTTTCCGGAACTGATCATATTTCTTTATGATTTCTGTGATTTTTTGAAGAGGAATTCATTTTGTCTCTTATCACATTAAGATTTAAGATTCTAAATTTGATGGAGTACAGCTTTAGATAACGATTTTAATATATTTTAAAAAAATAAAAGTTAAGCTTTGATCCTCTTTTATTTATCTATCGATTTCGAATAGATTGATTTATGATGCCTAGCTGCAGGGAAAAGTGGGTGGGACTCTGTGTTGAGTTCCAGGCTTAAACAGAACGATTAATTTTGTCGTCACGAGCCTGGATTTTAGTGTAAAATCCGGCATTTCGGACTTTATATTATATCTTTTCTTTACTACTCATCTATTATCATTTTCCTAATCAAAAATTTAAAATTTCGAAAGAAAAACCTAGCTTTCTATATATTTTTCTCGAGTTTCTAAGATTCTGATCAATATCCTATCCTCTCATAAATCTGAATGAACCAGTGTAAAACGTGTGTTGTACAAGCCTGAGAATGAAAAGCTCTTACTTCCCTGCGAAAAGCCCTACGAAAAAAGCAACAGCACCCTGCTTTCCTCCTGCATAATCGAATTTATATCAACCGGGCCGAGGCCCGTACCGCGGAATCCACTTACTACGGGGGAGAGCCCGTAGCGCATCGCAAAACACGACCGGTGAATTGCCCATCCGAGATTTTGAATTCGGAACACGAAAAGAGATGATTCGGTTATTTTGACGCTCTCAAAGACCTGAAACTCGAAGCAAGAGTTCTCAGTTTCCTAAAATTTCAGCGCTAAAATATGCAAGAACCGCGATATTTTGGGAGCTCTAAATCTTCGAATAACATTTTTGAGGTTAGTTTTGAAAAAAATATTGTTGGCTTTAAATTCTATTATCCCGACTAGTAGAAACGCAATAATGGCCTCATTAGATTTACGGGGTAACGACATCATATGATCTTAGGGAAAAGACTTCTACTTCCATATTTATAATCGAGTCAAAGAATGTGTCCTTTAAATGGATTTTCTCGATCAATACATATAATTTTTCAACTTTATAAAAATTCAAAATTTAGCTATATTATTCTTCCAAAAATCTCATTTTAAATTCATTTGTTTTGCAAAACATCATTATAAATCTCTCGATTATATGTTAAAGAATATGGGCAAAAACCGACTGACATACATTCATTCATATTTTGGCCCGAAGGCTTTCAGATCTCGCGGTCCTTCTAATTTGATTATACCGAGCCCAGGCCCGAAAAGGCCCCTTTTCTTTTCAGGCCGAAATTTGTCTTTCTTATCGAAAAAGTCCCCTGCCTTCATTAAGGCAAACGTCTTCTTTTGTAAATTCATTAGCCAAAAGTTGAAGTTCATTTCAAAATAATGGTCCCTCATCAAAATTCCTATTGAAAACTTTCTGAAAATCAACCAAGTTTAAAATGCGCTCCAATAAGAGATATTAGTAGTTTTTATATTTAGCAATTGAACAGATTATTAGAAAAGCCAAATTTGCTACCCTTTGTGCATTGAACTCTATGGGAAAATTCGAAATTTTCAATCTAGCTTACACTATTTTTAAATTGTAGCCAATCTCGTGCAAATTGATAATTTCACAACGTCAAAAATTGATTTTCTAAGTCTCAAATCGATAACGCTGTATTTCAAGCGTTTTTGCGTATTTAAATTTTTATATACCAACTAGTTTTACCTTTTTATTCTTAAGCGTAGGTGGAAATAGTGTAATTTATTCGCCTAGAAATAGTGTCATCACATTATTCTAAGGAAGTCCCCAATCCCGTCTCTTTGTGGAATTTTGTTTATTTCTCTCTTGCTCTTTCAAAAATTTGTAATATCTCTTTTTCTGATTCTTTCCCCTTATTTTGTCATACTATTTCACCAATTCATTATCTTTTCCTCCCTTCAATTCGTATACTATTCTCGAAATTCCAAATTATATATTTTTGCGTCGAAATGTGTGTAAGGATGGATGCGTTTTCGGTAAGACATGGAATTCCTCTAGACAAAACACACAGGGTTCATTAAAATATTTCCCGCGGATTGACAAAACTGATATATTCCAGACAATGTTTAAATTTTAATCGCCTATTCTTCATCATATGCGATGTCTTATTCAGTTAGGTTAAATCTCAGATAAACTAAATTGATAGTTTAATTTTAAACTTCATGATAAACTATTTTCCAATAGCTAAGATATGGCATTCAGATAAATTAAATATTTCTCCGCATATCTTATCATATTATCCGATATACCTAATTTTAGATTTAACTAAAATGTTTAATGTCGTATAAAATTCGTTTTGCGTCCCTATGCTTTATAACTGTCCAATTATTCCCTTCCTTTGACACTCATTTATCATTTCTGTGCCCTCGGCGAAATTTGCTCGAAAAACGAATCGCTTCGCCTTAAGCCCCGGGCACATTTTTGGCTTTTTGACCAAAAAAGCTGTTTTCTCAACTAATCTCGTGTTCTTCTAGAAAAGCACTGCATTAGAATTCTGTATATTTTAAATTCCAACTTAAATTTTGTTTTATCGAAATTCTTATCATCCTTACTAGTGATGTTAAGAATGATATCTTATTGTTTGTCATAGCAATTTGATAATATCTAAGATCTGAATTTAGAGTTACACCAATATTGTAACACATTTAGATAGCGATTCAAAAGTTTATCGTTCTTTTAAAATTCCTAAATTCAGATGGACCGACCTGAAGCTTCATGGACTGAACAATTGGAGAAGGATTTCGACAAGGCCTTCGTTTCCCTGGACCTATTGCTAGGGGAAATCGATAATGATCAAGTATAAAAATTTGCACTTTCAAATTTAAATTTATAATTCAGGTCGAAATAACCTACGAAGGTCGTCAGAAAATGACGGCTTTGAGTGGCTGTTTTGCTCAGATGATGCACAAATGTCAAGCAATGCTGCATACGATAGCGAAGAATGAAAAGGTTGGTTTAAAAAATATTTTTAAACAAAAATTGGAACAAACATGAACAAATTTTAATTGAAATAATAATTAAAAGCAAGACTTTAAACAAAACTTAGATTTAAGTTTGATATTTTAGGAGATCAATAACCTCCGACAAGATCTGGCCGAATCTAAAGCCGTACAATTATCCACTGAAAAAGAGATGCAGCAATTAATGCTGAAGGTAAAATTAAACTAAGGTAAAAATAGGAAAATTAAATTTAGGTTCACAGTTTACAATGTGAACTTCACGCTAAAACTGCACCCCACGAGTCGGATATGATTAAGAAGAAATTGGTAAACAACAAAAATCGAAATAAAATTTAAAGATTAAGATAATTCAGGAATCAGAACAAGCCGCCTTCCGAAACGAGATTTTACCTTCGATACGCTCTGAGTGTGAATTAGAACTACTTAGGAAGGACTACGCTAGGTACGTAATATGCTAATTTACATAAATAGGCGTAATTTTCAGACAGAGAAAACTGATATCCGCATTGGAGACTGAAGTTTTCGGAGCTAGATTAGCAGCTAAGTATTTGGATAAGGTAAATTTTAGTAAAATAACTGAGATTTTAAAAATAAACGGTAAATTAAATTGAAAATTCTACAAATTAGCATAAATTAAACTTTCGAATTTAGGAACTGGCAGGCAGAATTCAACAGATTCAGCTATTGGGAAGGAATATGAGAGGAGTAGAGCATGATAGGCTATGGAATCAATTAGAAGCCGAAATTCATTTACATCGGCATAAAACCGTGATCAGGGCTTGCCGGTGAGTTTTCATTTACAAATGTTTGTTTCTACTTTTACATTTAAGAACATTTTTAATGTTTTATTGTTGATAACCTATTAAATATTTCAAAGAAAAAGCTGACCCTTTTCAAATATTTCTCATTTTAGGGGACGAGGCAACACTAAGCGTCTTCCGATGCCTTCGGAGAGTATGCAAAGCTCTCAAAATGGCGTTAGAAAAGGAAATGGAGTTGGCAAAACGAGAAAAGTCATTTTGGACAAAACTCCACAAGAGGGACTGGGTATTTCGATTACGGTATGTTAGGAGTTAGCATAAAATGCTAATAATTTTTAAAAAAAAATATATATATATCCGAATTCAGGGAGGCGCCGAGCACGCTCTGCCAATCGTGATCTCAGAAATTCAACCAGGCCAACCTGCGGATAGGTGTGGACAGGTAGATTATACTAATTTTCAGTGTTTTAACTCTAAATATGTTAATGTTCAGGTCTATGTGGGCGATGCAATTTTAAGTGTGAATGGATATGATTTACGATCGGTAAAACATCAAGAAGCAGTCGATATTTTGAGTTCTCAGGTAATAAAATTTTAAATTTGATTGAAATTATAATATTTTAAAATAATTAAATTAAATTTTAAATATAAAAAGAGACTTAAACATTTAAATGCAGGCCGGTCCATTACATATGGAAGTGGTCTTTGTATGTCCCTATGATGACTCAGACGACGAGGGAACTGTTATGATTGAAGATCCATCTGGATTAATGTAAGGTTTTAAAGTATTTAAGTATGGACTAAAAATATTTTAATTTAAAATATGAAACTTTAAAATAAAATTACAAAACTTAAATTCAGGTTCAACATGTACAATAACGTATGTGAAGATCAGCCTCCTTCTTCAAGCCGATCTTCAACTCTGTCCAATCATAACTCGGACGACAAATCGACTTAAAATCAGCTTATTTAATTTCAAAAATTGTAAAATTTAAATTGATCTGTGTTTCTCATACGGGCCAAATTGATATTGCAAAGCTATTGCCAAAATTGATATTTCTGATCTCAAATTTCGTATTTTTCAATTGTAAAAATAGTTTTCCCCTAATTTCTATTGTTTATATTGTTGATTGGAGAGAAAGAGTCGATATTCATGCAGAAATTAAAAATCGAATTTTGGGAGCGAAATAGTGAGTCGCGTAGAAGAGAAACGAAATGACTAGCGCAATTTTGGATATCGACGCTCTCTCCAATCAATAATACTTCATTTACGGGCTTCTTTTGCATTTACTAGATTGAAAACCAAGTTTCAATGTAATTTTAACCATTTCTGCTAGTCATTGCCCTGAAATTGCATAAAGTTTGTGATCTTCATCAAATATCCTGCAAAAGATTAAATTTGCATGAGAATCCAAAAATTTTGAAAGAGCGCCATTTTCAGAAATGCTAGACAAAATTCCATCGGCACCTCCCAAAGAGGATGAGATGAAAACGCCCATTGGGAATAAGACACCCGTCGAGAATAGTAAGTGACGTCATCGAAAAAGGCGTTATTTTTATTATGTCATTTAAAATATTCAGGCGATAATATCGTCTACGTCAATCTGGATAATTCCAAGCGCTCCGCGCCGAAGAAACGAAGAGTTAAACATCTCGGGACGGCCAAAGTATGGAGTGATGCCATTGGAATCATAACGCCCTTTCAGGCGGTGCTCTATCGGCCGGACGTTCTATCGACGTTTGATGAGTCGAGCGGCACGTTGGAATACGACATGATTCAGGACGCCTCCTTTCCGAACTCTCTCATGAAAAGTGCCAAAAAGGTAGCCATGGCGTCATTTAAAAAGCGCCATAAAGGCGCACTTTAAAAAAGACCTTTTTCCAGACGCAAATTCCGCTGTTGCCCGCAGAGGATCGGATGCGCGTACGCCACATGACGCACCACTGCTATCTGCCGCTGCACATCGACGAAACTGACTATGGCGTCATCGAGACGTAAGTAAAGTATTTTCTAATGACACCCTTAAAAATACCGCCTTTTCAGTGACTTCAACAAGCGTATGTCGAAGTACGTCGAGCTCTCGGATTTCACGGGCTTTTCGATCGCCGAAGTCGGAGTTGTAAGGCGTTCTTTTAGTGACGCCAGGACGCCGTTTTTACGATGGCGTATATTCAGAAGGCGCGACGCTGTCTGAAGCACTTTCTAGAGGCGTTGGGCAAGAACAAGGACGACGACCGAATCCTTCAGATGCGCATGACGTTCAGCACCGACGGCAAGAATACGCTCGAAAATAAGGTGTTTAAAACTACGTTGCCCTATAAGTTTTGCAATGATGTCATCTGAACCTTATGACGCTTTTTAGCAACTACCGTATCCCGCCTTGGCGAAGCGCCTGGACGAGATGAAAAAGTGCAGACGCACGAAAATTACACTCAGAGAAGCGTTCAGGTGAATATAGGTTAGCAAAAACGAAAAAGGCGTCAAATTTTTAGGCGTCACGAGAACGCGGTGACCATGAAGATGGAGAGGGGTGTCGCGAAGCGGCACGCCGATATCGAGTTGGCTAAAATTAAGAGGGGTACGATAGACGAATTTATACTAATTTAAACATTTTTACACTAATTTTAGATGACTTCTTCGAACTTCCGCCGCAACGCAGCGCATCTTCTCAGAGCACGTCGAGTCTGGTGGAGTCGGCTGTAAAAAGCGTTAGGGGGAATCAGGTAGAGTGACGCGAGTGTATATCGTTGCGCACCAAAGACTTTGGTGCGCAAAGACCGTTTCTCGAGTGACGCCATGACGTTATTCAAAAAAATTCAGAGACGTTTCCGCTCGGTGGATTCCGCTCGTTCGAATTTGTCCCCCGAAAAGGCCCCGCCCACTTTGGCCCTGCCACCTCAGACTCCGTCTCCTCAAGCCACATCCACTCAGAATGCTCGCTCCCGCTCGCCAGGTCCTAGCAATGTCCAAAATTGTACGATCAATTAAAATTACGCCATGATTAAAAATTAAAGTCAGAACTTCCGTGCCAATAAAAAATTATTTTTGAAGATCTTTTAATGATTTTCTGTAATTTTTGCTTGAAATGTTTAAAATTTGTTCTGTATTTCATTTTTGTGGGTGTGGATTATTATAAAAAAAAAAAAATCGATTTCTGATGAAATATAGATGATGAGTCTTCAATGTTTCATGTGTCAATGCCGGATTATGATAATAAGCCAATTGTTTTCGACGGCTAAAATGAGTCGTTTTTTCCGAGGTGAGTAATGAAAAGTCCGCATTTCACTTATATTTATTCAGCCTTGAAATTCGCATTTCCCCAATAAAATCATCGGATCGAAAATTTTATTTGTGACCGCAAACTTTCAGATCAATATAAAAGATGCATAGTTTCATCATCTCTCAAATTTTTCGCAAATTATTTTTTTTCTGAACATTTTTACCTAAATCAGATGATGTTTGAAGCGATTTTTAAATTATATCAGTCGTTTTTCACGATATATCTAAATACGCGTGGCAAAAATGTTATAAGAAATGCCAAAACGCAAATGTTTGCTTTAGTTTATGATCAGAATTTCGAACCGACGTGATTTAAATATTGCACCTCACCGCTCCTTTCCGGGCCTTTTATAGATTTTATGATCGGCGAGATTTATAAATCTGGGGAATTTTTAGATTCCAACACTATTTCCGGAATTTGTTCTTTTTTAACATTTTTGCCTTTGAAATTTCAGATCTACTATAATTGGGATCAACGAAAAACCGCGATAATTTATGAAGATAAAACTTAGTATTTTTGCTATTTTATTAGGACTATTATTTAATTTCAGCCAAGTTGAATGCAGGGTAATTTATTCTTCTTATATGTAGTTTTATTATTATTTTTAAACTATTTTTAACCGTAAATTTAGGGAAAACGTATCGATATTTTCAATCAGGGCGGTAAAGGAGATATCGTTCAGTTGCGATCGGAAATTTCTGAGTAAGAAACTATTTTATCTTTAGAATAAAAATAGAAGGTAATCAAATCTTCGATTTAGTTCACCACCCAATAAATTACAACGCAGGTCCTTAAAGAATTACATTTTGACTCGAAATTTTAAATTTTAGACATACCGTGTTGCGCAATGCGCTACCTCAGAATTCCCAAAATAAATGGGACCGAATGAAATCTGCAGACGGGTATTTTCAAATCCCCTACATCATTACCGGAGATTATGGTAATTAAACTAATTTTCTTTATTTAACTACCCTGTTATCTCCAGATAGTAGGGAGCGAGACATAATCTCCGGAGCTATGAAAACGATAGGAGAAAATACCTGCATTAGATTTGTACCGAGAAATGGCGAGACGGACTTTATTGATATTCAAAATCAAAAGGATGAGGGGTGCTGTATTGTTTGAGAAGTAGCATAAATTAAAATTTAAAATTTAGCTGTTACACTAATGTAGGAAGAGATGGGGGTCAAAATGTAGTCATGCTAGAGGCAAACTCTGTTTCAACGTATGATTTTTATATCTCAATTTTAGTAAATGCTGTTATTTTTAAATTCAGTTGCGTTGAGCCTGACATAGTGATTCACGAACTGCTTCATACCATTGGACTTTGGCACGAGCATATGCGCGCTGACAGAGATGATTACATCAAAGTCTTGTACAAGAATATAGAGCCTGGTATGAAGATTGAATTTAGAAAAAAAACATGTAATTCGTTAATTTCAGCCTACTTTGCCCAATTCACTAAAGTTACGAGCGATGAAGCCGTTACCTATGGCATACCATATGATTATACTTCGGTAATGTTTTTCATCATAATAATTTGTGAAATGTGAATTTTAGGTCATGCATTACGGTGAAACCGCGTTTGCGCGTTCCGGGGAAATTTCCATGAGGACGAATGATCAGAGATTTCAGGTATGGTTCATTTTCTTCAAGTTATGATGCCAATTTTAAGTGATAAAACTAATTTATAAATATGACGTCGCTCGCTAAATCACCATATGATTTTTATTCTACCGAAGTAATGACGTTAATTTCTTGTCGTTTTCAGAAAGTAATCGGTCACCAAAAGTCCGCCTCCCAAAGTGACTACAAAAAGGTCTGCATGATCTACAACTGCCCAGTGTGTAAGGGAGCTAACAGTCCGGTATGTAAGCTGATTTTCATCTTTTAATTCGAAATTTAGAATCAGCCTATTGCGCCTCCGGTAGTTTCTGGTAACGGTGGCCAGGTTCAAGCTACTTATGGGCCTTATATCACTTCAGGTTTTAATTTATTTAAAAATATTATCAGTTATTTAAACGAAAAACCAGCGAGATATTTTAATTTAATTCAGATCAACGCTGAAAGCTTAAAATTCTACATTTCAAGCTTAAACAAAACAGTTTATGGCCATTTAAATTTGATAATATCAACTTAGGCAGCTCTTCTTGTCGCGGCAACCGCCTGCCGGAATTCATGTGCAATGTGATGATATCGAATGGAATTGCTTCTTGCGAATCTCAGGTAGCATAGGTTAATAAGCGTTAAATTTCAAAACGCTTATTATGCTGAATTAATGTTAAAAACTAGCATGGTTTCAGAAAATGGTGACGTTCTGCTGTTCAACATGCCAAAAACGAAAACAGATAACGACAACGAGCAACAATAATTTTATCAATTATCAAAATAACAATAACGGGTATTTCGCGCGTATTTTCGGATAACTTTTGGCATTTTCATGTATACTTTGACTTTCAGATAATAAAATATGCAATTCTTCTGTAAAAACCACATTTTTGTATTAAAATCACGTAATTTCCCTGAAACCACTATAATTTATAATTACATCATCATCAAAATGTGCATGACTCATTTACTAATGTCCATTTTATTGTCTATTATATGCCAAGATTGCTCGTCGAAATTTGTAAATTATGATTCGTATTTCCGTCGTGTTTCTCTGCATCCCCTCTCTTCCTCTAATTTCTAGCATCTTTTTTTCTTTAATTCTCTCATCTTTCCGCACTATTTCTCTTCCTTTCAACCAGATGCGCGTTGAGCTCACTTGTAAAGTCGCCTGGAATAAACTGCGGCAAGAAAGGGCGGAGTCTAGATTCTTGAGCAAATTCAAGTTGTCTTGAGCATAGGAAATCTTTAAAGGAAATCGATTTTATTTATTCATTTTATTCCTCTTTGGAACGTTAACTGGCCTCAATTATCGATTGCTATTAGTTATCTCCTAATTAGTATTCTGGATAATTAACCAATTATGAATCTATCTGAATTATATTTATTGAGAGCTACAGTAATCCTAATAATTTCCTCTAAATTTTCAGAGTGTACAAAGTAAGTCGAGTTTTTCAATTTTCTAGAAAATAATGGAGATTTTAGTGAAGATCAGCTTTTTCTGACATTTTCTTGAAAATAAACACTGAAATTTCGACTCTAATCCACTGAAGTTGTGAAAGAACTTAGGAAAAATCGATAAGGCTAAAAATCAATAAAATTTTGAATATGTAAACGCTTTTTTCTGATTTCTCTTACAATGTCCAATCCTCTTTCGGTTTCCCATATTATTTCCCGGTTTTTCTTCAATAGTCCCAATTAAGCTTTTGAGAGGGTGACGCTCCTTTTATCTCTATCTTAGGAGAGGATATGTGAAATCCCCTTAAATACACATTATTTTGATCCAATACATGAACAAAAATGAAAATAGCTTAATCTAAGATACTCAAAAAGCAAAATTTCCTTGAAAAATTATATTAAAGTTTGCTCTTCATGAAATCTCTTAGAAATCCGAAGATAAAACTGATCTTCACCGAATTTTTCATATTTTACACATCAATAGACGTTTTCACGAAAGTTTTTTCACGATTATCAAATCAAATTTGGGGGGTCTTTTGTCAAAATTTCCCTTTATCTAGCCGTATCAAAGGAGATATCTTTCTTCTCCAGGTTCCTAGAAAAGAATTTATGAAGTTGACCTAACAAGGGAAGGTTTCGACCTCGTCCTCACACTTCGTCGTGTGTCATACATAGTTGAAAAGCTCATTGAATGTACATTCCGAATATGCAAAACTTGTTTGTCATTGCTTGCAAAAATTTCGAGATATCGGAAGTCAAAGAGCCATTTTTACTAAAGTAAATGCTATAAAGAGCGCTATATTTGGACCTCCACAGATTTCATAAAAATGGATGTTTCTGCCAAATTTCTCGATAAACCTTTATAAAACATGGAGATCGTCAAAATAACATACAAATTACCCGGTCTCGTACGAGAAAGAATTTTTTACCCCTTTATGTAAGGAGAAATTTCATAAGAGCGTACCCACAGGGAACTTTTCGAAAAATCGATTTTCTCCCGACACCTGACAGATTATACGCCAAACGAAAGCTCCGATCTGATAATTATAAGAAAATTTGTCAAAAGAACTATGCAAAATAATGCTCTCGAAGAAAGTTATGAGCTTCCAAAGAAAATTTTTGTACCAAACCAAACTTTGACCCCCGATATTTCGAAATCTTTGCAGCCAGCAGCAAAAAAGCTTGCATATTCGGAATGTACATTCAATAAGCTTTTCAACCATTTATGGTACACAGGGCTGTCGGCAAAGAATTCGCTGGCGAATTTTATAAACTCATCACATGATAAAGCATGAAAAGGACAAAAGTAAAAGTGGTTATGATATTGCGCATTTTATACTAGATAAATATTTAACTTTGCCAACGACCCTGATGATACATCACGAAATGTGAGGACGAGCTCAAAACCTTCCCTTGTAATAGATTTGAAAAGAAGTTTAAGACATTATGAAATTTAGAATTGATCATATTGTAGCCGAGTTTTCAAATTTATTTGCCTTTTTCTAAGTTTAAGTTCCATAAATAAGGCCTAGGCTTAAGTTACATTTCCATTTCATTGTGCCATACTTCAGGAGGGATTCTATTCTATTAGGTCTAAAACTATTCGGAATGGGAATAGGGTCCAGTGCAAAAGTGGATCCTGGGCTAAATAATCAGATTTTCATCATTCCTCGAACTTGAAGAAAAGACAATTGTTGAATGGAGTACTTCTTTGAAGAATCAATACTGATGCTAAATTTATACTTGAAAATAAAAAATATAAAATATGTTAGTAAAAAAATGTATGTTAATTTAAAAAAAAAAAAAGATTAATTTTAGATGTTTCTCCTGTGCCTCAAGAGAATATGTTGATTTACTCAGAGCCAGCGATAGTTTGAAGGAAATCGAGTAACTTTAGTGTTATGCTAATTTAACAATATGTTATTTTTTAATATGTTAACTTTTAGAAATATGTTAATCTTTACAAAGCGCTATTTTTAACAATATGCTAAATTTTAGCGTCCTAAACTTCGACCGATTTTGCGACATTTCCGAAACTGTGGAAGACTTAGCCGGTGTGGAGGAGTGCCAATCTTCATGCTTGACGATTTTCGAACCTCAATTTTTCGGGGGTACGTTAGTAATTAACGTCTTTATGTGAGTTTTCTAGCCTATGATAATTTCAGGCGTGCAATCTCCACACCGACCATATCTGTACATTCGAGGTTGCTCTGAGAAATTGCTCACTAATAAAATTATGCTGAGAGAGGTAGGTATTTAGAAAAGTAGAATTTTTGGGAAAAGAAGGAATTTTAGGTCGACTATTTGCATAGGGATGCAATATGCGTGAGATTGCGATTATCTGAGATTTTTGAGAATGTGCAAGCCAATGAAGCCGTTACGGTAATTATTCTTCTAATTACTTTAAGTTTATTGTTTTAACATATCTTGAAATCAGCTGAGTTATATCTATTTAAATTAAGAAAAAATCCCATAATTTATTGCGTTCCTAAGACCTGATAAATGAGATCGATCTTGCAAAGAGTTGATATAGACCAGATGTCAGATTTTTGAACATTTGTAACACAGATTTTCGATACTTAGATAATTCTAACTTGAATTTTAAGTAATAAGTTACAAATTTTAGGTGTGTTCCTGTACTGATCACGGTTGCAATCTAGAGGAAGTAATTAACTCATCGAATCTCAAACATAGTTGGGCACTGTTCATGATAATTCTCTTATTATTCCTGAGGACTAACATAATTTAACCTCTTTTCGAAATTTAAATTGTTATTGTTATTCTCAACTCGATACGGTTATGGAATAAATATTATTCTTTAAAAGTATTCCACATTGACATTTCTTTACTATAAATATTTATTCTTAGTTAATTGCCCAAAATTAGTGTGTCTGGAAAAATATGGTTTTTTTTCTAGCCAGACCTATGCCTATTTCTACCCTTCTCAGTGTCACTCTCAATTCCCTTCCAGATTTTTTACCTAACTAAGATCTATACTGTTTCATATCCTTCTCTACCATCCTGCCTATATATCTAACATTTTACACATTTTACCTAACCTTCAAACCTAATCTTCTTAATGAATAAATTCTCCCTTTTCATCTATGGATCTATGGATATGTGGATATGTGGATATGTGGAGATTTGGTGTATCCCTCCAGGAGCGAGATCCACCCCCTCATTCAAGCCCGTAGGGGCTACAAGTTTTGCCTCTCACTCACTTTTTGTCTTCGTCCAACCAACGCCTATTAGTGAGCCCAATTACCTTGCGAGCGCGCGACAGTCCCTCTAATTCTTTTTCTCTGTCTTTATATTCACTTTTTCTTTCTCTCTTTCCTTCTTTCTTTCCAATATTATTTCCCCAGCTTCATCCTAATACAATATGTCTCTACCCGACTTTCCATCTGACTTTTACTTTTGTATATTATTGTCTTTCACTTTTCTTCTCCATCTTTCCCAATACTATTTCTTCTTTTCTCTTTCTCGAACTCCCTTAAAGCTACGCACTATCTCGTTCTCTAGCTCTCTTTCCTACTAGTTTCATTCTTAAAGCTTTATCCCGAGTACCAGCTCTCCACTACAGCTTACCGTTACGAGGATCATCATCTAAATTCGAGAGTTTCTGCGTCTTTGCATCCTCTTCAATTCCCATACTCTTCGCCTTTTCCTCTCCCGAACCCTAAATAACTTTCCATACTATTTCCCATTTACTTTACATCTTTCACTCTCTAATACATTTATTATCTCTAACTTTTCTCAATTTTTTCCTAATAACTTGGATTCCATATATCCAGATACGCTAGGCGTTTCAAGATTTTATGGCTTTTGCCTTGAGAATAATTTGCCTGGTATACATGAATACGGTTTTCTAGACTGAGATTCAAGATGATCTGCATTTTTCCTTCAGGAAAAGCTGATCCTTACCGTTATTTTATTTTATTTCATCTAAAATATCATATTTTCACTTTTTAGCTGGTTGTCGCTTTTATTATTAGAAACAAAGCTGATCCTCATCATTTTTAAAAGATTTTCCCTTCAGATTTCCACCGCCGAGTTTGAGGGTCACCACCCAAAATTTTGCGCCTCTCAAAGAGGCACTTTGCGTAGAATGTGGCTGATGGTGGCTATGATCT
The DNA here is from genome assembly GCA_002287525.1 of Diploscapter pachys. Taxonomy (NCBI): domain Eukaryota; kingdom Metazoa; phylum Nematoda; class Chromadorea; order Rhabditida; family Rhabditidae; genus Diploscapter; species Diploscapter pachys. The sequence goes on from LIAE01010038.1 coordinate 319,982, forward strand.
TTACATTGGTAATTGTCTCACTTAATCAGCATAATTAACCTACTTAGTTACCCTTATTATCTACTTAATTATCCCAATTAAGACCGCCACGACGAGTCGAGCCATAAGCATTGACAATGAGATAATTGGCGATCCGGACATCGAATGCTTGGAGGATCAGATACGGGTTTGGGTTAAGACGAAGAAAATGTTCGGAGGTGAGTTTGAAAATTGAAACTTTTAAATACGCTAATTTCTAGAATAAGCGTGTTAATTTTGAACAAAACTCTGCTAATTTAAAATCAAACTATGCGAATTTCTACAATTTCAGGCAGGATCTACGCCAAGGGTAAGGCCGAGCAAGATGAATGTTTTCGGGATGATTTTGGCAGGGACCGAACGACCCGACCCAAATTCGACCTGAGATTCGGCGATTGTGGGATGAAGAGTTTGAGATCTGTAGGTTAAAATGCTAGTTTTCAACGAATGCATTAATTTTCTATTAAAAACGCCTATTATTAGCGAAAGATATATTGTTTTTAGAGCAAAAATGTAACTTTCTAGGTCGACCCCCGTGGTATGTACTACGGCATTACGGTCGTCGTCTCTTTCCACCCACTGTTCATCACTAAGGTCGATCAGGCCTATCATGTGAAGTGTTTCTTCGAAGAAGCCAACAAAGGTCTGACTGCGGAACTGGGAGTGAGGTAGGCCAGGCGGTTTTCGTAATTGAAATTCTTATGCTTTGACATATGATTATAATTTTTCTACAAAAATTTATAAGTCTGTTTTCTATTCCTATTCACTTCTAATTTTTCCTCATATATTATGCTGCATAATTTCCATGTTCAATTTTTACACTTTATCATGTGATTGTTGATTTTTTCTTAGATATTTTATCTCAGACAGTTCCTTGCTCTCATGCTTAACCACATGTCGAAATAGTCGATTCTCTGTGAAAGACTGGGAAATTACTCGAAGTTATAGTAGCTGAAAGTAGCCTTACTAGCTTCGGATGACCTCCTTTCACCTCTACCTGCGCGACTTTCCTTATTTGACATTTCACCTTTACTTGTTCTTACTTTCTTTCTCCGACATTTTCGCTCTCTCACTCTTTCATACTATTTCTCCTTTCTTTTTTCTCCCTCTAATTCCTTGTTTTCTCTTTTTCTCTAACATCACTCATGAAAAAACTCGAGATTGGCATTAAAATAGTGAAATCCGAGGTGAAATTGATGTTGAACATCTGGAAATAAGAATTATGCGATTGGGACTTCCATATTTAAACAATTCATATTACATCATAGAAATTGCAGAAAATCAGATGCTAATTGACGTATTTCGGACGTTTTACGAGTCTATGCTTTACCATATCATGAATATATTGCTGAAACCAATAGAAAAACACCGAAATTTTACAAGAAAAGATGATCTTCACCGAAAAATTTCAGCATGATCCCTACCACAGAACTCGAAGCTCGGCATGGTATTCCTGGTTGCACATACAGCATTCACAAATCATCAATTGATGATATTGATGCTGGACGGCCGGCTGGGGTACGAAAATGGTTTTTGTTTTAAATTTGAATTTCAAAACTGACCTTAAATTTTCGAAATCTAAATTTAATTCGACTTTATATTTTATTTTTTATATTTCAGCCCGCTGTTCAATTTGCTCGAGTCGGAGATAAGGTACTTCATCAGTGGGCCTGTAACGATCTTATGTACGGAGTCTTAATCAATAACTGTTATGTTACTGATGGGTTTGGAAAGAAAGCTGACGTTATTGACGATAAAGGGTAGGAAAAGAGATCGAATATTTTGAAAAGAGATCATTTTTCGTTTAGCTGTCCTCTCGACCCTATTCTAATTACTGGAATACGATATTCTCCGGATCTACAAAGGGCATATGCTGAATCGTCTGTATTCAAATTTGCCGATAAACCCGGAGTTTGGTTCTTCTGCCAAGTTCAAATGTGCATGAAAAAACACAATATGTGCAAAGGGGTTACGGTAATTCCTAAAATTAGCATACTTGCTGAAAATTAGCATATTTAGCCGCCTACTTGCGAAGGTGCAAATATAAAAAGAATCGGAGGTGATACAAGCGAGGATTATGATACTTTTAGGTAATATCTTAGAAAGTAGCGTATTTTATATTAAAGTCGCGTTTTTGTTAATTTGTTTAATTCGTCATATTTAGCAAACAACGAGCTTCTAGCGTTCATAATGGAAATGGAAAGCAAAGTGACTATGATTACGACGCTTCAAAGTGAGAAATTGGCACATCTTTGATAGTTTTCAACAATATTATGCTAACTTTTAGATCAACGCGAGCGCCATTACGATCAACAACGCCAACCGACTATGAAGATTATGATAAAAAGGACACTAAGCTCCACAGGTTTGTTAAATTAGCATAATTAATTCTAAACCTCACGAATTGCTTTTTTGTTTGATTCTCATTTAAAATTTCATCTTTGGTGTCATAATTTAATTACTTTTAACCGTCTTGCCTACTACTTTGTTGAGGTTTAAGCGCTTTCACGTAACTGGATTTCATAACGAAAGAACGAAATTATTACGGTTTAAGAGCTAACTTTACTCATTCACTTCGCAATTTAAATTAGCAGCAAGTCGGACTAGTTTTTCTCGAAGTTTGATGATTTATAAGATGCGTATTAATAAATCAACACTAGCTTAAGCATTCTCAAATTCGTAATGACATATGCCAGCCGGACTTTAGGGCTGTTCTTCATCCATACGAAAAGATAGTTTTTAAATTCAAGTTTATCTTCACTGAAGAGACCAAAAATAAACAAAGAAATCAAAATTTCAGTCCCGACTCTTTCACCTACAAGCAAACAACCCAGTCTGCTGATTACGATTCAGCATCTTCTGAGCCGGTTACGGTATTTGGTCCGGCGTTTAACGGCGTTTCGGACGAGAATGACGGTGACAGCGGGGGCTCTAGTGGAGGACCGGAAAATCCCTTCGGTGCGGGTCCCAAAAATGGCGGATTCTCACCAAGGAATAGACTGACTACGGTATGTTATAAAAAAAAATAGTATGAGAAAATAAGTTAGGAGAAAGATAGAAAAAAGAAGATATAGAGCAAAATACATGTGTGTAATATCTATATTTAAGTACCCTCAAGTATCCATCTTAGATAGGGGTAATAATTGGACTTATGCAACATGAAAACTGGACATATTATGGCACTTTTCTTCATTGTTATTTTTCTATTGTATTTATAGCCATGAAAAGACAACCTTAAAAGAATAAACTAAGGAAAAAACAATATTTTTAGACCTCGGAAACCGTCTCCCAAACCTTCGACACTGAAGATGATTTACAGCCTTCGCCGCCTAGTAAAAAGATCGGGAAAGGTAAGGGTAAGTCGAAAATTAACATAATTTAAAATTTCCAATGGTAAAAACTGATCTTCATCAAGTTTCGACTAAATGTTCTTTAGAAAAACGCCAATTTTTATTAATGCTTCTAAGCATTGTATCCGAAAAATAGTGATATCATTTGCCAGGCATCACTTCCGGAAAGTATTTCGTATGCCAGTCGATTTTGCTCAAATTTCTCTGATACTCTCTTTCTCGCAGTTTTTCCCACTATTTCTCTCATTGACCCATTTTGACCACTTCGCTTGTGGCGACGATTTACTTACAAATCTTCGAGTGAGAGAAATAGTGTTAAGAGGTGAGAGTGCGAAAGAAAGTCGAAGAAAAACTTGAAAACTCGCTTGAGATACTGCACACAAGTCTGGAGAAAACTGGATTTTCAAGATCGCATAATGGTAGTGGTGACTAATTAGGGATTTCATACAAAGAATGATGTTATGAAATTTGAAAATTTGGGCTTATGAAATTTTTCTGAATCCGTAAAAATGCCAGCTTTTAACCATTTCGATTTCAGCCCCAGGAGACTACAATGATTATGATGAAGTTACAATTCCACCGAATTTGACGGACTTATTGGCCAATTTACCCGATGATTTAGACTCGGAGAAAATCGAGAAAATTCTGAGGTAAGTCGAAAGAAAATTTGTTCTGTGGACTTTTAAGACTGACTAAAATTAACTAATTTTATAAATTTCTAAGAGACAAATGACTAGTGTACTTTACAAATAACAAAAAAGGCGCTCATTTTGCAACTTCCAGAGACTCCGTAGACGATCCGAAAGCCCTATTAGCGGACTTTGAAAAAATCATGAAGCATCGCCGTCGGCGAAAGGTTAGTCAATCAGGCGAAAAATCGACAAAAATCGGTCACAAAAGTGAAAAGTGCTAAAAATAGCACCAATGACATCAAGAAGATTTTTAAAGGAAATCAAAAGATTTCAGCATCAAAAACAACGTCCCTTGGCTAGTCGAAATTCTCGAGATTTGTCATCGGGAGAGTTGAAGAAAGGCGACAAAATTGGTCAGATACAGGTAATTTGAAAAAAAATCTAGATTTAGAAAAAATGAAAAATAAAAAATAAAATTTAGGTCGATTGGGCCTCAGCCCGCCGGAAAGACTCCCCTCTGAAGGACGAAGATAGCAACTCCGACAAGCCTATGATAGCTCGACAACTACTTGTGTTTGATTTGGATGAGGAGCCTCCGGTTATCGAAGACAGAGTACAGATGAGGTAGGGTGGGGGTGAAAATTTTTACAAAATTAATTCATTTTCTAGCAAAATGAGTCAATTCATCTAGAAAACTTGTGTGTGTTTCAATGAAATAGACTAATTTGATTTGAAAATGATTGGTTTTTGTTGAAAATGACGACTTTTACAGATTTGTAGAAAAGTTCAAATTAAACGAATTCAGAATCCGCCCCGACTCACAGTCAGATTGCGTGGTTTCTCGAGGAACATATGCAGCGACTTTAGCCTCTTTGATAGCTGTTACAGCCATGTTTATCGTAGCTCTACTACTTAGGAATCGACAGAAAGGTTTTTTTTTTTTCATTTTTCTGATCTTTTAACATTATTTTTAAAAAGTGATTCTTTTCAGATTGCCACCCCAATCCAACCTCTGACACAGAATCAGCCTCTTTTCGAACGCAGAAACGATTTTTGAGGATTTAAAATTTCGTTTTTCTTCTTATTTTGAATTTGCCCTCTTTTACTCAAAAATTAACTAGAGTTCGGTAGAATCTACGGTAAAATTCGTAAAGTTTCTTTAAAACACTGGAAATTTGACATCTAAATCAGAACTTTTCCTATTTGCTTGAACTTAAACATCATCCTTGACGGTAAAATCTAAATGTAATCTGAATAATCATATCTCTTTGTTGTTTGTGCAATTTTATCATTACATGATCATAACATTGTTGTTTTTGAAAAGATAATCTTTCAAGCGTCTAGATTTATTCATAGATTATTTATTTTGAAATAAATTATTTGAAATATTGAAAATTCCGACGAGGATCAGCTTTATTTTAAAGAACAGCATATAGGAAAATGAAGTTTATTTTATTCTGGAGAAGCTCTGTCGTTTTCAATTTTCCCTGTCCAAATATGAAGTATTTCCAGGGCGGGTCCCAGATTTGATTAATCTTAAATCCTGGGGATATGCTTTACTCAGGGTTTGCATCCTCTCTAAGCTTATTCCCGTCCCAATTTTCTCCAGCCCTTAGACACTTATTACTGCAATTACCGTAGTCTTTTCAGCATAAACAAGTGGGTCCATATTTTATCATGAAGAATATTTCGTTTTAATCATAGAAAAACTGATCTTCTCTAAATTTATCGTAGAAATATTATCAGTTAATTTTTTCCGACATCATTTTCCAAAATTACAGTTAAAAATGTCTCGAAGACGCCCCTGCGATCATAGAGAATGTTCAATTTCTTCGAAACGGCTCTGTCAAATTCCAAATTCAAAGGAAGAGGAAGAAGACGAAGATTTAGAAGGGGAAGATGAATCTGAAGGTGAGATTTTGGATGACGTCATGTGGCGCCTTCTAAAAAACGTCGTCTAAATTATGATGACAAGTGACGTTAGCTAAAAATAACGCCATAACATCATGTTTCAGAAAGCACAACTCGAGAAGATTCGCCATTTATTCCAGCTGGGATGATGAATCAGTTACACCATTCTTGTAATTATGACTCTATTTATCATACGCCTCATGTAGGGAAATGATAACGCCTTTTGGCGTCATATTTCAAAAAGGCACCACGACGTTATTTTTCAGATGATGTGCCCATTAAACTCGTTCCCATATTCAAGAGATGCTGGATTTTTACCGATGGATAATCAACAAGTAGCTAAATTTTTAAGACAAAGGAATATATGAAATCCTCAGACATATCAAATCCCCAAAGACGATGATCCCATGAAGAGGAGTTATTTCCAGACGAATTACAGCCGAGATAACTATGCCACTTTTCGAATGCCCATATTTTTCATGGGCGAATCGTCGATGCCAAATGTGGTCGGTCACAACCAAGCTGATCCAAGAGAGGTAAAGGATATGATTCATTGTGATGAATTGCTAATCGTCACCAAATTTATGAATTACCATCTGAAAAATCATTTTATTCGGAATTTATCATCATTTTAAAAAAGAAATCTCACGTGGTAATTTTTCTGATTTTTATTTATTTTTTAGTTTTAGGTGCAGATTTACTGTACCGTCCCCGGCAGAACGAGTTTATTGAGCAGCACGACTAAATACCGAGTTACCGTAGGCGAGGTTCTTAGAAGAATCAACCCTCCGGAATGTCTGAATGCCTCCTTACTAGGGGGAATTCTGAGAAAGTCCAAAATTTTTCATTTTTCTTCCAAGAAAATAAAATTCAGAGCGAAATCTAAGGATGGTGGCAAAACTTTGCGAGATTCATTAAGGAAAATCGGAATCACTTTACCTGCAGGACGAAGAAAACAAACCAACGTTACCGCGTGGACCGCTCTGGTTGAAGGTAATTTAGCTTCCAAAAATTCAATGTCGTATAATTTCCGTTCGAATGCCTATTCTTTATTATTATCATTGAGAAAAAACTGCTCTTTATCAAAGTTCCAAATTCAGAGGAAGCAGTACATATGGCTAGGGACTTTTCCCTGCTTTGTGGGAAAGAATTCCGGGCCCGAGAAATAGCGGTTCATTTGAATAAGACGCACTTAGGAATTGATGGAGATATTAATAAACGGAGGATTACTTTGGAGGAGACCAGGTTTATATTAATAATTATTATTTTAAGCTGGAATACCATTTTTATTTCAAATGTTGATTTATTCTTTATATTTAATAAATTTGATATATTTAAATGTTTATTTCAAATTGAGTTATTTCAGAAGATTCATCTCTGAACTATGCGACTTATTATCAGCTGATAGAACTAATTTAACCGCCTGCGTGCCTAGATCCTCTATGATTCTGGACAACTCAATTCAACACCACTTAAGCCATTTCACTTTAGTATTTTTAATTAAATTATTTGTTTAACTTAAGTTTTTAGATGAGCCACGGTTTTGGCAATATAGCGATGGTAGCTATGTTGGAGAGTTTGAAAGGCGTTATTGATGAGGGACTACGGTATCTAGGCACCTTTAATAGTAATCATATGTATCATCCATATAACAATCGTTAATTAAACGTAAACATCATGGCTACTAAAAATAACAGTTTCATATAATAATTTTTTCCGCTATTGAACATCTAAAATAAAATATTTCTAAATTTAATTTTTAATAAATATTTTTTCCGATAGAAGAATGAATTCTTGTCATATAATTTTCCAGTTTTTATCAGGGCGTCGTAAACTTTATCACTAATTTTCAATTACTACTCTTCTTTCCGTTTTGGACTTCTATTTTTCGCAAAATTTGCTAGTCCAGCATGATTCGTCTACTTTTAGTTTTCTCTATATTTGGTAAGTCTTCATATTTCTGAAGAAAATTTTCATATTCAATATCTGAGATCGAGTAAATTCGGTTTTCTTCAAATTATTAGAGCTCAGACATTATATTTTATGAAATGTGAATAAATAATGAAAACCTGCAATAAAAGATCCATGGGTTAGAATATGTTCTAAAACATGAAATCCTGAGCCTATATTTAAAATTTTAGTACTAGCTTCACCTCAAAACCCTGACGTTCCAAGCCAGCAAAATGACGAGTATATGATGTGCCAGTTATGCATTTCGATGATGCATTTTCTAGATCAAGCATTTTTCGGATCTACTAATACCGCTACATTTGAAGAAAAGAGTAAAATTGGCAATTAACGCTAATTCCAAGCAACTCTTAATTCTTAGACATCGGCGTAGCGGCGGGTGTAGTGTGTAAAATCCTAGATCTACCAGCAATTATAGCGAAAATCATACCCGCAGTAGAATTAGACGTAAGAATTTTGCATATTTTATAAGATATTATTTATAAATTTCAACCTCTAGTTTTTTTTGCCAAATTTTCTATTCTTATCAAATTAATCCCCACGAAATTTCTGCGTTTTCTAGTAAAGTGCAATGCGTACTAGTTTTTAAAGCGCTAAATTTTAAGAAACGTTAATTTCTGAGATATGTTAAATTGTAGTGTGCTGATATGCCGGACGTCATAGTTTTCGTGTTTCAATTTTTCGTTGCGCCAAATTTCCTGGAACCACCACATGATGTTGGCTCTTGTTCGGTAAATTTTTTTTTTAAATCGGGAATTAAGAAAAATAAATTTCAGAAAATCCTTAATACCACGTGCTATGCTGTTTAAAACAATATCGATACATTGTAAACTTTATGTGCATATTTTTAATATTAGCAATTGATAAAAAAAAAGTTTAGCCAGAATTCAGACAAAATAGATCAGTTGTGTATGTGATGATGTGGGTGTGAGGTGCCTAGTGATACGTTCCCTTGGTGTGTTTTGGTGCGAGAGGTCCCGACGATTATTCGGAGCTCCCAGTCATTGGGTGTCTAGAACAAATCCGAATTAGCCAGCAACTTGGGAAGAGTTGGTTGTGTGTGTGTTCGCGAGAGTTTGGCTTTGTGTAGTTGTTGCTGTTCTTGTTGTTGTTGTTGTTGTTGTTGACTTACACGCAGGTAACGCTTGTTGGTCCCATCCTTGTAACGACATTTATGATGACTATCCTTTATTCGGCTGTGCCATATGGAGCCCGGATCGATAATAATGATCAGGACTGTCGTAACTCCACTCTAAATGGAGTTCGGAGTGGAGTGGAGTGGAGCGGAGCTGGAATTTTGAGAAAACTTTGGAGTTTAAAAATTTTCTCACTTTCGACAGCCCTGATAAGCATAGATGAGGAGATCGAATAACTTATGAGATGCGAATTCGGGAAATAATATTCTAATGTTGTATTGTGGCTGCTATGGCAACAAATCATTAAAGTAGATCAAAGTTTAACTATAATATTTTGTCTTCTATTTTAATTAACGAACTTATTATCATTAACTACCTATAGCCTAATAATTGTATTAATTGCCCAAAAATCGATTAAATTTTGTTATCAGGACGCAATTTTACAGCTAATAAAGCCAAAGAATATACTGGAATAGAATCATGCAGCAGGATTGCAAATTCTATCCAGGCTCTCTTCTCATATGCTTGACTCATGCGTTATTATTCACTCTCCCATTAAACGCGCTGTAAAAAACGCTATTATCGATAACTTATCTTTATCATCGTCGTTTATATATGAAAAGGAATAAATTGTTTCATATTCTTTAATTTTCTACCTTTTAAATATTCAAAATGTTTCGCCGACCCTGTATTCCCGAGCTAGAGAGCAGTGGTGTGCAGTTTAATATTAAAGTAGGTTTTAATCTAATTATTGAACTTAATTATACATAATTAAATACCTAATTATCCTAATTATCTATTTGATTGATCAATTAAGTACCTCGGATCCGTGCCAATTAGCGCCCCGACCCACGAAATGACCCACGAGCTGAGGAAACTTTTAGTCTCGTAATTAAATAACTAGCTTAGTTAATTACCTAATTACTCTAATTAAGTGAGTGCATCGCTTTGGTGGCAGGCAAATTGAACATTATCGAGTCTAGGCCTGTGAATGAAGTCATTTCTAAGGCATGTTTAAACTTATTATTCAAATCATATATTTATAAATCGAAATGATCTTTTATCAAAACTTATTAATTATTAGATAATTTATAAAAGTACTACTGCAAAATCTGCTAAAATCCTCCATGAGTTTCTCTAAATACATGAATTTCTTTAGGCTATTTAGGGCTACTTTTATTAATGAGAGCGTATTTATATTTTTGATTTAGATATATTTTAAATAATTTATTTTAGATGATTGAAAATCCCGAAATTAAAAATTTAACTGTGGACTTTAATATCCGTTACAAGGCGTTTTCGATTATTAACATGGACGATACGAATAGTCCCAAATGGGGCAGCCTAATCGCAAGACATTCTGTGAGCTGTTTCTCTTTTGCCGCTCAAGGAGAGAAGGTTATTTAATTTAATTTAAATATTATAATTTTAACTAATTTAAAATATGCTATTGTTGGCTAATAAATTGAACGATTAAATATATAACTGATAGATATTAATCACAAATTTTTAAATTGGTTGAAAAATAAAAGAAAATATTTTCAGGACACTCCCATGGAGAAAATGTTCGGTTATATAGGAAAAAAGGCTGATGGATCTAACAGAAAATGCTATGTGTTTCAACATGATGAGGTAATTGCTAAATTAAATTTTTAATTAAAAGGTTAAAAATCACAGGTTCTAAAAATATTAGCTGTAATGGATGAAGCAGTTAGGAATGTACCCGAAGAGAATCAGGATCAGAACTCGACAAGTCCGGCCCAGGCATGATTCTCTTTATATTTTCGTTTTAATTTAAATATTTTCAGACTGATCAACAGAATGATAACAAGCTTCAAAACGATTTGCAAAAGAATGATGCAGGTAATATCAATTTCTTAAGTTTTAAAAATCTTATAAATTTCAGAATTTTGCCGAACCCACGAAGAATTGGAGAACTATCCTTGGTATCATGGTGCATTAGAGCGATCAGAAGCTGAAGCAAAGGTCCGATATAACGGGGACTTTTTGGTTAGGTAAGTTGCCACTTGGTAAAGTTATCATTTTTGACTAATGTTACCGTTTCAGACACTCCCCCGGTAAAACGCAATTCGTTTTGACTGCCAAAACCGACAGATTCTTCCATTTATTGGTTAAGGATCAGTTAGGGGTAATTATCGTTTGAATTACCAAATGTTACCATTTTGCTATAAGCTACATTTTCGCTACCATTATTTCTGCTACTTTATCATTTTTGAAAATTTCAGCGCGTCAAGACCCACGAAAAGGAGTTTGCGAACATACCTGAGCTGATAATTCACTATATGAATAGTCAGCAACCGATACAACCGCCAAACCAACCTGGAAAAATGGAGGATTCTTTATTAAGGCTGAAGCACCCAATTCAACGGCAAATTTAAAGATTCGGCAATTATTTTTGGGATTACTGTAGTTTCTGATGATTTATTTTAGTGATTGAAAGATCATTATAATTTTTCGAAAACATCATAATTTTGACGGTTTTACTGCAATTTTTCATATTATTATTTCGAGGAATTGTATATTTCAAAGTTTCTAATTCATAGCCCAAAGACATATTATTAAACTTTGTGATATATCAATATTGAAGACTTGTAAAGTTTTAGTTTACAAATTTAGATTCAAGCTCCCTTAAGGATAGATTTTATTTAGAAGTGAATGCTAACATGACTTTATCGCTAATTGTATTATATTGGCCGAAAACAATGTCATATATTCCGCCATACTTATTTTATTTTCATCCTCTGAATCTAAATCATGGCTGAAATACTGCAAATATCAACGAATTTAACTCGGGTTTCATTTGATTCATATATTTTTCGCTGAATTATCACTTATTTTCAACGAACAATTTCTTTAAGTCACTTAAAATAAAATTAACTTTGCATTAAACACTTCTCAATTAAAGTAAATATAAACTTTCACCATTTCGAAGTTTATTTGAAAAAGTCGTTAAAATTGGCCTATTCAAGTGTTTTCATATTGAAATTCTCTTCTAAACAATAGCAACCACCTGCTAAGTTTTTTCCCGCTTACTTCTGGGCTAATTTCTCAGAAAGAAGAATAGGACTGTAGAAAATGAAAGTAAAAATAGGTGGCTGGGAGATAGTACGTGAAAATAAGAGAGAAAGAGGAAAATATGGTAAGATTGAGGTAAGAGGAGTAAAAACCGGACGGACGCAAGAAGACCACGGTAATTATGACTCGGTAAGGCTTCCAAATACTAGCTCTATTTTTCTCTGGCTCTCTAGATTCGTCATTCTATTTCTTAATTTTCTAAATCTTTTCTCATACTATTTCCCCTTTTCTAACTCTATGTCCAATACTATCTTTTTTCTATCTCTCAGCACTCTCTTAGATCTTCCCTATCTCTTCTCTGACATACTAAATTACTCTCTCTCTCTCTCACTCTCTATTACCAAATACAGAGGTTTCTTGTGCGCACTTCCTGCTGTTCAATTTCACCTATTCTTATATTTTTACGGTTCAGATGTAAAACCGACTGGAATATTCTCAATAATATCGATTTCCCTTCATGTTTACATAATTTTTGGAGGTTACCGTAATCCAAAATTTCGTAATTTCAGGTTGAATATAAACGCTACTGAATGGTTTGTTCCTAAATGAAGTATTTCCTGTTGAATTTTCGAGCTATATCCCGAATATTCTGGGCTTTTCTAATTTTTTCGAATTTCAATTTCGTCATACCATGGCCCTCGATAATTCATACATCTATTGCGTGCGATAAGGTAATTTTATTTTTTCTTATTTTAAAATATATATTTGCCATTTCGAGTAGGACATATTATTAACCTAAGAGTAATAGTTGTCAATTTTATTGAATTGACCAAGCTAAGTAATGCATATTTAATTTGATCAAAAATAAAATAATAGTGATTTAATTGAATTTAGCATTTTAATTAAGATCTATCAATTAATGAAACTTTTAAAAATCGATTTTATTAGATTTGCCATTTTAAGTTATTGGATATATAATAGCTTTAAGCCTTCGCCCTTACTTTCTGGCTTTGAGGCGCCAAGTTACGCTCTAGTGAAGCTTAAGTTAACGCTCATAATGGGGCTTAAATTACCTTTCGGCAAAGTAGAAAAGATGGATTGCATAAGATTCCTCCATAGAAAATCGATATATTAGACGTTCCAACTTATGACGAGATGTCTTCTTAAGTGGGGTTTAATTAGTGTATTCAAGATTGAAGAATGGAAGGGTTAAGTATTAGCAGATGGTTATTATTATTCATGAAATACAGCTTTATGATCTTATTCAATATAATAAAAAGCTAAAAAACTATAAATTGAGAGCAAATTGAATAATTTACGTTTTCTTAACATAAATTAAGTCAGTCATTCAAATTAGCTGATCTCAATTGAAAAATAATAGTTTAACAAGAAAGTAAATAATGCTCTTCAAAATGGTTAATTATATGAGATTTTAATATTTAAATTACGCATTAAAATGCATCTTTCTTAGAAACTCAATAGCTAAGAAACTATTCTACTTTTCAAATAAGTAGTTCGTGAAATAGCTATTCGCAATTATCCTCTTCCATTCATTCCTTATTCTTCATTCATTTTTGCAGACGGACTTCCTGTTGACGATACGTTTCAACGACACGTTTTCCGGCACGATTTACACCGAAAAGGGCTCGCCGAACTGCGTCTACGTGAATGGGGCCGAGCTGCGGCAGGCGGAATACGAAGCCAAGGTCAGATACAGGATTAAGGCACAGATTAGGGGAGATTATGGACTATTCAAGAGGAAAATCAGAGTCAAAAATGAATCGAACTTCGGAAATAAAACATTTTATACCAAAAAAGTTATTCCTAATCAAAGATAAGCCGATCTTCGCCGTAAAATTGATGAAATTCACCCAAAAGTGTCTTTTTATACTGAAAGCACAATAGTCTTCACTATGAGAATTGAAGAAATCCAACATTAATTCTTGTCTTATACTGAAACGAAACTGACTTTTATCATAAAATTGAAACCTTTTTTAATTTCAGATCCCCCTAAAAGGCTGTCAAACCCACGAAAACTCGGACGGCAATTTGGAGAACGAAATCGTCGTGCAACAGGGCGAAAAATTCGATCCTCGAAAGGACAAACGATTTTTGCTGACTTGCATTCCTGCGCCGGGTGGTGGTCCAATATTCAGGTAGAAATTATTCATTTTTATTTGATATAAAATCTTCGACTATTTCTAACTTTTTATTGAGAATGATCATAATTAGAATAAAAGCGTAATTTGTGCCCTTATATATTAAAATTCGTAGATTTTGAAAACTGAAATCTTTAGGGACTCCCAAGTGACTCTGTCTTTCGGTGGAATTACGATCGATTCGAAACAAACTTCGACTTTGGAGCCGGTAGAAGCCACCCCCGAATTAGACTACAAAGTGGTGGTGAGGGATGGATCTGATATATCCGCGCCTATTTTGACGAGGTCACTCTCTGTGGGGGATAATGTGGTATGCAATTGTAAAAATATTAAATAACATCGTAATTTCATTCTTTAAACTAAATTGGTCTATCATATTCAAAGGTTTAGTTACGATCAACATTTTTATCATGTGCATAAATTTTTTGACTGTTTTAATTTTAAATTTCTGTTCTGCTAGAATAAGAATCAATATATTTCTATTTATATGACGCCACCAAAAATTTAGTCCTACACAGTTGAGCTTGGAAATGGCGTCAAGGGGCGGATCGGACATTGTTGGGCGAAAGATGACGCTGGATCTGAACTTCAATTAAGTGGAAAAGATGGATGCTCTCTGCAGAAGGAGAGTCAGGTAATTACTCTAGTTAAAATCTTAATTGCCCAAATAACTATGCTCAACTATCTAATTAACTATTTAGGTTTGGGGTAACTTCGAGGAAACCCAGAATTCAAAAGGTGGCATAACATTGCTGAACAGAATCAGGGCATGGGCTTTTCCTACAAGGTAAATTTTAAATTTGACATTTTGAAAAATATTTTAATCATGTGAATTTCTCCTCTATATTTTCGATAAGTGGTCAAGTTTTTGCCTTCAATAGAGCCGATGCTTGAATAATATTCTCATTCGGACAAGTATTCTAAGTTAGAGATATCATAGAAAATGAAATAATATGGGCAAACAAGAGACGAGAATGTTAGAGGAAGAAAAATAATACGAAAAATAGGATATTAGAGAAGTTAGAGAAAGAGAAATAGCTTCGAATAACAAGATGGCGCTAGAGATGCAGAGAAACCCGTACTCGATCGCCCGCGCGCTCGTTTTTAACATTTGTTTGTCGACAAGCTCGAAACGAGAAAGATCGAGGAAATACTATTGGTTAGAGAAAAGAGGTAAAAACGAACGTTGGACATTAGAGATAGGTGGACTATGAAATCAAGGGAAGTTGAAAGATTTGTAAAAAGAAGTCGAAAATTTGAAAGAAGATCAACACATTTGAGAAAATAGGTTGAAATTTTTAAAAAGAAAGCGATTTTAGCAACGAAGTCAACATCTTCTGTAATCTGCATATCTGTGCTCACTGCGTTCAATCTTCATGCAACAACCGAGGACGGAGACACGAGTGGAGAAACCAAGAAAGCGACCCATTTTCTGCACAAATTGATACTTCCGGTATGACGAATTAGTTAGGAAAAAAACGACACTTTGTTTGATTTAATCGGCGAAGATCAGCTTTTCTATACTAAAATGAGATACCTTCTGATTTTTAATGAAGATCGAGTTTTTCTTTGATAAAAGTTTAGAAAATGACTATAATTTAGACGTATTTGACGAAGTCCAGCTTTGAATTATTAAAATCTTAGATATCATCAAGCCCATACCGATCCACGCTTCATTCCGACTAAGGAGGAGTCCAGAAAACTTGAATAACCAAAAATCCGGCATCGTTTCTGCTTCGTCTAATGACAATTCCGCTATAGTCTACACTCAATCCCAACCTATGAATTTCTCAAACTCATTATTTATATCACCAGTTTATTATTTAATCATAGCTTTTATATTCTCTCTCATTCTTTAAGTTTTGTTTTTTTCTCAATAAATGACTCGATAAAAACTTGTATGATTTCAATTGTTACTGTCAGGCTATTTTGAGAAATTTGATTCTAAAATTAGCAACACTATCAAAGACCACTTGTCTCATATAGTAAAATCGTACGTTTATGATCATAAGTACGAAATTTTATGACTCTCAAAAGGGGTCAGAACCTTGAACTTGTTGAATTATTATCATTGCGTTTTACAAACTTCTAATTCTCTGTGCTCTCTTCAAATTTGACTATTTCTCGTTTAAGAAAAGTGAGAGGGCGTATAGTTTCTTTCTTTCTCTTTCTCTCTCTCTCTCTTTCTCTTTCTTGCTATATGTCCATGAGAAAGCTCTCTGCATCTCTCTGTATACTCTATTTTACTTTCTCTTTCTTTATCTTTTTCTTTCGCTCTCTCCCTGTCTCTCTCTCTCTATCTTTTTCTGTCGCTCTGCTCCCTCCGACTTTCGCCTTCTCTATCTTTTTTCTCTCACTAGCAATCACTCCTCTTCTGGGCGGTAGTGGTGGGGGGCTGCGCGCGTGCGCTTGCTTTGCTGGTTCGAAGTGCGGAATGACGACGCCAGCCGGAGCGTCGGCGAAAAGCGGCAGGCCTAATTTTAATCCCGCCTATATTCTCCTACTCGCTATTATCCTATGCTCAACTAGTTTAGAGGCTAAGTGCGTGGTTTTATCATTTATGTTTTTTGTTTTTTTTTTTTTTCGATTTCATTATGCTCAAACCTCGTTTCAAATCTTTCAAATGAGAGTTTTTGGGAAAATGCAATTTCGTTATAAGGTATTGTTTTACCTGCGAATCTAATGATTCACCACCATTCTTTGATGGGGGAATTTTACATCGTATTATATACAGTTTTACAATGTAAAACTAAGGCAATTGTTCCAATCAGACCAAGCATGAAGAATTACTAAAACCTCTAGCGAAATTACCCTTAAACCAAGTCGCTTTCTTGTGTTTCACCCAATTTTCTAAATCCCTAGCTTTTTTCCTTCCTTATTATTTGCTATTTTTATGCCAAACACATCTTTCGCTTTTCCTGTCTAAACAAGCAAATCTTTTGTAATTGAGCTATGCAAATATAAACTGGAAGCGGTTTTGGTATTTTCTTCATCTAAAATCGCCCAGGTTTGTCATAACCTTGGGAAGTTCAGCGTAGTGACAAGATTCTTGGTGTTATTTTAGCAACAAAAATCTACCTATCTGTATTTAATTACAACTTAGCGTATTGTCATGATTTCTAATCGAGAGTTTGCGCTAAAGACTTAGGTTATAAAAATGTTGGGTTTAGTATTTTTGCAGAAATCTCCATTGCGTAAGTAGGCGTTTTTCCACTGAACATACACCAAAACTGACCATGAAATCTGTGAATCTCTATGCTATCGTTTTTCGTTTTGACACTGGGACACGAAGCCCGAGCGAAAAACACAATCCTCGCCATAGCAAAGCGCTGGGCAAAAACCTGCCACCGCCACAGGGTCACATAAATAAAAAAAATGCATAGAATGTTTTCAACATTTGTTTTCAAAATGATCAACTAGGAACTAAACAAATCATAAATAGTTGAAAAAGTTGCATAAAATCGATTTTTTCAGAAAATTCACCGTCTACCGACTGCATCCTAATACAACAGAATCGCTACAATTCCTCAGGGATTTACAGTTGTCAGATGTTTCGGTAAGTTGATCTTCAGAAATTTTTCAAAGAAAAAACACTTTTCAACAAAAACAAAAGTCGGTTTAATTCCAATTTTTCAGCTAGATTTCTGGAAGTCACCCTCCGAAGTGGGGAAGGAAGTGCACATTATGGCCGGAGAAAATAAGGCTAAAGAATTACTACTTGAGCTTGACGAGCGAAGGATACAACACTCGGTTATGATCGAAGATGTGAAGCGGTAATGTTTGGATCCTATTCTTCAGCGTTATTCAGCAAACTGAATTTTTCCTAATCGAAATGCTTTTTTTCTGAAAATATATAGAATTTCTAATCATTTGTATATCATTATCACTTTATTCATAATATCGATTCGTATATCTCTTCCTTTCTTTCTTTTCCCCTTCTCTAAATCCCATAATCTCTAAATCTGCATCACTTTCCCTTCTGTATGATATCTCCTCTTATATCGTCCGCATTTTCAAAGAACTAAGGACGTGAGGAAAGAGAAAGGCATCATTTTCGTGAAACTAGATCGTGTATATCGCAAGGGTTCAATGGCAAACTTTTCACTTTCGTTTGGAAAAGTGAATTTTTTGTTTAAATTTTGATCTCAATTTTCGATTACAGGGTCATCGATGAACAGCAGAAAAAACGTGAATCATATGGTCGAACGCAATTCAAGTACCGGGATTGGAGGGAGAGCAAGGTAACCTGCGAACTGGATATTAAATAGAATTAAAATGGTGAAAATATATCAAAAGAAAGTTGATTATCATTAAAATTCGTATGCGAAAGAAATTTTTACGATGAAGATCATCTTTTTCTCAAAAGAATTCCGCAAAAAAGCAGTAAACAAACACAACATTTTTGCACATTCCGATATCTAGGCTTCCCCTAGGCAAATACTCTTCTCTTATCATTCTTCAAATATTAATGATACGCGCATTTGGAATGAAAATCACCAAATATCCACTTTAATGTCCACTCAGATCCCCTTATCCTATGAAATATCATGATATATGCAAATATTTGAGGTGCACTTCAACCTGGCGACGTACCACTCGTTTGCAGACGTCATCAACTACCTGAATGCTTTAGCCATCACCTATCCGGAACGCGTCTCCGTCCAGCCGATCGGAACCACGCATGAAGGCAGGCAGATTCCGCTTATAAAAGTAAGCCCACATTTTTCGTCGAATTTCCTCCCATTATTTATGCTTGTCTACGATATGAAATCGAGATTTTCTAGATACAATGATCCAATTTTGGTATATCTATTTATGTTAATCTGAAGATCAGGATTTATTTCTGCAAGTATTGATTTCTTATGCAAATCTTTTAGATTTTATTCACCATTTTTATTATTAGTTTTACCTTCAATATTCATCTTCTATGATGATTTTCAACAATTTTATTAGTGAAGATCACCTTTTTCGCCTTTGTTTCTTTGCTCTACTGATCCAAGACCATAATATCTTGATGCATAAAAACAATTCAACTTGTGACGTCGATCCCGAAGTCTTCTTCATTCTTCTCAAGATCAACCAACCGGGATTCGGCCCGCTTAAGTTTGTATGTCTCGAATTGCAATGCCTGACGCACAAAACGAGTTTGCAAGTTCAAGCCCGCAAACTGCTGCTTGCGTACAGACACTTTATCTCACGCCAATGCCTTTTTCTTACAATCCATTTCCATTTACGTTACAAAGAAAACATTCTCATTGAGATCGGTGTAAAATCTCGTCGGATATGCTACATTTCTGCCAACTCTTTCGAAGAAATTATTTAAAAGTGATCTTAAGATCATAAGATTTCAAAAACAAATCTGGAAAACATCAACTTCTGATAAAATCTCATGTTTCTAAGAAAATAATGTTTTAGACCTCTATTATTTTATTGAATAACCCTTTTTATGATAAAACTATCGACTTTTCTAGGAATCAGTATCTTTTAGAAGAATCACCTTTTAAGCATCAAAGATTAACAACATATCGCCACGTTTCTATCAAGACAAGCATATTGGTGATTTTCCTTGTTGCGGACGCTAAAAAATCGACTATGACGCGCAAATGCCGTCCTCCCGCAACCAAACATACGCGCACACTAAAACCAGTAATGCGCGTCAACACGCGGTGCAGAAAAGTGAATATGATTCAATACAAAGAAATGCTGTTTGTTGGATGCAAAAAGGCGTAGGCTAGAGGTACGCATATGATCAAAAACATGTTGCAACATTCAAGATAGCGCGCTCAAAATATAAATCATATCTAACTAAGATGGATTGATTATTTTTCGTCGATTTCTTTATCAAAATCTGCCAGCAGCTTATCGCTTTCTATCGCAGCTAATCCGTTTAGCCGAATCAATCATTTTAACGATTATCTCTTCAGCCGTGGGACTTTCGCTTTCATAAGATCATGAAACACTACTAAAATAAGATATGTAAAAATAGAACTTATCTTTTCTTTATATTGCTACTTAAGTTATTTCATTTTAGCAAAATAGTTCTCGTTCTACGATGTATATCTTATACCCTCTTATATCGTGAACGGGAAAGAGTCTCGGTTCATTTTTATCTGAATCCCAATTCGGATGATTGGCTGTTTTTTCTCTCTGCGCTCTGTTCATTAAAAGCATTTTTCTCTTGCTTTCTCTTTTGCGCTCAACGTATTTCGATTTCCATTGTCAACCTGTCAAATAGCGTTGCTGCTTCTTTGCGTTGTTCGATTGTGCGGTTAGAGGCTTTCTCCCGAAAATGCGAAACCGCAAAACGAGACGTAAATTGACTCGTAAATAAAACACGTCACGCGATGTCTCGAGTCGAATTGAATCGGACCGGGCCCGACACCGGTCAAGAAGCCCCAGGGACAATGATTTGAGACGGTTTTTAAAGGTCGCGAAAATCGATAGATCAAGAACATATTTAGAGCGAATTTCCTCGAAGCAAATGATTAATATATCGAGTTAGAGCTTGATCTTCATGAAATGATGTCAAAGATGACGAAAGCAAGCTTATCTTCGTTGAAAATTTAAAAAGAAGAAGATGATCCTCAAAAATGTTCAAATTTCAGATAACTAACAAGCGACTCGGCGGCGTGAAACGAGGAGTTTGGGTCGATGGTGGCATTCACGGTAAGTATTTTGGGCAATCTCTGAATTATGTCTAAATAATACATAACTTTAGCTCGAGAATGGGTTTCCCCCTCAACTGTGCTCTATTTTATTCATCAACTCGTAACTCAATACGACAAAGACCCCACTATCCGTCAATTCGTTGACCGTATGGAATGGTACCTGGTCCCACTTTTGAACCCAGATGGCTACGAGTATTCGCGAAGTAGTAACGATCCGGAGATTAGATTATGGAGGAAAAATCGATCACCGCCCAAGTGTACTCAGCAAAATACGGGTAATTTTTTAAAATGATCAATATCCAACATATTCAGCGATTTATGTATTTTTATGAAACAACTTTATTTTCAGGCTTATTTTCCCCTCCTAGTACCGTTTGCTGTCAGGGAGTGGATTTAAATCGGAACTTCGACTGGTTCTTCGGCCAAGTTGGGTCATCTACCGATCCCTGTTCTGAGATTTATGCGGTATATTTTTTCACATTTTAAATATCTAAAAAACACGCTTTAACAGTGAATAAATCATTATTATTCACTTTAGAATATATTTTAACGATATTTATTTTGAATTCAGATATATTTAATTATAGTTTTCTAATATAAATTTATGTCTCAAACTATTTTACATCTTTCGTTAAAGTATATATTCAGTAATTCATATAGTTTCAATTTTATGAATAATTAACGTAATTCTAAATATATTAATCTACCAACTAAAATGTTTTTTTATAATAAATTTGAAATTTAGGGAACCTACGCGTTCTCTGAACCTGAAACTGCCGCTGTAAGGGATTTTGTACAAAGACATCGAATTCACACATTCCTCACCTTCCATTCATACTCTCAAATTCTCATGTACCCATTCGGACATCAAATTCGAACCTACCCCAACGACTTGAATGATTTGGTGGGTTTAGGTTGAAGTTTTATCTTATTTTTGAACACTCAAATTTAAATCATATCATAAGTTATTACTTAGACACTATAATTCTTAAATTATATGAAGATCAACTTTAATGTATTAAAATTGAATTTCGATGAGTGTCCTTTTTATTTGGAACCTAAATTAATATTTTGGATTTTAAACAATTCATTTAAATTGAACTATTTTAGAGATCCACAGCCATATCAGCAGCAGGAGCCTTACGTAGAGTCTACGGTACTTCGTACAAAGTCGGCACTGGAGCCGACACTCTATGTAAGAACTCAGACAATTCAATTTAAACCGGTTACCATAAGTTAAAAATCACAAAACTCTCACCGTTTTTCATTTTTGACTTTCATTAAAACCATTAACGAATTGGTTAAGCGTTTCGCTTGAAGAAAAACGGGTTCAACGAGTATTTTTCGGCGCTTAGACTAGCGAAAATTGTTTGAAGTTCAAAAAGTGAAACAAGTGAAAATTGAATGACATTTCTGAAGAAAGCGAAAATTTCGCACTCAAATTTATGTCCACAATGTTCAAAAATTAATGAATAGAATAATTTTTGGTCTTTTAAAAATAAAATTTCCAGACCCAGCTTCCGGAGGTTCCGAGGATTGGGCAAAAGGCAAAGCTCACGTCAAGTTTTCGTATCTTTTCGAGCTACGTCCCGAAGAACAAGTCTGGGATGGATTTTTGTTGGCTGAAAATCAGGTGATTGAAAAAATAACCTTAGAAATTTGTTATTTGAAACGTTTTCCAAACTTCACTAATTTATAATAAAAATCTATTTTTCGGGAAATTAAACTTTTGAGCCGAATGTTAGTTTGTCCGTTAGAGTGAAGAGTATGCCAATAATTTATTAATGATTTCGAAATTTCAAACAAAATAGACTTAAGCAGCTATTTTTTTTCTAAATTATAAAATGCAGATCATCCCTACCGCCCGAGAGACTTGGGAAGCTGTCAAAGTTATCGCTCAACAAACCCTGGCTTCGGCGCCGACGAGGACAGTGGCGAGAGCTCCAATTAGGCGACCAATTAGAATGTGTCGGGGTAGGTTTGATTTTCTATTGTATTAAATTCGTTTAGAAAACAATAGAATTTATACTTTTATTATCGAAAATGAAGACAAATATTAATTTTAGATTTTATTTCGATTGAGATCAGTTTTTTCACCAAACAGAATATAACATTAATTAAAACAAAATAGATATTTTCAGATCGAGACGGATTGTGCTCATCTTGGGCAGAGGGCGGGGCTTGCAATACCTGGCCAGAGATGCTACAAAGGTGTCCACTTTCTTGCGGCTTATGCTAATTTTAGCGTCAAATTTTAGTATTTTATAATGTGCTAAATTCTAGCAGAAACCTTACTTTAGTTAGTCTTTCTCATATCTGAATCCGTTGAAATCTAGTCGAAAATACATGAAAATTAGGCATTTTCAAGTTCATATAATTTTTGACATCCTAAAGCTAATAATTCGAATCATAGCTATTACTCGTCTTGGTCCTGAATTGAGGTAATTTTATAAATGACGTCATTTATAAACAATGCCTCTTAGAATATTTTTTAAAACGGGCCCCCAAATTTTTGGTGAGTTTTCTGGATTTTTGCAATCGCACGCTGAATCTGAACTTACCTCATGAAATTTTTACACCCATATTCTAATTTTCATTTCGTATTTGTACAAATTTGGCATTGTTATGAAGTCTGAATGTATACTTTAGTTTTTAGAATACGTTAAAGTATACATTTTTAAATTTTTAGTCTATTGTTTAAATTGATCTGTTGATTATTTCATTGTTTTTGATTAAGACAGACTATTCTCTTAGATAGTCAATTTATATATTTTTTTTAATTTTCGAGCCTCTCATATTCTAAAGCGGGTCCAAGTCGCTTCATGAATGAAAATAATAAATGATTTTAAATGAAGATCAGCTTTATTCTACTATGCCCACAATATAGTAATCATTGTAAAGAATTTACCGAAAACGACGATATAACCTGATTGTAATGATAACTTATCGCTATATTATGCAGATAAGACAACAATAGAAAACGACACATTCATTCGAACAACTTTAAAAATAGTACTGAAAATGGAGAGAGTTAGATGTCAATTTTATCAGTGATATGAGGTGAAAGGGAAAAAACTCGTATTTTTAGTGGCAGGAAAAAAGCGAAAACTGGATGATAAAGATATAGTCTTAGAGATTATTATACTTTAAGAGATAGAGAGAACCAGAAAGATGGAAATTAACGAAAAATTACGAGAGAAAGAGATGTATAAAGATATCTATACGAAACACGAGATAAGGCGGAAAAGATGAAGAGAAATAGAGAAATAGTGTGATAAAATCATAGGGGAAAAGAGAATGATTGCCAAGTGACTTATAGGGAGAATCTGTGTAAGAGAAGCTTAAATGAGAGAGTGTGAATTTGATAGAGAGAGGAAAAGAAGCAGAGAAAACGCGAGCGCGCGCAAAGCCGTCTTCGATTTTCTATTACATAGCCCACGATGGTTTATGCGTCGATTCGAAAAACCGTCCCGGATACGGCACTCCGAATTTTCACACTAATTTTATTCATAAACCCTATAAATTCGCAAAATTCGAAATTTTTCGTGTACCGGATATCGCCGCAAAATGAAGATCATCTCAAGATCCTAGAAGATATGCGAAGAAAGGTCGACAAAATCGACATAGAGGTAGTCCAGAGGTACTGCTTTGGAGCCGGGTTTTTGCGATTTTTGATAAAAATATTTTCAGCTTTCATAAGAGAAAATTCGGTTCAGATTTTTTGCAAAAGCTATAAGATCAAGGTTGGGTGGAGTTCAGGATTTCAAATTTCGATCCAAGACTTAGAAATAACATCATAGATTTTTTCACAGCTGCGAAATTTGTATTTCAACTTCAGAATGATGAAATAATTTTGAACTCCAACCAGCCCTGATTCGAATTTCCCTAAAATGAACATATTTTAGGTGAATTTTTGGAAGACATCCCCCAAAATCGGGGCGAATTGGGACGTAATGGTTGAAGAGGGCGAAAACGACGTCAAATTGATGCAGATTATCGATCGCCTGAAGGTTCCGTACAACAGGACGATTGATGATGTAGAGAAGTAGGCAATTTTTAAGCTATACAACTTATCACCATTGATGTTTAAGCGATTTTTCTAAAAATTCCTTATTCTTCGTAGAAAAAGATGACCTTCGTTGAAATATTAGCATTTTCAGCATGAAATTGCTTTATTAATGAAGAAATGGCGATATTCTTTTAATTTATGTCAATAAAAGTCTGGCCTTCATCGATTTTTCTCTAAATTTCATAAAAAAATATTCTCTTTTTCACTGCCGAAGCCACTAGTCTACGCAGATTCAGTTAATTTTTCTTCGTGTGTCTAGGAGATTTTTCTTCCTCAAAACGTTCAAGCATCGATGCCAATTGCGGTCATTCATTTCGGCAAAGTGGCAAGTTCCGCGTGTTTTGTTCGAAGCCACTTCAAATTTGGCCCAGTCTCCTAGCCACTGTGCTATCTGACTATATTTTCTGATCTCTTCAATGCAAAATTATTGAAATAAAGCTGATCTTCACCAGAGAAATAAGTTTTTTTGTTGCAAAAGTCGACATTATCTGCAGTTTTAATGCGTGATGTTTATACAAAATTTAGCCAAAATTTCAAGCTCTTTACCCACTGCACTATCGTGCCATCAGTCCTTTAGGAACTTTCCATTGCTATAAAGGATACGCTCACATTTCTCACTGATTGCGTCATTTAACGAGATCAAAATGTTGTATTGCCAAGTTTTACCTATGCGGAAGGAACGAGTTTTGAAAGACATTACAAAGAAGGGCACTTATCATGGTGACTCAAGAAAGGATAACTAAATACGCCCTTTTTGTAAGGAAAATCTTTAAAATATATCTACTTTTATATAAAAATTTATAACATAATAAATTACACCATTTTCCTTATAAATTTAACGAAATACGCCATTTTTAGACTAATAATTTCCCGTGAACGACGTCAGCATAAGGAGCGCCGTCTGAAAGACGAATCCGGAAAGGCTGTTCTGGACCTGAATCAATACCACTCCTACGAAGACATGGTCAAATGGGTTAAGCAGCTGCAGCATGACTATCCTGGACTTGTGAGGGCCATGACTATCGGAAAATCCAGGGAGAACAGGACGATCTATGCTGTGGAGGTGATTTTCGCCAAAATTTGAAATTTTTAAAATTCGTTTTTAAAATGACCATTCTAAAATTAAGAAAAAAAAATTCAGATCGGTTCCCCAAACATGTCCCAGCGAGTGTTTTATATCGATGGTGGGATACATGCTAGAGAATGGGGCGCCTCGCATTCAACTCTGTATTTTATTCATCAGGCAAAAAAATTCAATTTAAAGAGAACTATTATGAGGTTCAGCTTACATCTCGGAAAGACGAGCCTGATATCGCTAGATATCTGAAGGACATTACTTTTGTCATAGTGCCAAATGTCAACCCTGATGGCTACGAGTTCACTAGGTCTTCCACGAATCCGCACATTAGGCTTTGGAGAAAGAACAGATCGCCTCTAAGATGTAGTGAAGATTACTGGGGACGTACTAGATGCTGTCGGGGCGTCGATTTAAACCGGAATTTCGATTTCCACTTTATGGGTATTTTGATATTATTGTTTTTCTTTCTTAAATGAAGAAAATTATTTAGAAAGCGGTTCAAGCTCTGATCCCTGTTCTGAAATTTATCAAGGGTCTGAATCTTTCAGTGAGCCTGAAACGCGGTATTTCCAAATATTAAAAAAATAAACTAGGTCTAAATTTAAATTCAGGGCTGTTCGAGATTTATTACTGTCACCTAAATATAAGGGAAGGGTGGACGCCTTTATAACTCTGCACACCTATTCTCAAATTTGGATTCATCCGTACGGCCATAAAAAGGATAGCTATCCTGCTGATATTAAAGATTTGGTATAATTTTAAAGATTGGAAATTTCAACTTTTCTTTAGTTAAATTCTAAATAGTCGAAAAATTAGATAAGTTTCCGTTTTAAACCCTAATTTTAGCTCGATGTTGGTAGGAAAGCCGCTAAAGCTTTGCAATCCGTCTATAATACCAAATACGTGGTCGGCTCTGGGGCAGATACATTATGTAAGAAAATCAATAGTTTAAAAATAATAAGTCGATGAATCAATATTTTAGACCCAGCTTCCGGAGGTTCCGAGGACTGGGCGAAAAAAGTGGCTGCAATTAAATATGTCTATCTATTGGAGCTTAGGCCTGATGAGAAAAGTAATTCAAATACAAATTTGCAACAAAAACAATGATAGAATATATTTAGTTGAAATTATTTTAGGAAATAATTAAGTTAGAAAAGTATAAGTAATTTTATTTTAGTGTGGGACGGCTTTATCTTGCCTGAAACTGAGTTAATTCCCACGGCGAAAGAAACCTGGGCAGGAATTAAAGTAGTGGCCGATGCTGTTTTAGCGCTGAAAAATGGCGCCAATTCAACGACTACTATTAAGACTAATGGTATTATTTATTGAATTTAAAAGAAATTGAAATTTATAAAACAGTGTCATATATCGAATGTTAATTTTAAATACCAAGTCAATTTAGTTAATTTAAAATTATTCGAGGTTCCCAAAAACGCTACCATTTTGGTAACGGCCAAGAGGGCTCTTGTTTCGACGTAAGACACGCGTGCAAAAAATGGGTCGCTGACCGAGAGGACCTCTGTCAAACTGTACCCATTTTTATGGTAAGGCTACACTTTTGATATCGTTTCGGTAACCCCTACTATTTTCAGAGAACCAACTGCGCCTATAGTTGTGGGACTTGTTAGGTAATTTTTAGCTAACATTGTTGAATTGAGATTTTTGCTCGTAATATCACTTGTGATACCATTTTTGATAACTCAATTCAATAATACAATTATTCTGGATAGCTTTATGATTAGGATATACGAACTTGTTGTTTTTGGTAGATTTTTATGTACATAGTATATTTGTTTTAATAAAGTTTTTATTTTGCTCTTCCAAATCTTTACTGAAGTTCAATGAAAATTGATTGATAGACGAGCATTGTTTATGCTAGAGTGTCATTTTTCTGCCACGCCTCATATCTTGCAATTCATAGCTTATCATACTAATTCTAAATTTTCAATTTGAACTACAATTAAAATATTTGAATCTATGTAATTCCAAGCAATTTTATCGAATGAACTACTGTTACTCCCTCTCGAGTAGCTTTATTATTGGTCTATTAACTATTGCTTCATTTCTTCATCTTCATATCAGGTACATAACTTTAAACCCTCATAGCTTTCCATAATAAATTTAAGCCACATAAACTTTTACATCAAAATGATCCTCGATATGAAGAATATTTTGATTTTGATACAAATATATTAGATTTATCACATTTTAAAATGCAATATTAAGGTTAACTGACATCGAACTCCATTGCAAAACTGAATTATTACAAAAGAGAGAAAGGCGAGCCGCAAATGATTCAAATGGGTTCAATGAGAAGAAGATTTGGATGACGTCTTTGTCTCAGATCAAGGTAAATTAAAATAGCGTAATATTTTTAAAAAAAATTATCCCTCTAAAATGTATTAGATCGGTGAATTGATTGACAAATGTTTGGAGCTTCACAAATACTGCTCACCAGAAGGAAGTTCAAGAGGGCCACCAGGTAAGAAGTCGTGAATACCAACTTCAGACATTATCATTTCAGGACCCAAGGGCTACGATGGACCGAGCGGGTATGAAAAAATATATTTTTAAATCCGAAAATTTGTTTAAATTTCAGCCTCCCAGGCCCTCAAGGCGAAGTTGGAAGGACGGGGTTGATGGGGTTGCCTGGAATGCAGGGGGTATATTCAAAAATAGTGGAAAATTCATGTTTTTCTTATTAATCTCATTCTATCTCTGAAACGAGTAAATTTTTCAAAAAAAAAAGTTGCTAAAAAAATTAAATTCGGTACGATTTCAGCCTCGTGGTCCACCTGGGATTCCAGGAAGAGACTCGGACTGTTCACAATGTCCTATCAACGAGACTTTCCTGGTCGAGAGAAGTTATGATTGTCCGAAGGTATATTTCCTTATAGAACAAAGTTGATCTTTATTAAAAATTAGAAGAAACTTCTAGAAAAATAGTTTACTTAGTATGAGTTGAAAAATAGAAAAATTTTATTGAAAATTTAATGAAAAAAAACACTGATCTTCGCAAAACAATTGTAGAAATTGTAGGTGGAAGATATGAAGTGTGAAAAACCTGACCCTGAATCTACAAAGGCCCCAAGACTGGTCGATAAGCCTATCCCCTCGTTAATTCAACAGGTATTGAAATGCTAATTTTTAGTAAACGTTAAAAACTAGCATGTTTAGCTTCTCTCGAATACTAGCGCTTTGGAGACTTGCTTGAAAGTTTGTGTGACGAATTGCACCGAATATGAAGAGCAAATGGAAAAGGAGGAAACGACAACTCAATCTTATTATATTCAAGGGGTCACTGCTCGTAAGTATCTTTGATCTTTTTTCAAGAAAAATAAATCTTTTTTCCGATTGCCGCCTACAATCCATCGGGAAACCAGTATTTCATGGACATTCCCCGACTTACTATGGAGGATGGATGAGAGACGCTTATCCGAGGACTGGAGATGTAAGAAGTTGATCTATTTTCAACTATTATCGATCTCTTTTCAGGACTCACACAAAAGATATGTGGTCAATCACTTCCAAGGCAACGAAGTTATCGAGTACGCCAGTGAAGCTGAAATGAGGAGAGGGCATGTTAACAAGGTGTAAGTTTTTTCAAATAAATATTCCAGATGGACTTAAAATGAAATTCCTATATTTCAGCATATAATTATTTCAGGCATAAACTCCCGCATGTTTATGATGGCACGAACCACTTGTTATTCAATAGCACTTTGTTCTTCCAAAGGGCCGGCTTTCCGATTATTGGGAAGTATTCCTTGGTTGATGGTTTATATGACGAAGTACCTTTTCCGGGGGCCGCTTATAAGGGAAATAATGTGAGGGAAATATATATTTTTTAAATCTACAGAAAAAAATAAACAAAGATCTAAATTTTCTAATTTCAGTACCTCTTTAACCAGTCCATGAATTATTTCGACATTTCTCTGGATGAAAACGCGCTTTGGATCCTGTTTCACTATGAAGATGAACCTTTCCTTTCAGCGGCAAAGGTCAAATTTATTTTCTTAATTTATATTTGTTAGATTACAGATTGACATCAACAACTTCACGATTTACGACATGTTCAATTTAACGTTAGTTAATCACACCTCTGTAGCAAATGGGGTTGTTATTTGTGGAGTTTTGTATTTGGTAAGTTTTTTTTCTAAAATATAAATTTATAAATTACATCGTTTTATTAAATTAAAAATAATCATTACTTAAACACACACAGATTTATCTATATTTTCTTCATCTTTTATCGACTTTTCGGAGTCTATAATCTAATAGGGCATGCTATAAAAGTAAAATATTTAACGTCACATTAATTTATTATGATGCCATAGCGTAGCATATTATTTCTATGAAGGCATTATTTATTTTATGGTGCCATAACGTTATTTTGGCATTCTAGATTGAAGATGTTCATTCCCAATCAACCCACATTTCGACATCATTCGATTTCTACCGTTTGCAATACGCCAAACCGAATATAAAATGGATTAATTTATACGGAAATGCGAATATGATATCCTACAATCCATTCGACAAGAGAATTTACGTCTATGATCATGGATATTTGTTAACTGTACCCTCGAGGTTACATTGGTTGGCGAAATAGATTTAATTTGTTTAATTTTTCAACTTTCTTAAATTAAAATATTGTATCGATCAAATTAAGTGATAGAGTTCGTGTGTCGAAAAATATCGAGAAAAAACAAGAGACACAGAGGAAATTGCGTACCGCTATTTTCATTGTCCCTCTCTACTGTTTCTCAGTGCTCTAGTCTCCCTCTTGTGCATAGTTCATACGCGCATTTCTCGCAAGGGATGTTCTTTAACACACGAACTGTTACTTAGTTTGGCCGAAACAGCAAATATATTCAATGCATCATAATTTTATCTAGAAAATAACGCAATTTTTATAATCTAAATATATTTCCAGCACAATATATAAAATCGAAAAATAAAGTATTTCTAAAAACATCTCAAATTTTGATATAAAATACCGAAATTTCTATTTTAACGACAATGTTTGACGTCATATTCAAATCATAACAACAGGAATTGACAGCTTTTCGAATTTCTTATCAGTATTTCAAAACTTTTGGAATGCGCACATCTTCTCCATTTCCCCCATAAATGTCCTCGTGAAATGAGTCGGGTCTATTTCCTTTTCTTATTGATTCCTACCTTTTCTTGGGCAAATTCGTCGAATGAAGACCAGCGCTATTTAAATGAAGTTCGACATTTGGAAGCCGATATTGAAAGAATTAGAAATGAAGTCGCTGAAATGTAATTTGAATTAGCATATTTTAACAAAAATTAGTATATTGTAATTTTTTTTCAGAAACTTCGAGCAGCAAGAATTAGAATATCGTAGTCTCCTAGAAGTCCCACCTGGAACTCTATACGCCATAAGAATTGACGGAGATGAAATTTCCGACCCGGGTTTGGCGGAAGAAATATCCCAGAAAGCCGGATATAAAATTATGAGAAAAGTGGGAATTTTAGGATTTAAAAATTTGGTTTATTTCTTTATTTTTAGCTACAATCTTTCAAAAATACTTATATCGCGGAACGTTTAACCCGAAGAAAGCGGGATGTCGACGATTTTCTAAGGGAAGTCATCGCACAGGTATTATTTCCACGAAACTTAATCTCAAACATACATTTTCTTTGAACTAAAAAGCGTTAGCATTTCTAATATTTTAAATCCAGCGATAAAGTTAATTCTGTTAACTCCGAATCTAGGCCAAATAACAAACTGATTACAGAGATCTTTAAAATGGGCTGAACAACTCAAACCTCTGGATCGATTTAAGAGAAAGTCAATTTTGACGAAAGGAGCGCCAACCAATGCGGTAAGAATAATGCATTTTTTCTCTTAAATCTCTAAAAATTCAAATATTTTAGTTCGAAGCCAAACCCTCCATGAAAATTGATGAAGCTTGGAAATTAGGGCTAAGCGGGAAGAAAGTTAACATCGCCATTTTAGTGAGTCTCAAATTTATTTTGTCATATTAAATTTAAGAGCTTAGGACGACGGAATAGACTATTTACATTTGGATTTACTTCCACGATTTAACAGGGAGATTTCGTTCGATTTCGTCAAAGACAGGCCAGATCCATTTCCAGAGCATGGAGACGATTTTGGGTATGCCAAATTTTACATTTGAAGAAAGTATATAAGTTTTTAAAGATAAATTTCAGTGTGGATTAGTTTTTCCTTAATTTTAAAATGATTGAATATATGAAAATCAGATTTATATAAACATGAAAATAAAAAAGTAATGAAATATTTCGGAAATATTGTATTTTCGGGGGAAAACATTTTAGACATGGGACCCAATGCTCTGGGGTTATCGGGATGCATCCGAAATTAGCCAAGTGTGGTGTAGGTGTAGCTTCGGGATCCAGAATTGGAGCACTGAAGACTCTGGGAGAAAGTGAACTTCTGAACGACGCCCTAGAAGCTGATGCTTTAGCGTTTCAATCAGAACAGGTAACAATGAGCTACTTTTAAATTCGTTTTCGAAGGTCAGCTTTTAACATGCACCAATTCGCTATATCATTGACTAAAATGACGAATTTGCAAGTGTATTATGCGAAGATAAGCTTTTAATTGTGAATAAATAGACTATTTTATGATCTAAGATCGATGATATTTCAGGTCGACATTTTATCCGCTAGCTGGGGCCCAAAAGATGATGGTAAAACCGCTGAGAAACCCGGCAAATTGGCGCAAGAAGCTTTGAAGAATGGAGCCAAGATGGCAATTAGATTTAACTAGGGTAATTAGAGATAATTATCATAATTAGGGTCGTCATGGTTTGGGCACGTTATATGTTTGGGCGAGTGGTAATGGCGGATTGGTCAACGACACCTGTGCGATGGACGGTTATGCCAGCAATATTCATACGGTCAGATAATTAAGTAGTTTGATTGTCTTAATTTCAATTAAACTTGCCATCATCATATTCAAATCAAATTATACATTTTTAGTCTAGGCCAAAATATCGATTTTCAGATCTAAAATTTTACTATCTAGAAATTTTAGCTTACCTTCGGTTCAGTCTCAGAAGATGGTAGCCCCGCCCACTTTTCCGAGCCGTGTTCCGCAATTTTGGCTACAGTAGCCGGAGGAGATCGGGGCATAAAAACGACTTCTTTATCAGGAACTTGTTCCGCATTTTCTGGCTCTTCAGCCACCGCGCCGATAGCCGCTGGCATTTTGGCGCTCGGTCTCGAAGCCAAGTTAGTAACTTAGCTTCAGCTAACGTCATTATCAAACTGTTTTAAAAAAATATATATTTTTAACACAACTGGATTATTCCAGAGTAAAATTATCTTAGAAATTTAAATAACGACATGATTTCAAAATAGACCTCTAAAACTTTGAATTTAGCCCGAAACTTACTCAAAGAGACGTCCAACATTTGATAGTTCATACGAGTAATCCGAATGATCTGAAAGGAGCTTGGAAAACGAATGGAGCAGGTTACTGAAATCAGTAAATTTAACGTTAGCATAAAATTTAGGCCTAAAATTTTCTGATTACCATGGATTCGGTTTGTTTGATGCTGAGAACTTTGTCAAAACTGCCAAGACTTGGAAGAATATTGGCGAAGAGCACAAATGTTTCAAAACGAATTCAGACAATTTGAATGGGTAAGCAAAATTTGAAATATATTGCAAGGCTACGGTATTTAGACGTTTCACATCTGAATCCCCCTTGACGTTGGAGATTCTGATGGACGGTTGCCGTGGAACGTCGTCTGAAATCAAATACATCGAAAGAATAGCTCTAACTGTAAATGCGACCCATAAATACCGAGGAGCTATTAGCATTGAATTGATTTCCCCTCAGGGTTGCCTTATCCTTTCATATTTAAATAGGTCTACTAATTTAGAAACTCGAGATACGCTTTTAAAATCGCGAATTAACGATATCTCAAGCAATTCCATAAACGGATTCGCCCTAATTTCAACCCACTTTTGGGGCGAAGATCCGCATGGGAAATGGACTTTGATAGTTAGCGAAGAGGTCAGTTATTAAATTTTTAGATTTGCACCTTTTGAAAAATTTGAACTTTTAGCCCTCTATGAAATCCGAACTAGGCGGCTCTGTCAATGATTGGAATTTAACCATACTTGGGACCTCTGAAAATCCCGCTGATCTAAATCCACATATCTCAAACACATAATATTCGATGGTACCCCGCTTTCCAATCAAATAGGTACCCAGAAAAAAATCGTATGGTATTTTTTTTCCATACTATAACAACACAATATCGTTAGGCTAGAGAGCATGTGATATAAAAAAAGAGGAAGCGAATTTCCCTCTAGGAAGGAACGTCACGCGGAGTTACAGCCTCACGCCTATATTACTTTTGACAAATTGGCTAGGGCGTCCGCTTGTTGCTAACAGGCGTAAGCATTAGCTCGAGTTTTCAACCACTTCAAGTTTTATTTCCAAAAATACAAGCTATTCTCTCTTTGTAAAAAAACTATTCGAAGAGAGGAAGAGATACCATAGGAATTTTTCCTGAGTACCGATTTGATTGAAATAGAGGGTAGCTTTATTTAACTTAATTTTCTAAAACTTTAATTTATCAAATTGCCATTATTCTGGTATAAAAAGGTTACACTCGTCGGGCTCCGCAATTGAATACCAAAATCTCGATGAGTTTATCAATTCCATAAAAAGCTATGATGTTTTAAAAATCTAGAATTCTCTCTCAAATAATAAACATTTCTATGTGTTGTCCATGTGAATGGAATGGGCAAGTGGGCGGGGTTTTGACGAATAAAGAAAAAAGCAAATCGATGAAAAAGACGCAGAAGGCTTAAGCAATGTTAGATGAAAGCCGTCATTGCATTTGCGGGAAGAAGGCCCCTTTTGTCACTCATCCTTAGATAGAATTGAATAGAGCTAAGAGTGAGGGTTTCATATATCCCATCTGTTTCAATGCACTATTCTTTATCATATGGATAAATTCCGAGCGCTTACATTTTGTTTTAGGATTTCGTATATCCATGACGCTTCTTTTCATATATCTTTCAACGTGCGCAAAGATTTCTTAGAGTTTATAACATTTTCGGTTACGAATTGTATGATCTAAAATCTAAAACTTCATACATCTTCCATCATATTAAGTTTCCGAGAATTGCCAGGCTTTAGACAAATTAGATGTTTTTGAATCCCATCGTATTCCTTTCCGATTATAAAATTGCCAGAATAGTCAGATTTCTGAACATCAATGACACGGAATTACACGTTTCAAATATTAAGGCATGCAATTAAACCTCCACATTTCAAAAATGATCAAAAATCTCTCAAATTTCAAATCTGAAAAGCTGTTCGCGCAATTCTAGTTGAAAGTGGAAAGAGCGGTGCGATAGACTATTGTTATCTTGCAAGCATTTGCAACAAACAGCAGAATTATCCAATAAAGGCCGGGAAAAATTGCGGGAAGCCCACAAAGCTACCTTTCAAATCCACCCCTCTGCAAGTCTACTCCTTCATGGCTACCTCCACACAAAGTCGTTGCATAGTTCATGCATTTTCACACGCTTCTCTGAGCTCTTCCCCCGCCGACGTTTCAACTTCTCACGTGTTCACTTTTTGAACTATCAGAATCGTATATTTCATTCGATTTTCTGGAATTTTAGCCTATCCTTTATCATATACTAATTTCTTTTTTTTGTATATATCATCCATTTTAAACCCATTCTTTCACTGTTTGGGAAAAACTAGATGTTTTTCACTTAACCCCAAATCATATTGGTTTCAAAATGTGTCGCAACAAATGTTCACTTGTAAACAGACATGTTTTCTAGTCGTTTCAGCGGATTTTGACCAAATTTTGGTAGCTAAAGCTCAGTCAGCAATTTTTCTTCGCTTTCTCTCCGAAATTCCCCAGAGAAAAATGCGTCGATCGGGAGTTTGGGCCAATTTCTGAGGAAAATATGACAACCAAGCGCGAAAAATAGGTGCTTTACTTTGAAGCAGAAGCAAGAAAAATTGACCATTTGAAAAGAGAAATATGAAATATGGATAGATGAAGTATAGCTTTCTGAGGAGAGTTTAAAGGCCGATTTTCATGGACCACATAAATTTGAAGTTTTTTTTATGTGTTAACTAGCGATCTTTACCATCAAAATTGGTATTTTTCAACAGAACAAATTTATCTTCAATATTTAAATCGTTATTTTTACTTTTTTAAAGTGATAATAATTTATGTTTAAAGTATGGAAAACTGATCTTCATCCAAATTTCATTTTACTTAGTCAATTTTCACTTTCTTCAAAGTGTCCTTTCTTCTCTGGTCCTTTTGATGAATGTGCTTCATCATTATTCCATCATCTCTTTCCTCATCTATCTCTTTCAACTTTCCGTTTATTCTTCTTACTCTCATTCCTTTCCCCTCCTCAATTTCCCTTTGTTCTTTACCCTTCAAATGGCTTATCGAGTTGTGTTTCTGACGGCTTTATCGACACAATTAGTGGGTTTTCCAAAAGAAAAAAGTTGTGAATTTTAGAGAATTAAGGGCACTTATTCTTAACAATCCATCAATTTTCCAGGTTTTCTTATTAAGAAAACTCATCTTCACCAAAAATAATTATCTCCCATACAAAATTTTCTATTTTTACAAGTGCTTTATAAACTCGTCATTAAGCTTCCCTTTAAAATTGCGACTTTTTCCCTCACATTTTTGAGGAAAACGTTTCTTTTTTAAATCTGTATCAAAATTATACTTTAAAAACAGAAACCATCACGTCATCAAAATTCTCTCCCAATTTTGAGGACCATTTTTTGTTCCCCGAATTTGCTCCCCAAATTCAGTAGAGACGCTGTCTTTCGTAGGAGGCTCTTTGTCTTTCTCCTCAGATGGCATGTGGAAATAAGATGAGCTCCGCGCAAAATGGAATTGGATCGAGAGGAGGCTTCTTATTTTTGAGAAGGGGAAAACGATCTATTTATTCGAATTTTTTTTATCTCTTTTTTATTTTCTGATCTTTTCTTCGGAATTTTATGACGTAGATCAGCTTTTGTCTAATATAAGCTTACCTCTTGTTTGGAATTTCTAATTTAGATTCATGGAAAAAGCTAATCTTCATCGATATTTGATCTCTTCTTCTATGTTTTGATCTCTTTCCATTCAAATCAAAATAGTTTACAAATTTCCTGCCGCTCTGACATGGATACACTCTCTTTGTTCGTTGAGTTGCCAGAATGAAAGTGAGAGAGAAAGGAAAGGTTAGAAAGAGCAGAGAAGAAAAAACCAGACGTGTATTTCTTGCCTTTGGCAGATTCGATTTCAGCCGCTTCTCATCTACCTTCCTATAATTCTGCCACACTTTGCAAAATCCATCAAATTGCAATTTTGCAGCACTTTTGTTGATCTTCAAAATTATATAATTTATATTACTTTTTATAAAGGATAGCACTGTCACTCTTTGGGAAAATCTTGCTAATTTCAACTTTTTTTCGCAGACTTTTTCACTTCAAAATTGAATAGCTTACCTTCTCTTATAATCTTGCCAACTTTTAACAATCCTAAAAGAGTCCACTCTTCGACTCTTTTATTGATTTTAAAATATGATAATTTATGAGTTCTATAACCCTGCCGCGCTTTGTTAAGGCCACAAATTCTGCAATCCTTCGGCGCACTTGATTCATCTCTCCAAATTGGATAATTTGTGTACAAGCTGGGTTCCGCGGTGGTCGCTAATTTGGGTTGT
Source organism: Diploscapter pachys (assembly GCA_002287525.1). Lineage (NCBI taxonomy): Eukaryota > Metazoa > Nematoda > Chromadorea > Rhabditida > Rhabditidae > Diploscapter > Diploscapter pachys. Next base: position 357,746 of record LIAE01010038.1, read on the forward strand.
TTTATTCCTCAGCAGAATTAGCCTCATTGAATGTAAAAATTTCCCGAGAAAAGCCGCCGGACGAATTAGGGACGTCTAAGTCAAAAACAGAGCCCGAAGCGAACCGGGAAGTGCCCCCGGCCCGCAAAATACTCCCTTAGGGCATTTGTATCAGGCCCCTATCGGGGAACTTCGCTAATTCGTGGTGCTAAAGGATAGCCCTCAAAACGGCTGACATATACGATTTTCAAATTTGGATATTTGAGTCAAATTTGTCATATCAACTTCGCGCACTATCTGAGAATTTGTCTGATCACGTGCTGAAGGATAAGTCCTTAAACCCAGTTTGTATATCAAATTTTTTTTATCTGAGTTCTTAATCATAACTTTTGATTTCCCTCTTTAAAAACTAATTTTCTCGTAATATTTAAGTATAGATATTCAAAACCATCTGCTACTTGACATTAGCATATTTTCAATTTCTTCTAGTCACGTGTTGAAAGATAGGCAGAAAAGTCCGTCTGGTATATTCTCGAACCAATTGCTCTCTCGCCATTCATTTACACTAGAAGTCTTGATCGACTGACAGCTGTTTCTTTCTTTCCTCTCTCGTTTTCAGTGTTCTCTATTTCAGCTTCATGTTTATCATTTTGATGATCATTGCTAAATGCTACTTTTCCCGAGATATAGATCATTTTCAAATTGGTCCTGAATTTTATTAAACTAATAGAAAACCCCTATAGTTAAAATATTAAACCCTGTTCGTCGTTTAAAAATGTTTGATATCTTATCCATAATCTATTGAGTCAAATATAATTTATCAAAATTTTTAGTCGTAGTTTCCCTAAAATAAAAATATCCTGCCCTAGTCTTATATTTTATCCCAATTCTTTCATGTCACTTCTCTAAAATAAATTCTTTCTTTTTATTTGCTTATGTTTTCACCAATTCGTCTATCCATGCAAAACTGCATTCCGCAGGGTCGTAAGCTCTATCTCATTACTTTTCACATAGCTTTATTTATGCGAAATCTATAAAATCTCACTTCTATACTTATGCATCTGGCTTTACAATCGTCCAGAATAATTTATAAGTGCCCGGAAATCTCTCACTAGGTATGAATGAGATGTCCATATTTTCGTGGGCGATACAAATTGCATCATATTTTGACTAAAAAGCACAAATCTGTCTGACTTTCAATTTTTCAGGAAAAAGGCGTGTATTCTCTGCTTTGTTGCCTTGCTTAAGTTTCTCGGTTAAGTGCCTATTTTGCTCAATTATTCTAACCGCCTTTTCCGTTTATATTTTAACATTGATGAAATATTTACGTTTTTCGAGTTTGAACTCAGCAATTTTGCCTATTCTGGAGACTGAATTTCCTCCTTCAAGTCAAGTTGAAAGGGGGTGAAGGCCTTTTCCCAGATATGCTTAATCCGATTACCTATGAAGAGCCCTCATATATCCCCGTTCCTCGTTCTTGAAAATCCAGGATGATCTCCACTGCTCTTATTATTCGCAACATGAATCACTCATCACATGTGATAAAGCGTATGATCATTCACCCAGACTTTATACGACACAGTGAATTTGAAAATGATTTGGGTGAAGATCAGCTCTGTTCTCCAAAAACGAAAATTCGGCTCTCTTGCATAATTGCTAGTGCAATTTAGGCCTCTTCGGGGTGACGAAATGACTTCTCAAATAGCCCTCTTTAAGCATCCTCTTTATTCTTGTTTATCTCGAACTTGCTGAGGATTTTCCCACAAACCCGCTTTTAATTAGCATTTAGCCAATTGTATCTCAGACGTTTTCCGATTTGCATATTTCCATCATTAACCTTCAAATTTTTCACTCATCTTTATATTCAATCCATTTTCCTGGTCTATGCCTCGCACAATGTAGGTCTTATTATTTTAACACTCAAATTATAGTTTAAACTATGGTTCAGTCGTTCCAAATGTGTGCATAATTATAGGTCAGATGTGTTCTGATTTCTACGTTTAATCATGGGGCACGGAATTTCTGATTAAAACTCAGAACTCTTACGTTTTAAGCTATTTTCTTAAATTTTCTAAGCATGCCCTTTCTCGAATAAGAAGGGCCACTTTTCGCGATTTTCGCATTTTTCTCTACATTTCTAAGTTTTGCGATCTCAAAAATAATATTTCATTTATGTTGACTTGCCCAAGAATTTCGTGCGCCTAAGCTCACACAGGGGAAATTCATGCAAATCGAGTTTTCCTTTTTCTTATTTAGCCAAATTTTTCTCCGACGACTTTTCTATTCACGTCTTTTTCTAGCATCAGAATCTCACGTTTTTATCCAGGATTTTTATCTAATTGAAGGTGCTTTTCAGAATTTTTCTAGATAAAAATGAACGTTAAAAATGGCATGCATATTTTTAGAATACTCTTCCTCATCATCATAAAATGCTCATTTTCATAATATGCATTGCATAGCATAACATAATATCTCCTAGGCCCAAAAATCATATTTTCTTCTGAATATGTTGAACTTCATTTACTAAAACGTTCATTTTCCATTATGCATAACAATTCTAATATTAATAGAATTAATATTTCAAAGTACATGTATTTTCCCGAAATTCTCATTTTCGCTCAATTTTTTAAATTTTAATAAGTTCTCAACAAATTAAATTTTTTTTAATTTCAGAGCCGAAAATGGGTGACACCGACTCGGAAGGCTCTGTGATGTGGGAGATTTTCAACCAGGTAGCATATCTTAAAATAGCCCAATTTCTAGAGTCAACTTTACTCTGAAATAAAACTCTTAAGCTTAATGTATGTTTTTATACTTAATTTTGAATTTAAATATAAGCCCTATTTTAAACAACTCAGAATTAAATTTCAGGTAGCAGATTCCGAGGCCCTAATTTGGATGCGAATGAATTCAAGGATACTACTCCCTATTTTCTCACTATTCGGGATATTCGGAAATTCGATGGCTTTATTGTTGATTAGGCTAGAAAATTATAGAATTTTTTTAAAATTTTCTTTAAATAATTCAAAAAATTGATGGAGATGAGCTTTTTCTATATACAAAATCAATTTATCTGTAGATTTTCTCAAAGTTCATTAAGACCAGTTCCTTTTCCTTAGATTATTTTAAAATACTGCCTTCAGAACCAACTTCTGGCTGAAACGCCTAACATCAAACGATTACCTATGTGCCTTGTCGATATCGAGTTGCATTTTTTTATCGACCGTTATAATTTCTTGGGCCGACGTCAATTTTCTGCCTCTATATGGAGAGTCCGAGATTTCATGCAAGGTAAGTTGCAAAAATCTATGACAAATTGAAAAAAAACAATACAAATAAAAGCATCCGTAATATTTGACAAAATAATACATAGAAGTGAAAATAAAAGTGAAAAAAATCAATCAAATTTGTCGATTTTTTCAATTTTTAGCTCTTCACCTTCCTGGCGCACTTTTCCGATTTCATCTGCGTTTGGATGATTTCTTGGATTTCTTGCGACCGAATGATAGTCCTTTATAGGCCAGGAATAAGAAAATGGATTTGCACGAAAAAATTCGCCAGAAAACTTACCATTGGTAAGATTATAATTTTGGTCACTAATGATACAATCCTTGGCATTCATTATACCATGTATGATAACCTTTCAAAAATTGGATTTCAGCTACGGTAATTCTGTCAGCGGTCCTCTACAGTTGGGTGTTCATTTTTGCCGGTCTGGAATACGAAAATGAACGATCTTTCTGCGGACTCTCGCAAAACGCATCATTTTTCGGGTATTTTTAAGATTCTTCGTGAACTATAAAAGTTTCCTAACAGATAAAAACTGATCTTCATCGAAATTCAATCAGGAACTTTTCAGATGCAACGTATCCGACAAATATTTCGTCTTCACTTTAGTGGACACCGCGATATGTACATTAATTCCGGCTATTCTAATTATCATCGTCAATAGCTTCTCGACCTATCGATACAGGCAATGCATGAAGATCTATTCATCAGGTATCATGTCAATTAATTAATTTAATTTTAAGATATGAAATAACTAAAACTAAAATTAGCTATTTTTAAAATAGTTAAATCTTAAGTCAAACATGATTATAGCTATTAAAATGTAATAAATCGTTAAACTAGTTAGTTCAAACCTAAAAATAAAATCCATTTAAAATATTACGAATCATTTAAATTGAAATCCAGTTAAAAATAACTCAGATTATAATTTCAGGAGTTCTTAGAGTCAGATTCCTCAGAGGTCCGCCCACCGATGAGCAAACCCGCTATGTAAGCGTAAGTTTGGGAAATGACGTTGAAAAGATTTCGCTTTTTAGGAAGAAACTACAGCGAAAAAACTATTATTGAGCACCTCTAATCACACTAATACCCAACATTCAACCCAGTCGCATAGGTAATTTAAAGATGGAGTCAAATGGATGTTTTGAATTTAAATTTGAAATTAAATCTCCGGATCTTGAAGTTAAATTTAATGCTTCAAATTATATATACTAGTAATCTGACTTTTAAATTAATATGAAGTTTAAATAAAACCTTTACGTTTGAATTTTAATCTCAAACTCTAGATCGACAGCAAACTGTGGGAGTAAACTCCGATCTTCTGACCTGCAACTTAGTCGAACTTTGTTGATCGTCACCTCGACATTCGTCCTTCTAACCGTTCCATCCTACTGTATGCGAATCATACAATATCTATTCTCTCCCTCCAGGTACAACGTTTATTGATAAAAATCTAAATTTACGTCTGGCATTACAAAACCTGAAATATTCAACATTTTACACCTAGAGTTAAGATGATATCTAAGTTTCGATTGATTAGTAATTTATGATTGATTCAGCCATCTATTCCACCTAATTCATTATCTAACCTATTTGATCTACTACTGGCATCATTCGGTGCTATTCTACATGTACATATTTTGGAGGTAAGATAATTCAGATTAAAAAAACTAAATATCTTTAACGTTTCAAACATTTTTTCTAAGCATAAATTTGAAGAAAAAAGTTATTTCTAATTAGTTTATATGGAACAGATCTCAGTTTCAAAGTTCTTGGTATTTGTTTAATTCCAAGTTTCAGTCCCCAAATGAAGAAGCAACTCAAGCCGACCGCAATGCGACTTCTGGAATGTTACTGCTTCAAGACCGTTCCGGAATTTGGCCATCGCTCCACGTCCATGCAAGAGTTCAACAACAAAAATTGAATGTTCTAGAAAATTATCGGGTCAATTAATATTTTGCTTGCCTGTAAATATGGGTAAAACGTTTCTTGCCTCAAATCTAAAAAATGGTACTGTATTTTACAACGATATATTGAATAAATTATTGGATCTCAATTGGAATTAGAATATTAATGAAAGGAAAATTAATGAAGAAAAAAAACTAGCTAATGGCCGCAAATGGTTTTGCATAGTCTAGAATTTTCTAAAATTTTCAACTCTAAATAATCAAATACGATGCAACTAAATCATTTATGAAGAACAAAAACAAAATAAAAATTATTTTTGATTGAAGGGTGCCACCAAAATCGACCAGGAAAATGAACACGATTTCGTGGTACGAAAATCTCGGGAGCGCCTGCGGACGCGCACTGCCTGACAAAATATTCTGGTGGACAGCCATTTCTATGAGTGGTTCATCGACTCTGATAGTGATTTTTCGTGAGCACCAACTTTGAAGGGGGACTTGCTTCCTATTTTTGGCGTTTTCAATGACCACTTTTTGAACAAAAACGAAAAATGCAAGGAGGCGAAATTTGGGACCTCTAAGTATAGAAATGCATTCGGAAATAGAGCCATGATGCAGCAATCCATTCAAGCGGCGAAGTTCTAGATTTTCGCTATATTTTAATATTTTTCTTTTGTTTCTGTTGATGTTTATTTCAAAAGTGCGGATGAGTTTAGCTTTTCAAAAAAATACCGAAAATCTTGATCAATTGATAATTTGAAAAGGGAAGAAATGTGGAGCTTTAAAAACTTTGTATAACAAGAACGAATTACGATATTATCTGCTAGAAAATTACTAAAAATTAACATATGCCCTATGTGCGCGAGCACGGAAAAAGACGAAGTTGACTTTCTCTGGGTGCAGAAATACACTATTGCTGCTTTAGCTTGCAGGATAATTACAAGATTTTTCCCATTATTCGATAAAAATAAAGAAAATAATAATATAACCGTGCTCTGCCCGATCCGATGAAAAAAGTCAAAATGTGATGCGAGAAAAACATATGGAAAAGAAACTCCCTTACAAACTAAAAACCTATATTCAAAACATAAAAAATGCAGAAAAATCTATCAATGAAATAATAGTCGGAATATACTTTTCATTGTCTTTGGGAAAAATTTTTGCACGAAGAGGTGGAACGTGTATCCGCGAAGGACACAGGGGAATATACGGTGCAGAGCACGGCAGAACATAGTGGTTAATCTCGCGGATACCCCTTTCCTCCTTCTACAAAAGTCTTTTTGAAGGGCAAAGGAGTGTAGATTCTTTCTAAGCTATTGTTCATTTCAATCGTAAGAGCAGCTTGATACATCTTTGACCCTTAAAGAGTGTGTGCCACTATCTTACGACAATTTGCAGATTGTGTGCAATCCCCAGTTGGTATTTTCTGCGAAATACTGAAACCATTCTTATACCGTTATCCTTGGGCACAAACGAAGAAGCTCTCTTTGCTTCTCTCCACCCTCCTCGAGCCTCCCTTTTGAAGAATAAGAGAGATAAACGCAAAATGAATATATTAAAAACTTGTCCATAAACCATTATACTTGTCGTAAAATAGTGGCACGCTCTTTGAAGATGAAAGATGGAAAGAGTTGCCATTACGATTGAAATAAACAATAGCCTTTAGTTTATGACTTTTAGAGAAAACTACAGTAAATTACCTTCCAGGTGCTCCCCAGGTGGAGAATTCTATATGTTCTGGGGCAGAACTATGATATATAATATTTTCATCCTGCTCCTTCGATTGAACCGTGTCATTATTTCAGAACCGCAGTAAAATGTTCGATGCCGCCTCGGATCAGCTATTCTATCTAAAGTTTGACATCATTTATGATTTTTAGGGAAAATGCTATCTATATGCATCACATGACATTCCTCTTTTCAATGTTTAAGACCCCAAAGAGATCAGCGATGCGAAATAAAATGCTTGACTCCTTTACTATGATATCCCAGCCTACATGCTTTTCCTCTCGTGTTTTTTTCGCTACTATCTGCCGTCAAAGAAACTTTTTTTCTCCCCCTCGCTAGCATAGGGCTCCAAATACAGGCAGCGATGTCATGCCGAAAGATTGGAATGAGGTAGACAAGCTAGCTAATTCAGTTCAAAACCGTGGCGCGACACGCGACGCATTCCAGGATTTTTCTTGGAGTGGACAATCGTGTGACAGCAGGAAATAACTTCAGCGTCCATTTTTAACGAATTTTTGGAAAGAGAAATATCACGTGGGCATAGCATATCAAAAAAAAATAATTTTGAAAACTTTTCTAGTTCTACAGCAAATCATAGGAAATTGCATAAATTACTTCTACTGTACATCTATATATATTTGAATCCTAAATCCAAATATCATAATATCAAGTATGCTAATCTGATATAAAAAATAACTTTTCATTTTGTAGAATTCAAACTTCTTATAATTTCTCTTAAGTTTATCTATCAGCGTGAGATTCAAAAAATAATCTTGAAACAACTTTCTACGCAAATCGTATGAAATAGCGTGGAATTATTGTTATTGAAAATTTTCAGATTGTTTTTCAGATGTCATATATATCAGTATGCTAATCTTAACTAAAGATTAATCTGCATTTTTGTAGAACTGAAATGCCTTTAAGTTTTTCTTTAGGTCATGGCAATTATTTCACTCGTATATTCTCGGCAACTTGTAGATTTCTCGGTTTGATATTTCGTCCTCTTGATTGGTCCTTCTCACTTTTCTTTCTTTCTTTCCTTCTCTCTCTCTCTCTCTTTCTCTCTTCGCTATTCTTTGAGAAAGAGTGTGGTGGGAGATTCAGCCCTCAGGGGAGATAGATGTAAATAGTGTTTGAAATCGAGAGAGGTTAGAAGAAAAAGAGAGAAAGAAAGAAGGAAGAGAAGGAGAAAAATAGTTGGAGAATGTGAGAGAGCGCAGAGAAGTGAGAGTCAGCAGCAGCGACGAGGAGGCTTCACACACACACACATACACACAGAGCGCGACTGGCTGCAATATGCGGGTCAGAGACGCAGAGTCAATCGCGCACTATTTCACTTCATTCTGCTTCTCTACCCCGCACTCTCTTTCTCTCGCGCGCCCGTGTTTCGCTCCGTTAGCACGGGGGCCACTAAATCGCTGGCCCTGATATATCCTAATTTGGATTTTTAGCCCCTTTTGTAAAGTTCACCCCCTTTCATTAATCACCAATTTTAAAGTTCACTCATTTCTCACGTTTATAACCGATATTTCACAATAAAATATCACGAAATGTCCGTAAAAGTAATGGTGAAACAAGAGTATTTTTACAAGAACTCCATTCTGGTATGTTAAGTTTAAGGAAAAACGAGCTTTTCAGAATATCATGGATTTAGATCTCTTTTATTTGATCTCTAATGGATGAGAATTGTTAGAGCTATCGATTTTTCAAACAAATAATATCGATTGTTTGCTAGCACTTCCTTGCTTCGCAACTTGTAAAATATCAAAATTGATTTATGTTTTAGAAGAGTGGTCATTTTAATGAGACTAAGCTAGGGATCTATGAAATCCTTTTCGATAAGCGTTAGTTTTATCGACTTTCACTTAATAATGCATAATTTATATGATGACTGTCATAATTACTTCATTCTAAATGGCTTTAATTCATTAGTTTTCTTCAGATAATCAACTTTTCTGAAATTAAAATATCGATTTTCCAGATATTCATAATATAAATATCTTCATCTCTGAGAAATAGCGTCTTTTCATTAATATTTGATTACCTCTTCTAGAATATATCTTGTTCATTCTCAATTTCTCAAAAATTATATCTTAAATGTATAAAATTTTCCTTTTATTTAGATTCAGATATATTGATTTGGCATTTCTTCGTCTTCCTCATTTTATTTTGAACATGAACAGTTCGTGATTTCCAAAATATAATTCCTGCTCATCATAAGACATTTTGTTCTAAATTTTTCGAATATTATATTATGCAATCTTCGCTCACATCGATTTATTTTTATATATAGAGAGTTCTCGAAAACGAGAGAGACGAGAGAAAAGAGGCTCATTTTATCGATTTTTAGAGAGCGAGAGACGCAGAGAAAGAGAGAAAGAAATATACCAACTGGTCACTTCCCTCTCGTGCTTTCTTCTTGCTTCGACTTATTATATTCACACTCTGCTTCTTTTCTCTATCTTCAAATTCAATGCTCTCACTCATATCTCAGTTCAACTTTTACACACAATTCGGATCAGAAATCTATGAAGTTCGGACATAAATTTGATCAATCCTTCATTCATAAATCTTAAATTTCAATAAAATTTCTTTATTAATTTTTTTAAATTTCGCTAAATTATTTACTTTCCCACGAAGATTTTCTTATATTTCCATATATGGATTTCGAAATATTACGCATATTCTTGAAAATTCGTTTTTTTCAAACCAAGAAATTTTCTAGATCTTTCAATATCATATCTCTCTGAATCAAATCAACATTTATCATTTTTGGTATTCTAATTTTCTCTACTTATTTTTCCATGACCAAATGGCTCGGGGGTAAAACTCCCGGTTTTCCGATTTCATCTGGCGGGAAAATCTGCGCAAAATGAGAGTGACAGATGGGCGAAATGGGCGCTCGTCGCATTGATTTGATGGGCTATTCTTTCTTTTTATGAAAAAATTATACTTTCAATTCTTAGTTCTTAATATCGATTTCTAAATTTAATTATCATAATTATTGATTTAATTGGTGTAATTAGGTATATTTAATTGATTAATTATGAAAATGACCTGGACTTTTCACGGAATGTAATAATCTTCTTTTACTTTCATAACAATCAAGACATGATGTTAATTTTATCCACTTCGCTGTTTTAATCAGGGCAATTATCTCTACCGTAATCACGAGATAATTAAGTAGTTAGTTAAAGTTAATTAGACTAATTTCAGAAGACTCGTTGACGAGAGTGGGAGCGCCATGCAGAAACGCGCTCGCGCCGTCGAATCCCAGAAGATGCGACGCACGATGAAAGGCAGAAGGCTGGCTGGCGATCCGGTCAAAGATGGGTAAGATTTTTCTTTCAAAAATTACTTTTAAGAATATTTCTAATTTAACCTAAGCAAAATGCCATCAAATCGTAGCGCTTGAAAAAACCTACAGATCGGAACCAAATTTGCCATGAAAATTATTCGACCCCTGAAATTTATAGCTTTCGAATAATTTAATTATTTATTATCGCCAATCACCATGAAAGGCAACTCGGCAACGCCGTCATGTCGTCACTTAAAGAGATAGCATTCAAAAGAGAGAGAGCGCGTTTCCCTCTACACTCTCCTCACCCTTAACCCTATTTCGTCAAGTGGTGACATTTCCGAATAGTCCCAACGAAATCCATATAATTTTGTAGTCTTTGAAAGGGTCTGCATTTGGATACAAAATTCGATTCATAAACTATCATAAAACACTCGGAAATTCTCACGGATCATCGAAACTTTTGATTTTTTATTTTTAACATTATTAGTCTGAAACTTCCTCTATACGTATGATTATTTAAGTTCCAATCTTTACTCTAAAAATGAAACTAAACTTCTGCTTTCTGAAAGACTTACCATCGGAAATTATCATTTTCACCGCTCAACCTCAAGGGGCTGATTTTCATACGTTGCCCGGGGCAACCTCAGGCCATAAGCGTATCATTATGATTAGCCTATACTCGTTCATTTTATATTACTGCCAGCGAAATTTTGCCTACACTTGAGATACTGTATCTTTAAAATCAAGCCATAATTCATAGGTGTTTTTTAATTTAATTTGAATATATGATCCATGACGTCGCTCTTTAAAATCAAATAACGCCCTTAAATTTAGAATGTCACAATCATGGGCGTACATTCGTCTGACGCTCATTTGGCTGTTCATCATAACGCTAGACATGTTCGTCGGATTTCGATTTGAACTCCTTTGGCCGTTCATTCTTCTAATACGGTATGATGGCACCATTTTATGACGCCTTGTATTTATGACATCTTTCATGACGCACTTTATTTGTGACGCTCAACTATTATCAATTTTCAGTGCCACCTTAGACGCCTGTAATAAAAATCATAATACCGTTGTTACATTAGCGAATCATAATAGTGCGGTGAGTATTTGAATTTAAAATCACGATCTTTATTTATGAAAATAACACCAATTCATAAGGGAGTTTATAATAAAAAATAATTTCCAAAATAAAGAGACGTTAGTATAGTTATTATATAATACAAATATGACGCCCCAAAAATTTGAAATAGCATCCCTAATCTTTAGCAAATGTCCGTATTGTTCGTGTGCGTGACAGCGACGTCGGACATCATTTGCTATTTATTTATTCCCGTACGTCATCTGATTTTCGTGGCGTCCACCTACGTCTGGGTCCACTCGATATGGACCGCCAACGGTGGGCTACTCAGGACGATCACCACGTTAATAAGTAAGTCTTTTTTGTTGTTTACTTATTTGAATTTCAAATTCTAAGATATATCATATATAAGTAGTCTGATACTAAATATATATCTGAATATCATGAGTTGAGTATCGCAGATATAATTGAATTAGATGCTTAGAAATGATGAATGCACAATACTAATTTTAATTACTCTTTTCAGAGTTAATATGATAGTTATGATATGATAGGGTATAAAAATGACATACAATGTGAAAAATGTGCTAATTTAAAATAAATAATTTGAAATTTAAGCCGACAAATCGCAAGCGCTTCCAATTCTAGCGATGTGGACGTTTGTCGTGTTATTCGAGTGGTGTTGTCGAATCAGGTAAATTTAGACTTTAAATTTCAAATTAAATTTATATCGAAATATATTAGGATTGGTAGCTTTAGCTGAACTGTTTAAATTTAAAAATTAGACTTTAACAATCTTAAACTATTTGAAATTAAATTTAGATTCAAATTATTCGATTCATTTTCAGATGCGATTTACTGGTATTTATAGCGCGCGACACGAGTCCGCTCGCCAGCTATTTCAATATAGCGAATGGAGAGGACGGTATTATTTTAATTGAACTAAGAATTAATTATTTAAACCTTCATTCTAAAAGTCTAAAACTCAATTTCAATTGGCAAATCAAGTCAAATGTTAGCTTTATGTCCAAATTTATTTCCAAACATAGCGACTCAATATCTCTTCTAGATCTATTATTATTGATGAACGATAAATTGGAATAAAATAGAAAGGACGTGTTTCCTTCTCTCCCTCTTTTGATACTTTAAATACGTCCACAGACGGCAATTGTTTATTGGCGATTTTCCTCATTTTCTTCGTTCCTTCATCGAAATTAGCGGGATTTTCGCGCATGAACACTTTCCAATTATTGTTAAAAATTAATTGACTAATTATCGATAATGCACAAAATTGAGAAAAAAACAACATAAAATCGTTAAATAGAGAGATACAAGACTCACAAAAGAGGGGAGAAAGAAGCCGCACCCCTTTTACTTTATTCCAGGCTATCGTTAATCGACAATATTTTACATTTAGACATGAAGATGGTATCTTTAAGATATTAATTTTAACCTAAGTTTTAAATATATTCAAATTCCAGGGTGTCTCCACTTACAAGGCATGATGCCGTACTACCCGAAGCTGTTCAATAACATCTTCGGTGCGCACTGCCTCGGCTACCCCCTCGTACTCATACTATTCTCATTGCGATATTATTTGAAGTTTGTTTATTATTCTAACATAATTTAAAGAACGGCGTACGATTAGTGTATTTTCAAGTCTGATATTGAAAAAGTATCATCTTTTTAAACTATTATCAAAGGCAATGAATTTCACAATGTTCAATAGAAATCGTGCTATTTTCCAAGTTCTTATAAAAGAAGGCTACTTTCTAAATAAATAAATGAATTTTCAGAGAATGGCGAATACGACGAAAGCAGGAAGAGGTAACGAAGAGGAACGAGTCCTTGAATAAGCTGCTGGTTGAAGCTCTACCAGCGGTTTACGAGGGACCCAAAGACTATTCAGCGAAAAGTTGTGGTGACGAAGGTGCGAATTTTTGAAAAAAAAAAATACTTAGAAAAATCATCATTTTTAGATTTGTATTTATTCAACGGCGGTCTAGATTCACCGTTGAGCTTGCCACCACTAACTGATCGAGATCGAGTTAATGGTATGCCAATTTTTAGCATAATACTATAAAAGTTTAGAGCAAATTTACGCATGCTAATTTCTCTAAAATTTCTCATTTTCAGGCGTTTCCTCACATACGAATGGAAATAGCGTTACATCGCATAATAGTACCTCGAAACGGGGCGGTACATCCACAGGCAAAATGACTGCGAACGGGATGTCATCCGGGAAGAGTCGGGGAGGCCGAAGTCGGGGCGGTACGGGACATTCGCAGCAGGTATGATTCATAACGCCTTTCATGACGTCCTTGAAATATATTACGCCCTTTTAATTTCAGAATGGCCACACACCCCAACAACAAACGCCACCTCAGAACAAGAACAGCCCGAATGACAAACGCGACAGGGATGAGGATGATAGTTGTGGTGAGAATTTTGATCTGTTTCTTTTTCAGAAAGATTGATCTCCGTTCAAAGTATAATTAGTCTCTTTTTTATAAAAAAAAAAAATCGGATCTTCGCCAAAATCTCCTTATTTGCAGACGAAGAGGGTTGGCCTGAATCTAGCTACCGAAGTCCTGGTGGCATATCCCTGATCCGACTACCTTGGGAGGCCATCCTTTGGCTGATCCGAAACTTCATCTGGCCTCTCACTGTGGCGCAGAGACGGGACTCTATAAAGGGTGGCTCCGCAAATTCGACCGGTGCTCCGCATGGTGATCGGCAAATTTCACATAGTGATCCGCAACGCGAAATGTCGACGTATTTGGACGAAGAGGATGAAGAAGAAAGCATATCGGACGAAAGCAAGAAAAAGATGATGCAGAACGACGCGAAGAAAACGAATGCGGCGAAGAAGAACCAGAGGGCTTCGAGGTATTTTATCTTAGAAATTTTGAAAACAGAGGGTGCAAAGATGTTCAAATTTGAGAATTTGAGATACTATATTTTTGACATATTTTCTCATTTATTTTGTTTATAAAAAGGCTAATTTATTGGGATTTAGAAGGAATCGAATTAGTTTAATTTTAAAATTTCAGAGGCAAAGAAAAGTTGGGCAACGTGGCGGTATCTGTGGAACGGGACAGGGTAAAAACCTTGTACTTTAAAATTAAAAATTACGAAATTCAGCCCCTAAATGGCTCTGTCAGCAATACGACGAATGGTCGATTAGCGAATGGTTCTGTGACTCGAGAGAGGGAGAGCAGCCGCGATACAAACGCCACGAATGAGAATACGGCGCCAGATAATTCGGGGTGCGTTAGCTTAGTGACTAAGATGCTTAATTTTGCAAAAATTCTTTACTCTAATTCGTGTTCTACACTGGACTAGTTAAAATTTTTGCAAAAATCAGGGATTAATTGCTAATTGTCAGTATTGTATAAAATATGTTAATTTTCAGATTACTAGTTCAATTGGAGCAAATACGAGGAGAGTTGGCTCGATTGAGAAAGCTTGAATCTGACGCTCGACTTCAACTCAGTATTTCCATAAACGGGGAAAACGGGGCAAGACAGGAAGCAGCGCAACTAGCGTCTAGGGTTCAGCAGATGAATAATAAGTAGGAAAATAGCATAAATTACTAAAATAGTAAAGAATAGCTATAAACTAGCACAAATAACCATGAAATAGCAGAAAAGGCTAAGAACTAGCAAAAATAGTTTAAAGAACTAGTTAAAAACTAGCATTTTCAGGATCACCTCACTCGAAAAGCTGCGCGACTCGGACCAAATCAACCTTCAACAGCTGGATAAGAAATACGCGGAATTAGCCAATCGAAAGAACGACATCGAACGGGAACTGATGGCCGAGCGAAAGGCGAAGAGGGAGGAGTACATGAAGAAGTGAGGGTTTACTGTAATTGAAAAATGTGCTCTATTAACAAATTCTAAATAAAATATTAGCATTGAACCATAATTTAAATCTTGAGATTGTTTTAATTAAAAATGATCATTTAATGTCATAGGAAGAGTATTAGCATTTTAGCACTAAATTCATATTTTTGAATTTATATGCTTATTGATCTTTCTAATTTTCAGAGATACGGTAGACGTTCAGAAGGAGAGGGAACGTCAATTGGAGAAAGATGTCGATCGACTGAGAATGGAAGCCATACAGAGAGAGGAGAAAGTCAGAGAGATTGAAACCGACCTCGCCCAACTTAGAAAGTACAAGGAGATGAACGATGTTAAGGTGGGTTTTATTTTAAAACAGAATCCATGTAACTCTCGAAACTGCCCGGACCAGAAATTTAAAATGCGTTTTGAAGGGG